>CM040423.1:56465845-57065845 GCA_022702705.1 Papilionanthe hookeriana x Papilionanthe teres | reverse complement strand
AACCGTCTAAGTAACTCCCGATATCGTGTGCCTGAACTGCTCAAAACTGCCTCAGGCAGTTACTGGCAGGTAGCGCCTTGGCGCCCAATGGCTGGCACTTAGGCGCCAGTCTCTCAGGTTGTCAGGGCAAAGACTGTCGCCTAGGCGCCAATCTCTTGTGAGCTCCTTTGCTCCAAGTCTTCACCACTTTGCTCCATGTTTCCTCCACTTTGTTCCACTTCTAATATATGTTACTTGCAAGAAAAAATACATTTCTTTAAAATGCAATTCATCCATAAAAATGTGTAATACATAAAGGAATTTAAGCATTCTTTTCTACACATCAAAATCTCTCAAACTTAAAGGTTAATTTTCCACAAGTAACACTACAATTATGCATCAGAAAATTATGGGAGTGAGTTTCATAGAAACTATCAACAATTATGCATCAGAAAATTCATAGTGATAAAATTGAGATAAGTCTAGTAAACAAGTATAGTCCTAGGGTATAAGAAACCTTGCATCCAACCAAGAAAACCTAATTTCCTATTTACTTTAAAAAGAAATGAACACTTGTTAAACATGGTATCTTAGATGGTAGAAAAACAGAATTTAAACACTCCTTTTAAAAAGATTTACTAATAAATCCTAGATATTAGTAAGCTAAGGAGTGTAGTGAAGCATTAAATTTAAAAAGAATCTAGTAAAACTAATTTTTAACAAGACTTATCCTCGAGTTTCTCCTCACTTTATTTTTTCTTTTTAATCTATTTTCATGCTTTAGGATGTAGATTTCAATTCTTAGCATAACTTTATAAGGAAATGAACACTTGTTAAACATGGTATCTTAGATGGTAGAAAAACAAAATTTAAACACTCCTTTTAAAAAGGTTTACTAATACATCCTAGATATTAGTAAAGCTAAGGAGTGTAGAGAAGCTTTAAATTTAAAAAAAATCTAGTGAAACCAACTTTTGATAAGGCTTCTCCTCAAGCTTCTCTTCACTTTATATTTTTTTTTTTATCTCTTTTTATGCTTTAGAATGTAGATTTTAATCATTATCATAACTTTATAAGTATTACTATATCTGGATAGACCTTTTAAATTCCAATGTCATCTCTTTAAAGTAAAATACTCCACACTCCACTTTTTTATTTTTTCAAAAGTTGGGAAGTATTAGTGACAATATAATTTTATGGATGCTTAATTCTTATCAAGTATATATCTAAACATACCTAATTCTATGAATGCGCGAGCCTTGGCTCATTGGTTGCGGCCTTTGACGTAAATCCCTCGGGTCAAGGGTTCGAATCTCACCCCTTACCGGAGGATTTGAATAGCACACAGAACTGGAAGGGGGGTCCGCTCTTCGGTCAGTTCAACCTATAAGGGTTGATCGACGGTCTCCGACCGTCGTTCAATCTTTGTAAAAAAAAAAGTATATCACTCTTTTCAAAAATAAATAGTTAATTCATTTTTCTACATGTTAAATTGCAAATTAACTTAACTTTAGTCTAATCTAATTTACATAGAGTTTAAATAAACTATGTCTTTCCTTTCTCAAAATTGTTGAAGTTTCAAATTTAACCCCACATTCTTCAAGTCTATTTAAATATAGCAATTCAGACTTCAGTTTATTAAGAACAAATAAATTTAAGTTTTTAAAAGATTTTTCTCCCCCACCCCCAAACTTAATCATAAACTTATTGAGCAATTTAAAATATGAATATAAATAGGGAGAAAATAGTACAAAAATACTTTCTACCACATGTGTCTGGTATCAAGATAAACAGGTATAAACAAGAATAAACATATATGCAATAGCAAGTAAATTCAAACTAAATAGGATTTTAAATGGAACTACGCCAGAGAGTTTAAATATTACAACAGGTAAATAAACAAGTTACACGTTAATAATACAGACTGGTCCAGTCAAATGAAAAAGCACATCAGCAGTAGTAAAAAATAAAATCCAGTGCATCGACATAAAAGAAAAATAAAAACTACTCACTCATCATCATCATCATCTTTTTCTTCATCACTTTTCTCCTCTTCATCATCCTCAAACTCCTCCGTCGACTGACTATGTTCATAGGGCTGGTAAGGAGGGTATACAAGAAACTCCACTTAGTCGTCCCTCCGATGCACTCGTTTCTCTTATACATCTTCAGCTAAGCCGCCTGAAAACTAACAAAGTAAACGTATTGGCTCTTCTACTACCAGTCCAGATGTGATAAGTGATCAACGACGTCATAGAATGCGGTCTTAATGATAGAAACAACCTCTTCTAGCCTTCCCAATCTTTCAAACATAGATGTCATGCTAGTGGAGGGACGAGACTTGGAATATGACGTAGAGGGCTGAGACAAAGAAAGCTGAGAAGAACTAGCCTCACGTCCAAAAATAGCATGCTTAATATATAGGTTCAAGTTGGTCTTAAATAGGCTTCAAAGGATGAAGCTGCTCTTCCCAACTCCAAAAAGTAACACTGGAATTTTGGCAATGGACAAAAATAATGGAAGGATGTCCTAACCGTAATGTGGATCCTACTTTAGTAGCATTGAAGATAGAGTGATAGATTGAGAGCACCAATATCAATAGATTTCATCATTTAAATGCAAAAGTTGAGGGAGGCTCTATCTCTAATAACCTCATTCAAATTGGTGGAGGGAATGAGCTTGGCAGAAATAAAGTACTCTTAAGCCTTGGAAGGTGCATTTAATTTAAATGAAGAAAAGTTTACCTTATGATCATTTCTCGCCTTCCAAGCCCCTCTACCATCAGTCGAAAATCTGGTAATCTCATCCAAATCAGAGTCAGTAGGAATGAAGCTGGAGTAATAACTCTCAAGGGCATCTCTCAGTGAAAATAATGCATTAATGCGAGACGGATAGATCTCTACCTACTTCTCCCTTACATAAATTGAGTCCTCAGAGGCATCAGGGAGATTAGCATAGAACTCTCTAACCATCGAAATCACAGCTACGTAAGTGTTGTAACAAAAGTTCTCCCAACGATGATTTACAATCATAATCTCTATAGCACCCCCAAGGCTAATGAATCTCCGCTTTGTAATCAACTTCTTCGACACCAAGTAGTCATTGTAACGCTTCTCAGCTATGGAGCTTACAAATTTCTTCTTGTTGAACAAAGAATTTGATTTGCCCCCTTGGTTTTCGGAGCCATAGAAGAGTAATAAACAACGAGAATCATAAGGAATAAGGCTAAAAAGTAATGTGGATACTAACAATGTGCAAATCAAAAACTTAATCAGGTTTTTCCCCACAAAATCTCCAATTCGTACTTCACCAAAAACCAGAAAATCTCCCGGATGAAAATCGAAAGAAATAGCTTAGGGAGAAAAATTTATCACTTGGGATTGAATTTCGCTCACCAAAACTTCAAGGATTAAGGAAAATTGGAAGATAAATAAATGTCCTAGGTGTCGCCTCTCAGTCACTGAAGAAATGGAAAGGAGTTTTCGTGAAAATGACATGAACCGACCCAATTTAGGATTAAATGTCAAGCATGTGGTAGCGCCTTGGGCGCCCGAGTGAGCAACGCTTAGGTGCCAAGTCCAATTCTAGCGCATAGACGACAGGGGTAGTTGCGCCTACACGCCTAACCCAAATTTGGTCCAGGTCACTTGAATTGTAATATTTGTTCCTCCCTAAGTTACTAATCATAAATATTAAGCACACCTAATATATTTTATACTAAAGATAAAGGAGGATCACTCATCCCTCTTCTCATCATATCTCCCTTCTTCATTTCCTCATCTCCAACGGAATCTCTTTCTATTGATTGTCGATGCTTTCACGCATTTTTGTAAATAATAATCTGAACCAGATAGCACCTGAACTATTTAAATTGGCTTACATGTTGCCAACCTCTGCGTACTACCCTGTCTGACAAACCTCCCAAGGTCTACTAAATCAACATGATAGAAGAACGAGACCAGAATTAAGCAGTAAAGAATTGAGATGGACATGTCTTATGTCCAAACTCAACGTCTCTCCTCTAAATCCTTATGTACAATTGAGAACTAGGTTGTAGAGGACAAGTTTGCTCATCCTACCACAGAAGACACAATAAAGTACAATCACAACGAGAAGACTAAGAATTTGACTCCCTCAAATCACATATCCTAATCAAATCAAACACAACACAATCACAAAAATGCCAACACAAAAATTCAACATAACAACAACAACAAACACAAACACAAATACAAACTTAGGTTGTCTCCCAAGAAGCGCTTAATTTAACATCCTCAGCCCGACGAATTCAAATATTTACTCGGGTTGACCCAACATTAAAACCACATTAACTATAGGTCTCTCACCACCCAAGTAGGGTTTAAGTCTCTGCCCATTCACTTTAAACACCCTACCACTCTTAGGATCATTAATATAAATTGCACTAAAAGGATAATTTTTTATTACAGTAAATGGTCCTCAGCACTTAGACTTAATTTTTTTGGAAAATAATTTCAATCGTATATTATATAATAAAACCTCTTGGACTTAAAATATTTCCTAAGAATCTTCTGATTGTGTCATTTTTTTTTCATTTTCTCTTTAAAATTTTTTGCATCTTCATAAGATCCTTGTCTTAACCTCATTGAGTTCATTTAACCGTAATAACCTTTTCTCACTTTCTTTAGTATTATAATTAAACTCCTTAATAGCAAAACAAGCTTTATGTTTTAATTCCACCGGTAAGTGACAAGTTTTGCCAAATATGAGCCTATATGGAGACATTGTTATAGGTGTTTTATAAGTAGTCTTATATGACCACAGTGCATCATCTAATCTTAAAGATCAATCCTTTCTGCTATAATTGACAGTTTTCTCCAAAATCCTTTTAATTTCTCTGTTATATACTTCTGTTAAATCTTTCGACACCAAACCTCTCAAAACTCAAAACCAACCCTCCCACACGCTTCACTAAGCCTTAAGACACTCTCTCCAATCAAAATTGAGCCTTCCCGCGATCTATAACCCATTCCAACACCAAACCGTGGCACCCTTTGGTCTAGGTCCACCTTAGACCCATCCACATTCCAAATACAAGCAAGGAGGAGGTTCGTGACATCAAGACGAAGCTCTCTGTCAAGCCCAATCAAGGCCTCACCACTTGGGATAAGATATGAATTAAAATCTTTGTTGGAGATTCCTGTGATAAAAGTTAACCAAGAGGGTCAGCCAGCTCGGAGAGGAATGTCATTATCCAACCAAGGGAATCTTACATCCACTTTCAGAACCTGCTAGGGAAGAAGGGTATCAAGACCGTGAAAAGGTTTTAACAATCTTCAAAAGGTCAATGTCGTGACCCTGTTTCATTAGGAAGGAATACCAAAGGACTTACATCGTAACCAAGAGGAGAACAGGTAAGCTAGAGGAAAGTCGTGATTCCGCAGCAGGAGGGCTTTACATCCAACTAGCGAAAGGAAAATGGATGTCGTGTTCCACTAAAGGAGGTATTATACCAATTCTCAAAAATATCGAATGTTGTGTCTCTGTCTCTTATGAAGAAGTGCCAATGGACTTACATTGTAACTAAGAAGAGAACAGGAGAGCTAGAGGAAAGTCGTGATTCTGTATCAAGAGGGTATTACATCCAACTAGCGGGAAAGAGAAAGAATGTCTTGTTCTATTAAATGAGGTCTTATACAATTTCTCGAAAATATCGAATGTCATGTCCTTGTCTCATTAGGAAGGAGTGTCAATAGACTTACATCATGACTAAGAGGAGAACATGAGAGCTAGAGAAAAGTCGTAATTCCGTGTCAAGAGGGTCTTACATCAAACTAGCGGGAGTGTGCAAAAGCTACAGAGGATAAGAATTGTTACAAATTCTTAAAATCTGTTGGGTATAGGTCACTAGAAGAAAATTACACATTCCCCATAGTTGTTTTAGTTTATGGAGTCATTGAATTTCGTTTCACCGGTTTTTTGAATTGTTTGTTGGGTATAGGCCACCCGAATGAAATTGCACCTGGTCTATGGTTGTTTTAGTTGGTGTAGTGGTCGAAGGTTGATTTCATGTCATTTCGCAGGATTTCTTTCCCTTTTAGTTAAGGTCAAATTTTTCTTATTGGTTAATATGTGTTTGCTTCGGCCTTTCTGAACCTACACGAGAAGTTGTTAGTAACAGAATACTGATTGTAATAAAGGGCATCTAGCCCGGCTTCCTCAACATTGAGAATGTCCAAAGATACACTAATGATAATGTCATCATAACAAAAGACATCAAACGACGTCCATATCATGTCTCCATCCCATATGTGTCATGATGGTTCCTTGAGCTCTTTGTCGCGAGCGATTCCCATTTACCACAAGGCCTACTGCGGACACATTGCACTTCGAGGAGAACTCTTTCAAGTTTGCCTCAGGTGATCAAGTGCCTACAAGATTTGAATTCGCAAACGGAACAGGATTGGAAGAGAAAACTTATTCACGTTATTCAATAATTTGTTTTAATTTGCCCCCAGTTTACAAACGGGTCATCATTTTTTTTCTTTTTTTTATGTCACGTAATATTTTTTTCAAATATCGTCTATTGATTGGGGGTATTTTTCTTTCTCCTTGGTAATTGATCAGCTGGTAGGATCCTCCCAAGTACGTCTTTTCGACAACGTACGGTCTTCCTGCATTGGTTCGAATTTCCCGCCCATCCTGCGGTGAGCAAGAATAGATCTCCGGAGTACCAATACCAAATTGCCAATTGATAATTTCCTTGGACAAACCAATTTGTCAGTATCATCTTCTCTTGGTACAGCTCCAAATTTTGTTGAGCCTGCAAGTGTTTGCCCTCTAAATTGTCATGTTCTTCGAGTCGCAGTTTCGCATTTTCTTCTTCAGCTGTTTTGTTAGCAACTGCCATTCTAAGAGAGAGAAGTTGTAACCCGAGTGGAAGTACAGCTTCGGACCCATACACCAGAGCAAAAGGTGTTGATTGTGTCAGTGTTCTGTAAGTGGTACGGTAAGCTCACAAAGCTTATGACATCTGCTCGTGTTATTATCTTACGTTATCGGTCAAAGTCTTTTTCAAGATTTGAACCAAAGTCATGTTGAAGGCTTCAACTAAATCATTAATTTTGAGGTAATAAATCGTCAAATATCTCCAATCTATCCCATGTCTCCGGACAAAATTATTTATTTTCGTGTTCTTGAAGGTTGTCCCATTGTCTGAGATTAGACTTCAAGGCACTCTAAATCTGTAAACAATTTGAGGCTTGAAGAACTGGAGACCTAATTTGCCTTAACTTCCCTGAGCGGTATCGCTTCTGCTCATTTGAAGAAGTAATCTGTAGCGGGAAGAACAAACTGATGGCTTTTGGAGGACGGAAGGTCTATAGGGTCCGCTATGTTTGTGCCCCGACACTCAAACGGTCACGACGCAATTGTTGGGTGGAGCACTTTCGGAGGTTAATGTAAGACCACCCCACGCACCTGGCACTGGTTACATTTCTTGATAGTTTTCATGCAATCCGCCATCATCATCGGCCAATAATATCCGAGTTTTTTTTTATTTTCATTTTCATTTTTGGCCAAGACTAATGTGCACCGCAAAGGCCTGAGCGAACTTCCTTGACGATGTCCTGAGCATCAGATTTGCTCAGACATCGTAGCCATATATAGTTGAAAGACCTGCGGTAGAGGACGACATTCATCAGAGCATAGGGCAACACTCGTTGCTTGATTTGATTTGCAGTAGAACTGTCTTCTAGTAATCCCTCAGTCTGCAAATATTCAATGAAAGGCTGTCGCCGATCTTTTTTTTCCTTCTCGATAGTTGTTACAGTTGCATCGGTGCCAATTTTGTGAAGGTTGTCCATGTTTATTTGAGAGAGAACCTGCCATCCTTGTAATGAAATTGGAAGATGGTCCTTTTCTGAGCAGGTGAACTCTTTTGTAAGTTTTGCCAAAACGTCTGCTAACAATTTCTCTCGTCTCGGAACTCTTAAAAGCGTAATGTTTGGGATTTGTTATAACAGTTTCATCACGCAGCGAAAGTACTGATCGAAACTTGGTTTTAAGGCCTTGTACTTTCTAGCAACTTGGTTAATGATGAGCTGAGAATCGCCGTAGATGTCGATGTCGTTCATTTCCATTAAAATTTTTATTTCTAAGCCGATTATGAGTGTTTCGTACTCGGCTTCATTATTTGTACACAGTTCTGTCAAGTGGTAAGAGAAAGGTATCATCGCTTGGTCTGGAGTGATGAAAACCAACCCTACTCCTGCCTTGCCGGATGCAATTGTATGCGTGTCCTCTTTATAAGCAGATGAAGCTCCATCCAAGTACAATTCCCAACGTCGAGTGCCGACAACAATGACTCTGGAAATTCCACTACGGTTGTCATAGCCATTAACTACGAATTCTATAGTCAAATATGGCTTCTATAACCAACTACAGTTGTTGTAGCCACAAAGTATAAATTTTATAGTCAACTACGGCTTCTAAAGCCAACTTCAACTATTATAGCCCCACCACGACAATGTTGTCAGACTACATTAGCTATAGCCTCAACTACGCTTATACAGTTATATCTCTTAGGTTAATGCAAATTTTATGATTGCAACATTATCTTGTAATCTAATCTTCCCTAATCTAGGTGAAGAGTGTACATTTATACTCCTAATTACATAGTGGATTATTTTAACTATGTAAGGCTTGTGATTTTTTTCACTCTAGCGCACAGTCCTACATGAGAGGCAACTATCTTCCCTTGAAAAATGTGTTCACCAACCTCATCGAAGGGTCTGGGTTGAAAGTGATCAAGGTCGTAGCCTACAATGAGGCAATTGTCTTAACTTGAAAAAGGTGTTGACTAATCTCACTAGATATACTGGGTTGGAGGAGATCAAAGCACGTGGTCCTTTCATGTAAGGAAACTGTCTTCCCTTGAAGAAAGTGTTGACTTACCTCATCAGACAAACTGGGTTGGTGGCGATCAAGACCCGTAGTCCTATGAATAGGCAACTGTCTTCCCGTGAAAAAGGTGTTGCCAACCTCATCGAACAGACCAGAATGGAGCCGATGAAGTCATTTAGTCCTACGGCTTCCTTGAAAAGTGTATTGACCAACCTCATGAACAGATCGAGTTGGAGGCAAACAAGGCTCGCAATCCTACGACAAGACAACTATCTTCCCTTGAAAAAGGTTTTAACCAACCTCATCATACAAATCGGGTTGAAGGCAATCAAGACCCCTAGTCCTACGGCAAGGCAACTGTACTCCCTTAAATAATGTCTTGATTGATCTCATCAAACAGATCGAGTTAAAGGCAATCAAGGCCCATAGTGCTACGGGGATGCAACTATCTTCCCTTGAAAAACGATTTTGACCAACCTCATCAGACAAACCGGGCTTGGAGGCAATCAAGGCTCGTAGTCCTATGGAGAGGCGGCCGCCTCCCCTTAAAAAAGGTGATGACTGACCTCATCAAATGGATCGAGTTTTAAAGCAATCAAGGCTACCTCTTGCAAAGAGACAACTATCTTCCCTTAAAAGAGGTGTTAAGTGCCCTCATCGGATAAACTAGATTTGGAAGCGATCAAGGCTCATAGTTCTATATGAAGCAACTATCTTCCCTTGGAAAAGGTGCTGATTGGCATCATCAGACAAACTGAGTTGGAGGAGATCAAGGACTGTAGTCCTACGGCAACACAATTGTATTCCCTTGAAATAAGTTTTGACTGACCTCATCAAACATAACTAGGTTAGAGGGGATGAAGGTTTGTAGTCCTACGTCGAGATAACTACATTCCCTTGAAAAATGTGTCGATCGACCTCATCGAATAGACTAAGTTGGAGGCGATCAAGGTCTGTAATTCTACGAAGATGCAACTATCTTCCATTGAAAAAGATGTTGATCGACCTTATCTAACAGACTATATTTGGAGGCGATCAAGTCCCTTAATCCTATAACGAGGCACTTGTCTTCCCTTATAAGAGATATTGATTGCCCTCATCGGACAACCTGGGTTTGAAGGCAATCAAGGCTCGTAGTTATACGAGGCAATTCTCTTCCCTTAGGAGAGGCTTTGATTGCCCTCATCAGATAAATTGAGTTTGGAGGCAATCAAGGCTCGTAGTTCTACGAGGAGGCACCTATCACCGCTGAAAGAGGTGTTGACTAGTCTCATCAGGCAGACCGGTTTTAGAGGTGATCAAGGCCCGTTATCCCTTGATGACGGCGGTTGAGGAGCGGTGGGTCCGATGATGACAACAGCAGTGGAGGTTGGACAATGGTAACGATGACCCAAGAAAGATAGTAGCCAGGTAATGGTTCCGGCAACTAAGGTGGTCCGGTGATAATGGTCCAGCAATGGCGACATTGTACGACAACACCGGCGATAGTTAGGCATCGGTGATCTGACATAGCAGTGGCAGCCAGACGATGGTTACAAAACATGGTGGTGCTCGCGGCCTGACGTCGATGTTTCTGCTATGATGGCCTGATGATGGCGATAGAAATGGCGTCAGCCACGTCTGTGTTTTGGTGGCTGATAAGTGAAAGCTAGTCTGACGACAGAGAGGGACATAAGATAGTAACATGACGAAGATGGTAGTGGCCTTATAATGGCAGTGGTAGCTATGATGTCGTCGAGGTAATAGTGGTACAGCAACAATAGTTGTGGTCTAGTGGCATCAACCAAGTGACAACGGTATGGTAGCGACATCGGTTGTGAGATGGTTATCTCGTAATGAAGTCAGTGAAAGCAACAGCGCCTTTAAACGATAATCTGATGATTGTGATGGGGTTCAGTGGCATCGATTGAGCAAAGGTGGTTTGACGGTGGTAGTTGTGGTTGAGCGGTGATGATTAAGTGAGTGGCAGTGTTAGCCACGCAACTGTGGTTTGGTTGCGGTGATGATTTCCCAGCGTCAGTGGGAGTGCATCGATTTTAAGGACCCTATCCTCCGGAGTAAACTAAAAAATTATATATATTGAAGACAGAATCATTGCCAAGAAATTGTGGATAACCGCTAGAGGTTATGGAACCAAATAAAAGTGATGAATGAGCGACAAAATCATTGAATAATGTTATACAAACAACATTAGGCTTGGCATGTGAAAAAAAAATTGAAGAAAATTTATCATTGGTGTTTGACCTACCTGAGGTTATCTGTTGAAGTATTACTCGACAACATTAGCTTGCATGGAATAGATCAAATGAAATCCACTTTATGAAGTTTAATCTATCTGAGGTTGTTTATAGGAGAGTTACGACAACGTTAGCCTGATAGAAGAGGTCAAAAGATGTTTGACTCATTTAAGGCTACATCGGAGCGTTACTCGACAATGTCAAAAAGTGCGGGAGAGATCTAAGAAAATTCACCGATGATGTGACCTACCTGAGGTTGTTTGTTGGAGTATTATCGACGACGTTAATCTATATGGAAGAGGTCCAAGAAAATCAACCAAAGATTTTTGACATATCCAAGGTCAAAAGAAATCTACCAATTATTTTTTAACTATCTAGGGTTGTTTGTCAAATTGTTACTCGAAAATATTAACCTGTATGCAAGAGATCGAATCAAATCCCCCTGAGTTATATCCTGATTGGGAAAGGACGACAATTGCATAGATCCCAAGTCAAAGGTAAAGTTGCTTTATATTTAGGCCATAATTGCACTTTTGAGGTTATTACTACGTCCTCATCCGGGGAGTAGAAATCCAGCTAAGGACTGTATTTAGCGCTTGAAATATTTTGGTAGATTGTTTTGTATTTTTGAGATGATTTGAGAATAATAATATTTGTCTAGGATATCTAGAACTTATTAATTGTGGTCACGTCTAAGACGTTAACATGAGTGCCCATTCAAATTTATAGTGAAAGTTGTCTAACATGTCTGAAAATGTGTTATTTTTCTATATACATTTAATGTTTGTTTTTAGTGATATTGGACTTTAAAGTAATGTATTTTTGTGTTTTTTATTATAGGTAAAATAGTTTAAGCAATTGAGCGAAAAAAGAGCAAAACGAGGTCAAATTGAGTAAATGAGCACAAAATGAACAGGCGCCTGGGCGCCAGCTTCTGGCGCCTAAGTGCCAGACCCTGTACTTGGAAACAGTTATCCGACGCTTCTATAAGACTGGCGCCTACACGCCACGGTTGGGCGCCTACGCGTCAGAATCGATTTCTTTAAAAAAAAACAAAGTATTTGGATGAATTTTGAAGGGGCATCTGAAGAGACACTTGGGAATTTCGAGGGTTATCTTAAGGGGGCTGATGTCTCTTCATTGAGGGAGGGGGGGCGGCTTGGTGAAAGATTTCTTCATTTGTTGTATTTATCTTTTAGAGATTGGAGAGGAGTGTAAGGGATTGTTATTTGTTGTGCAAGGAGGGCGTGAATCTTCTGTAAAGATAGGTCTTGTACACTTTTTTTTATGTGCTTTGAATTATTGTAATATAGTTGTATGATTTTAATGTCATTTACAATGAAGAATCTATGTGTTTTCTTCATGAGTGAGGGTTTTCCTTACTCTTTCCTCTTGTTATGAAGTAGTGGCATGCGTAGAAAAATTTGTTATATGATAGAATAATTTTAATTTCCATGTGATGAGTAAAATCTCCGTTATTTCATTAACATAACATACTGGTTATAGGTTATTTTAAATTCTATTGTAAGTTAAGACTGTGACTCAGAAGAGGGAATTCACAACTTGAGTGCACTCACATTATCCGTTTGGCTATGATGAAGTAGTCAGGCGGAGATGCAACTTTTAAAGGAAATATGCTTCATTATTTGTTTCTATTATGAGCTTCTAAGTGGCAATTGATGTAAGTGAATGGGTTACTTACCATGAGTTGTAAGGCCTTTTAACCACTTTCGCATCTCTGCTAGTTGTGTAAACTTAATAAAATATCAAACTTATCCATACATTCGGAAGATGGTAGATAGACATATGTTCCTTGTTGGTACAAAAATTATTGCATAATTATATAAATTCTTCTACTATTTATGTCATTATCTTCATTGCAAGAGGGAATAGATTTTGATTATATAAGAATTTTACAAAATTATATCAGCCTAGATTAAGTTTTTATTTAATTTAGTTAACTTTACTTTTGGAGTAAAGTAAAGTAAAGAATTTAGGAAAATCGAACTTTTCAAAAATTTTAAGCTAAGATGAGTTATTGTAGACTAGAACTTTTACTGAAGTTGTTACGAATTAACATCTTTCCTCGTGGGATCGATACTCAGAGTATTTGAAAAAAAAACTCTATATTACTTAAATGATATGTGCACTTGTGTAATATTCCTAGTGTGTAAAATTGAATTGTTGAAAAAAGGAGAATTATTTGTTAAATAGCACTCAGTCGGAAATTAAGGGTGCAAGCACACACGGGAAGTGGGAGTCAAGTTCTTGGTGTCATTATCTGAAATTGAAATTGAAGTAATTACTCATGAAGCATAAACATATTGTCGGGATTAAGTTTTTGACGTAGTTACCGCGGAATCGAAGTTGATTTGACTTTAGTAAAATTTTAGTTTAACTAATTAGACTTAGATTTTAAATATTGTAGTGTTGTTTACCTGTATAAATGCTTGTTTGTGCGTTAAAAAATATGTTTAAATAATAAAAATAATAATAAAAATAATAAACATATATATGTAAGTATGTTGAGTGTGTGGTTAATTTTAGTTTTTGAACTATTACATTTTTTATGTGTAGTTTAGGATCTGCAGGTTTAGTGTCTTACGATTCTGAGTTGGAACGAACTATTAGAAAAATTCGAAACAAAAAGAATTTCATAATTTAGAAGAAATGGCGAACACTTAACATAATAATTTAGATCATCAAATTGCGAAATATGAACTTCATCAGGTACAAAGACCATTAAGGAATTATGTAAACCCTACGACATATGAAATTCACTTAAGTATACAAACTCCTATTGTAGAAACTAACACATTTTGAATTAAAACCAGCAATTATCCAAATGGTGCAGAACAACCAGTTTGAGGGAACTCCATCGGAGGATCTAAACCTACACTTAACAAGTTTTCTAGAAATTTGTGCTACTTTTCGTTATAACGGTGTGTCAAATGATGTCGTTAGACTAAGGTTTTTTCTTGTTTCACTAAAGAACAAAGCTAAAATGTGATTAAACTCATTAGTACCTAGCTTTATTAGAACTTAAGGGAAATTAGCTCAGAAATTCCTAGTTAAGTACTTTTCACCTTCAAAAACTGCTAAACTTAAAAATGATATTATTTTATTTTGTCAATATAAAGAGGAATCAATATATGAAACTTGGGAAAGGTTTAAGGAACTCCTTTGGAAGTGTCCACATCATGCTGCCCGATTGGTTAATCATTCAAACTTTTTACAATGGGTTAATAGAATCTCTTAGATCTATCATTGACGTTGTTGATGGTGGATCACTCATGTCAAAACCATTTGATTAATCATATGTGTTAATTGAAGAGATGACAACAAATAATTTTCAATGACCTTCTGAAAGGGTAAATCTTAAAAAAGTAGTCAGTGTTCATGATACTGATGTGATTGCAATTACTGCATCTCCGGTTGCAACAATATCGAGAAATTTGGATCAAATTGGAATGACCAACCTCAAATTACTCCTGTAATTGAGGAAAGTTCACTAAGACATGATTTATTCTAATTTATCATTAGACTTTAAATGTCAATAAAAACAAACCAAATAACCTGTACTCCAACTTTTATAACTGAGGTTGGAAGAGTCATCTTAACTTTAACTGGAATAAACTTCTAGAGGTAAAAACCAACAATGGAGAAATAATCAAGCAAATCCTATTGAAAGTTGGAATAATCAGGGAAACGTAAACTATAGACATTCGTATCCAACAAGTTTTAACAATAATTAGCAATTTAAGGAGAAGAAATTGTTTATAGAAGAAGTGGTATTGCAAATGAAAACCAGTTGCGAAACTAAAATGCGGCTATAAGAAATATAAAAAATCAACTGGGGCAAATTGCAACACACTTAGCAATAGACCTCAAGGAACTCTTCAGAGGAACACTGAGATAAACCCTAAAAAGAACACTAAATAGCAAGTAAAAGTTGTCCAATTAAGAAGTGGAAAAGAAATAGAGAATGTGGTTCGTAAAGAAAAGACAGTTGAGAGAGAAACGAAGAAAACTGAAAAATCTGAAGAAAATGTTTCCAATGATTTAATCTAGAAAGACCACCACCTTCATTCCCTCAAAGACTTAAACAGCAGAAGCTGGATAGAGAATTCTGTAAATATTCAAGAAGTTAACGATAAATATTATTTCTCCGAAGCTTTGGAATAGATGTCAAATTATGTGAAGTTTATGATGATATATTAAACAAGAAAAAGAAAATTGTGAATTATGAGATAGTTGCACTGAGTGAGGAGTGCAGCGCTATGCTTCAGAAAAAAACTTCCTCAAAAATTTTAAAATCCTTGTAGCTTTACTATTCACTCTACAATCGAAGAAATATTTGTATGGAAAGCTTTATGTGATTTGGGTGCAAGCATTAACCTGAAGCATTTGTCTATCTTCAGAATGTTAGGCTTATGAGAGATTTCTCCCACTAATGTAACTCTTCAGTTAGCTGATCGATCTATCATTTATCCTAAGGGTTATAAAAGATGTGCTCGTTAAAGTAGATAAATTTATCTTTTTTGTGGATTTATTGTGTTAGATACGGAGGAAGACAAAGACATTTCAATCATTTTGGGAGGACATTCATTATAATTGGACAAGCTATGAAAGATGTACAAAAATGTGAGTTAAATATGAGAGTCAATGACCAGGAAATCACTTTTCATATACTAAAGTTTTTGAAATATCCAGCTAAGAGAAAAAATGAATGTTTTCGGATGAAGATAATGGAATATTTAATTAGTAACCATTTCTAAGAAACTTTTGAAATTAAGACTGAAAAGGATCAGATAATCAAATCAGATCCTATCTTATTGGAGCTAAGTGCATAGTGCATACTTATCACTCTGTCATTAAATATCTTATGAGTAAGAATGATGTGAAACCAAGATTAATCAAATGGGTTCTTCTAATGAAAGAGTTTGATTTTGAAATAATGGACAGAAAAGGATCAGATAATCAAATAACTAACCATTTATCAAGAGTAGGGCAAGAAAACTTGTCTGATTATGAAAGTGAAACTAATGAAAGTTTTCCTAATGAACAATTATATGCTTTGGCAGATAGAAATGTTTCATGGTATGTTGATATTGTAAATTTTATTGTAAGTAACGTTATACCATACGAACTAACATTTCATCAAAGAAGGAAATTTATCCTCGATGCAAAATTCTACATTTGGGATGACTCATATTTATATAAAAGATGTAAAGATCAAGTTATCCGGAGATGTGTACCGTTAGAAGAAACCCAAGAAATTACGAAAAAATATCACGACTCTGAGTTCAGAGGACATTTGAACCTGATAAAACTACTATAAAGATTTTACAATATAGATTTTATTGGTATACTCTGTTTAAGGATGTAAACATATATGTGAAAACTTGTGATAGATATCAGAGAGTAAGCAATATTTCTAAAAAGAATAAAACATCCCTAAATTTTACTTTAGAAGTTGAGATCTTTGATGTATGGGGTTTAAATTTTATGGGACCAATTATACCATTTTTTGGAAAAAAACATATATGTTAATTGTTATGGATTATGTTTATAAATAAATTGAAGCGGTTGTTTTACCCCCCTATGATGCTCAGAGCATTACAAAATTTTTGAAGAAAAATATTTTTAGCAGATTTTGAAATGTCTTGAGAAATCATTACGGATGGCAGAAGTCATTTTAAGAATTAAATAATTGAAACATTAATTGAGAATTTTGAAATTAAACATCGAATTGTCACAGCTTATCATCCTCAAACCAGTGATATAGCTGAAGTTTTCGATCGTCAAATTAAAAGAACATTGGAAAAAACTGCTAATTCTAATATAAAAGATTGGAATGCTGGATTGGATGACGCATTATGGGTCATAGGACTGCATATAAACTTCTATAGGAATGTCACCATATAGGTTTATATTTGAGAAGGTGTCATTTGTCAGTAGAACTTGAGCATAAAACTTACTAGACTATAAAGGAATTTAATTATAATTTGAAAGGTGCTGGAGAGAAACAATTATTGCAATTAAATAAGCTCGAAAAAATTAGAAATGAATCTTATGATAATGTGAAAACTTACAAGGAAATATGAAAATTTTGCATGATCGAATAAGAAAAGATTTTGAGCATGGATAAAAAGTTTTACTATATAATACCAGATTAAAATTATTTCTTGGAAAACTTAAGTTTAGGTGGTCGGGGTCATTAACTGTAATTAAAGTCTACCCATTTGGTGCAACTGATATGAAGAATCCAAAAACTGATATAGTGTTTAAAGTGAATTGGGCAAAGACTAAAACTTTATCGAGGCAGCAATAGACTTGAGGTGAATGAAATTCTGATGTTGGGTCAACCAAAGTAAACATTGGATAAGTCGGGCCGACGATGTTAAACCAATCACTTCGTAGTAGGCATCTCATGGTTATCTGTATGGATTGATTTATGTTGTTTGTTGTTGTAAAGTTTTATAGTCGTGTGGTTATTAAGTGATAATGAGACCTACATGATGAGAATATAAAGAAGGATAGTGTCGCTGATGAAAGCAAGTAGCAGCTATTATGTGTTGAACTCTGATTTGTAGGTGTCTGCATGTCTACATGTATGTATGTTTGTTTTTCTATTTTTTTGTATATGCTTATCAGTTTATGTAGGATTTATGTTTTTTTGTTTGTTTAGAACTGATGTATATGTTTATGTGTTTGCACTGTGTTTATATCGTTGTTTTTATGGAATAAACTTGGATTTATGTTGTAAATAGACTTTCTTTATATTCATGTCTTATTAATATATAGCAATTCTGACTATTAAATTGCGAACCAGAGAGTTATACATGTCGACTTTTCTTTTTAGTACATGTACTAATGATTATGCTTCCTTTTTAGTTTAGTTTAATTTTCAACATGTATTTATGAATTTTTATTTTTCTTCCAACTATACTTATATGTTCCGCTTGTAAAATATTTAAAAATATCAAGTTTGGAGAGGAAGAAAATTGAATTTCAAAGTTAAATTTTATTTGTCCTCAAAGATACTACAAATAAATTTAATTTGAAAAATAATTTTTGTTATGTGGAGTTATCTTAAGGATACTAAAGTTTTAATTATAGAAATGAAATAGGAAAACTTAGTAGAAATTTTTAATTAAAATGATGAAACTAGAGTTAAGATATTTATTAGAAACAGCATCAATAACAACAACAACAAAGTCTTAATCCCACTACGTGGGGTCGACTACATGAATCATTTTTCTCCATTGTGTCTTATTTAGAGTCATATTCTCAATTAGTTCTAATATATTAAGATCATTTTTATACAGTTAGCCCAAGTCTTCCTCGATCTACTTCTGTCTTTCTTAATATAATTCGACTCTAAAACATCTACTCTCCTAATCGGATGGTCAGATGGTCGACTTTGAATGTGACCAAACCATCTAAGACGACTCTCTCTAATTTTGTCCGCCGCATGAGCTAAACCAACCCTATCACGAATATAATCATTTAGAATTTTGTCTCTAAGTGTAAAGCCACTCATCCACCTAATCATTCTCATCTCAACAACAATTAACTCAGTATTATGTTTCTCTTTCAAAGACCAGCATTCAACGTCATAGAGCATTGAAGGTCTCACCACCGTCTAATAAAATTTTCCTTTCAGTCTAAGTGGTACTTTTCTATCACAAAAAGGGCCCCAAGCATTCCTCCACTTCAGCCAACCAACTTGAATTCTACTATTAACATCCCCATCTATATCACCATTCCTTTGAATAACAGACCCGAGATATTTAAATCATTCACACCTTTTAATAATTTGATCACCCAAAGTTACACTTCTGTCACTAGAGCTACTACTACTAAAATTACATTTCATGTACAGTTTTAGTTCTATTCAAATGAAGCCCTTTAGACTCCAGTGCAGACCTCCATAATTCAAGTTTTTCCTGAGCTTTTTCTCTCGTCTTATCCACGAGAAGGATATCATTAGCAAAAAGCATACACCAAGGTACATCCTCCGATAAATGACCAGTAAGACCATCCATAACTAAAGCAAAAAGATATGGGCTTAAAGCCGATCCTTGATGTAATCCAACAGAAATAGGAAAATATTTTGTCAATCCTCCAATTCGAACACAAGTAACAGCTCTAGTATAGATATCTTTAATGACTTGAATATAAGTCATATCAAACCATTCTTCTCCAGAACTCTCCAAAGGATATCTTTTGGAACCTTATCGTAAGCTTTTTCTAAATCAATAAAAATCAAATGTAGATCCTCCTTATTATCTCTGAACTTCTCAATCAAACCCCTCAATGAATGTATAGCTTCCATAGTAGACCTGCCCGACATAAATCCAAATTGATTATTAGAAATTTTTGTAATACGTCTTAACCTATATTCAATTCTCCTCCCCCATAATTTTAAAGTATGACACATCAACTTAATTCCTCTATAATTTGCACACTCTTGTACATCCCCTTTATTCCTAAAAATGGGAACCAATATACTCTTCCTCCACTCCTCAGGCATCATTTTAGTTTTTAAAATAATATTAAAGAGTTTGGTAAGCCAAGAAACTCTCAAATCTCCTAAATATTTCCACACTTCTATTGGGATATCATCAGGTCCTACAGACTTTCCAACCTTGGTTTTCTTTAAAGCTTCCTCAACTTCTTTTTTACTAATGTGACGGTAAAAATGAAACATTTTATTATTATTAACGATATTAAGATCAACAAGGTTGATCGTATTATCAGAAACTTCATTAAAAAGTTTATCAAAATAACTCACCCACCTATGTTGAATTATTTTATCTAAAAAAATAATTTTTTATTTTCATCTTTAATACACTTAACTTGAGTTAAATCTTTACTTTTCCTTTCTATTTGTTTAGCTAGTTTATACATATATTTTTCACCCTCCTTAATATATAATCTATTATAAGATCACTAAAAGCGAAATTTTTAACGTCACAAATTGATCTTTTAGACTCCTACGAGTCGTTTTATATTTATCTCATTTCTCTAAACTTTTACATTTAAACCAATATTTATAACATAACTTCTTATATTTAATCTTTTCTTGCACATTATTATTCCACCACCAACTATTTTTATTTACAGAAATTTTTTATTTTGATTCTCCAATAACAACTTTTGCTACTTGTTTATAGTGTTTGTTATTTTATCCCACATAACATTTGCTTCTTTATGAACATCCCAAATTTTGAAATTTTGAATCTTACTCATAAAAATAATCTTATTTGTGTCTTTTAGGTTCCCCATCTAATTCTACGATGATTAGGCCTTGTATTATTTATATTACATATTTTTATTTTAAAATCTAGAACTAATAATCGATGTTGGGTAATTAAAACCTCACTTGGAATGATCTTACAATCATTACAATCTCGACGATCTCTTCTTATAAGAAAATAATCAATTTATGTTATATTAGATCTATTCTTATAAGTAAAAAGATGTTTATCTCTTTTCTTGAATAAAGTATTAGTAATAACAAAATAATACGCTAAAGCAAAATCTAAAATGGCTCTACCTTCTTCATTAGTCACTCCAAAACCGTAGCAATCATGATATTTCTGAAATCTTTTACAACATTACCGAAATGTCTATTTAAATCTCTTCCAATAAAAATTCTTTCTTCGAGAGGTATCATATGTATTAAGTCTTCTAAGTCATTCAAGAATTTCTCTTTAGACCCTATATCAAAACCTACTTGAGGAGCATAAGCACTTATAATATTAAAAATTTTGATGTCAACAATAATCATAAGAGCTATAATTCTATCTTTAACTCTATTAATTTTTACAACATTAACTTTCAAACTCTTATCCATAATTACACCTACACCATTTTACAGTGCGACTTTTACCAGAATATCAAAGTTTAAAACCTAAGTTATCAATCGCTTCAACCTTTTCTCCAACCCATTTACTTTCTTGAATACATAAGATATTAATCTTATATTTACCATTAAGAGTACCTATATTCCAAGATCGTATCATAATATTAGTTTCATGAACTAACTTCTTTACCCGTATTCGTCCGTAATGTAGGAACATTTGCTTATCTGACACTACACCCGGGCGGCAGTGTAGCAGCCCTTGCACACTTTTCACTGTATTCGAGTCATACGACAGCGTCGCTCTAGGGAACGCCCTAACCCTAACACAATGATCAAAAGGATTCATGTCATGATTTTTTCGACAAATTTTACGCTGGTTGTCGACTAACTAACACAACCCTCCACTTTTCACATCCGGGCTTGAGACCGGAAATGATAGTGTTTTTTATAAGGATTTTTAAGACAACAGTAGGAAGATGATTTTACTATTTATAGTAGGAAAAATTGAATTTTTGAAAATTAAGGATTTTTAGGACAATACTTTTTTAAGAATTCAGACTATATTAAAATTTTTTTTCAAAAACTAATGTTACATATTAAGTTAAGGATAGAGAATAAATTTTTGACTTTAGAAAAGAGATAGTAAAATTCAAAATCATTAAAGGTCTATTCAAATATAGTAATCACCTAAAAAAAATTAATGACTAAAAAAATCCTTAAAAAGAAAAAGAAAAGTAAAGTATCAAAAAGGTAGGAGAAGCTTGAGAATTATGACCTAATTAAAAATTGATTTCACTTGAATCTTTCTAAATAAGACTTATGAACAATCCTAAACTTGATTTATTTTCAAAAAGTATTAGTAAAGTTCTTTTCAAAATAGAGTACTTAATTATGAAATTATATTTTTCTAAGAATCCAAAGTTTGGAAAAATTTTAATTATTTTTGAATTAGATAGAAAATTAATATTCCTAAGTTTAATACTAAATATTCTGATATTTTATATATCATCTAATTTATTGGAACTTCTTTAAGGTTGGACTATAACATTTCTAAAACAAAAACATAGATCATCCTAAAGAAACCCAATAACATAAATCTAACATATTATAGTTTTTAAAAGTAGTAGTATTACTTGAGTACAAGTAATGTTTAAGTTTGAGGAATTTTGACATGCATTAAAAGGTGTTATTTTTTTATATACATTTAATGTTTATCTTTAGCGTTATTGTACTTTAAAGGAATGTATTTTTGAGTTTTTGATTACATGTACAATATGTTAAGTAATTGAAGAAAAAACAGTGAAAACGGAGCAAAACGGGGTCAAATAGAGCAAAGGAAGATAAAGTGAACTAACACTTAGGCGTCAACTTCTGGCGCCTAAGCGTCAGACCCTGTACGTTGAAACAGAGAGCCCGGCGCCATGGCGCCAGGACTGACGCCTAAGCACTAGTCAGTTATCCTACACTTCTAGAAGACTGGTGCCTAAGCGCCACGGTTGGACGCCTAGGCGCCAAAATCAATTTTTTTTTAAATGTAATGTATTTGAACAAATTTTAAAGGGGCATCTAAAGTGACTCTTGGGAATTTTGAGGGTTATCTTAAGGGGGCTGGTGTCTCTTCGTTGAGGTGGAAGGGGCTTGGTGTATCTTCTTTTAAGAAGGTCATTTGGAGTTCTTAGTGACTCTTGGCACTTAGGAAGAAGAGAGAAAGGGAGGAATTGAGAGATTTCTTCATTCTTGTATTTATCTTTTAGAGTTTTGAGAGGAATGTAAGGGATCGCTATTTGTTGTGCAAAGATGGCGTGAATCTTCTGTAAAGATAAGTCTTGTGCTCTTTTTATATTTGTTTTAAATTATTGCAATATAGTTGTATAATTTCAATATCATTTGCAGTGAAGAATCCATGTGTTTTCTCTATGCTTAGTGATTAGTTTTTCTTACTCTTTCCTCTTGTTACGAAGTAGTGACATTCATAAGAAAATTTATTTTATGATAGAATAATTTTAGTTTTCATGTGATGAGTAAAATCTATGTTGCTTCATTAACAAAATATACTGGTAATACGTTATGTTAAAATCTATTTTAAGTTGAGACTAAGACTCAAAAGAGTGGTGACTTCACAACTTGAGTGCACTCATATTGTCCGGTTGACTATGATAAAATTGTCAGACAGCGATGCATCTTTTAAAGAAAATATACATCATGATTTGTATCAATTAGGAACTTATAGGTGACAATTGATGTAAGTGACTGGGTTCCTTACCACGAGTTGTAAGGCTTTTTAACCGCCTTCGCATCTCTACTAGTTGTGTAAACATAATAGAATATTAAGTTTATCTATACACTCGGAAGAGCGTAGGTAGACATATATTCCTTGTTGGCACAAATTATTACATATTTCTATCACTTATTTACTACTTATGTCATTATCTTCATTGCAAGAGGCAAGAGATTTTGATTATATAAGAACTTTCCAAAATTTAACAAGCCTCTGTTGATTAGGTTTTTATTTAATTTAGTTAACTTTAATTTTAGAGTAAAGTAGTGAATTTAGGAAAATCAAACTTTTCGGAAATTTCAGGCAAAGACAAGTTATTGTAGACTAGAACTTTTACTGAAGTCTTTACGAATTAACATTTTTCCTCGTGGGATCGATACTAAAGGTTTCGAAAGAAAACTCTATATTACTTGAACGATGTGTGCACTTGCGTAGTATCCCTAATGTGTAAAATTGAATTGTGAAGAAAAATGATAATTATTTGTTAAATAGCACTCAGTCGGAAATTAAGGGTGCAAGCACCCACGGGCAGTGGGAGTTAAGTTTTTTGCGTCGTTGTCTGGAATTGAAATTGAAGTAATAACACGAAGCACGCACATATTGTCAGGATCATTGCCCCCAGTCACGAATTGATTCTCACAAACTTGATGTCTAAATGAAAAGCAATAAGACATCAAACCACAATATTGTCCGCGTTGACGTGAAAGGACTTTCGAGGTTGTAATGAATGTAGCCCCCCACTTTAGAATTAGTTCTTATGGGCTTGATATCCATGTGAAAGACAAAGGGACTACCCAATAACAATCGAGCCTAGAACATTGACATGAACGACTTTTCGAGACTGTTGTGAGTGTTTCTTTCTTTATCAGAGTCGATGCTTGGGAGCTTGAATCCCGTTTAGAACGAGTTCTTGAGAACTATACCTCGGGTAAGCGTGAAGACTCTTATAGATTACGGCGAGTCAAGAAATGATTATGTCTCTCAAGAGAATCTCTTTGTAATTCATCGCAAATCATATTATGAGGGGCATCAATAAGACGAGATTGTCCAAAGTTCCTTTTCGGCATCGGGGGTTGTAGGCCATTCAGGTTGTACAAGACCGATGGGGCGAACTAACAACATAAAAGAATTAGCATCTTGGCCAAGCACAGATGAATTTTGTCATCTCAAAGAGGCGGCATTCTTAAGTGAGGTATTCTCCATTAATGGTTGATCTCAGGGCATGTAAACCCCATCTAACTATTTGAGTATTAGTGGTCAAACTTTATGTAGGAGATGATAGATATCATTCATGGACGACTCCATCCTACACACCCAATTCTCCAAAGACAAACTTAAAAGTATCTTCGCAAATAGGATAGCAACGGGGACGTCCCAGATCCAAGGCTACCCTTAAAATGGTGAGCATTATAGTCTGAGGCTCTATTATTGTCATTATTATATTATTGTTCGTTTAGTGATTGCCATGGGTGGGAGTGATTTCACACATACAGCGTCAAATTATTACATGTTGGTAAATTTGTGGTGATTGAGTGATATATTAGCATCCTAATGTCGTATGAAGATTAGACACACATACACATAACAGAAGAGCTGGTAGAGATAACAATGTGAGTCTTTACAGGGAATACCCAAAGGGAAAAAACCACAGGGCCTAGCCCAGTTGAAATGATTCTACTATGTCAATGGCAGTAGTCGGACAACTGCGCGACTGCCCAATGGCAGTTGTTTTACGATGACTACGATGGTGGGCGAGCCACGGTGACTCGGCGGTTATCCGACGATGACGATAGTGGTGACCAGGCAACTGTGGTTTAGACGCAACAACAGTGGTGGTTGGATGGCTACCGAACGACAATTGTTCGGCGTCGACAATAGCAGTGACAAAGCAGCGATGGTCGGACAAAGTGAGAAAGTAAACTTTTAATTTCATTGATTTGCTTTAAATTTATAGAAGAGAGGGGGTTGGTGGAGAGGGCCTCAAATCAAGATTGAGTGGATTCGACCAAAAGGGTTTGGGGAAGGATTGAATTGATTTGCTCAAGCAAGAGAGTGGGAAATATAGTGAGAAAGGATTGAATTTATTTGCTTAGGTGAGAGAGTGGGAAATATAGTGAGAAAATAAGATTTGATTGGGTTGTGGTCTATCACTATAATTTAAATTGTGATATGAATTGGTGGAGATTTAACTTTTGTCCATTTTTATGTTCTTTTTCCTTCAATTGCATTGTCATTAATTATGGTTTGCTTTCTCGTGCTCGCCCTTGAGATATGAGGGAATTAAAGAAAGGATTAGTTTAAGAAGAAGGAAAAAGATGGGGGCCACAATTGAATGTAGAAATTAAGAAGTAGGTGGGCCAATCAAAACCTACTCCGTAGGAAAGAGAAATGCCCAATCCAAATAATTGAGCGAAGTAGTGAAAAGTTGAATTTCTGATTGGGGGAGAATCCCAAGAGAAAGAGAGAGCAAGTGATTTAGTGTATGGAGAAGGAATTAGGAAATTATTCATTCAACTAATAATAATAAAAAATAACATCCTTAATGTCTTTCTCATAGAAAAAAGGTTTAGAATTTAAATTGAAAATTAATCCCATTATACAACCGAACTTCAAATTTAATCATAAAATCTATCTGAAATTCAAGACAATATGATCCAAAAGGACAATTCCTGATAAAAATAAACCAATTAAAACAAAATAAAATTGAAATTCATGAACCAATCTGACCTTGGTCGTGTGTTGCATCATTAACTAAAAAAGAAAAAACAAGGTATGAGACAAATCCCAACTTGATTATTAAAAATCATAATGATGTCTCGAAAGTACATAATTGCATAATAAAGTGGATCATAAAAATGGGCTAACAAACAGCTAAAAAATTATACCAACCAACTTACAGAACCTAATTTGCAAAATTGAAGAATGGTCACAATGTAAAATATAATGGATTGATCAATAACTCAGCAAGCTTACATCCATCCACATCAGTCACGGAAGTACATCGCCATTTGCACGTTCTTCTCCACGAAACCGCACTTCTCATAGAATCCTCTGAGTTCCGAGGTGCAATCGAGAATCACCTTATAGCAACCTGCAACCCTAGCATGTTCCGCAAGGAATCGCACGACTCGCTGGCCGAGACATCGACCGCGAGCTGCTGCATCGACGACTACGTCCTCGATGTGCGCTACCTTGCCGCAACCGTGGATGAATTTTTTCTCAACGAAAACGCTGCCGGTAGCAACGATTCGACCAGTTTTCAGATCCTCAATGACGCAGATGACGTGATCGTCTCCGAGTGCAGAGAGATCAGCGAAGCGAGAGCAGAAGTCGGCGTCGGAGATTGGAGGGCAGGTGCTAAGCTGACCGAGGAGCTCCACGAAGCCCTTGCCGCGGTCGGAAATCTCGAGGTGGCGGATTGGAAGTAGATGGTCGGCGTCATTGTCGCCGCCACTGGTCCCCCTAATTTCCTTCGATCGCTTATCCGGCACTGGATCCATGGAAAACACTTTAGCAGCGATTAAAAGGGGCTGTTGGTAGCAGGATTTGAGCAGGAATTAAGCAGGCGCGGAGAGGGTTAGTAAAACAGTAGTTTGAAGGTTTTCACAGGTAAGGGAGATGGGGAAAAGATTTCGAGAATTTTTAAATACTACATTTAAAATACTAAATATTTTATTTCAATTATCTAAATTTTAAATATAATATTTTAATCCATTTTTTATTATAATCATCTCTCATTCTCACTAATAAAAATTTTGAATGGAAATTAAAAATAATTAAAATATAATATTTAAAAATTTTTATGTCTAAGATATTATATTTAAATTTTTAGTGATTAAAATAAATTTTTAATATTTTAAATGATGATTGTATATCTATTTTTGGTGGTGGCAGTAATTGTGAAAAAGTTAATTTTTAAAAAGTTATTATAGCAATCATATTTTTAACAAATCAAATTTTATAACATATTATTAACAGGTCATGTAGCTTTACGACTGTTATCTGTTCATAAAACCCCTCAGCAAAAAAAAGACTAATATAATGGATATATTATAAAAATTAAAGTTTTAGAAAACATAATATAAATGTGAAAATCATAGCGTGTTGGATTAATTATAGGATTATCTATCATTACAATATAAAATAAGACTTGATGTGTATCTGAAAGGAATGTGTTAGTAGAGTAATGAATATCGCATTAGCACTGCATGAAAATTTACTGTGCAATCGAGTAATTAATGAAAAATATGTAAGATGTGATATAAGAAGAAAAAACTACAATATCTAGTCCAGTTGAAAAATCCACTATGAATAATAATTACACATGTAAACTCTCCTTCTAAATTAAGAAGTTGGGCCTACACAATTGATCAATGTAAATTTGTAATAATAGTTTATTTATATCAATCTTAGCTTGGCCTTAATGAACGTAGTTTCTAGTGACAGCAAACTGTGAGAACTGTAGTCGATTACTATGGACGCAGTGTCAATGTTGTGGACGGTGCCTGTAGCGCCAAGTTATCATATAAATCGTCGTTCAAAGTCATCAAATTAGTTAGTAAGGTAGGTCACAGATAATTATTTCAAAATTATTAGTTGGTCACAAAGATAGTAGCAGAGAGTTGGAAGAGTTGTGAGACAAATAGGTCGTGGTTGATCACATAAATTGTAGTAACGAGCTACGATGACATTTGTAAATTACAAAGACAGGAGACAATCATAATTGATCACGTAGGAACATAAAACTTATATGCTTGATAATTCGTCAAATATGTCACCAATAAGTCATTGTAGCCATGAGGCGCTTTTTGAAAAGAAGGACCAGCTTCAGTTGCAGCTGGTAATGTTCTTAATTTATATAGTGTGCATCAATTAATTTATTTGATATAAATAAAATATTATAAAATATATTTCCTCAAACTTTTTGTTTCTATAAAATTATTAATTTACTTTATTATTTTAATTTTTTATGTTAAATGATTTTAATTCTCAAATTTTAAAAATAAAATCAGCATTATTATTCTTCTTATTGTCATCATCATTATTATTATTATTCATACATAAAATTTATTATTTTTTCTGCAATTTAAAAATAAAAAATATATATATATATTCAATTAATAGTAAATTAATGAGAAAAATCTTAAATATATATATATATATTTCTTATTTTCAATTTTTTAAAAGTAAAATATATTATTTTAATTGTTTGTTATTAGTATTGATATTTTAATTTTAAAATAAACTACAATATTGTTTCCATCTTATCCGATTAAGCTATTTGAATTTATTTCCTTGAAATTTAATTGAATAACATAAACCTGTCATAAAAATAATATTGTAAATAATTATGTAGGAATATTTGATAAAAAATCTAAAGTAAAACTAAAAATTAAATCTTAAAAAAATTCTAAAATTTGTACACAAAATAACAACAAATAATGTAGAAAAAACTAGGGCTGACAATTTGGCTCGTTGTTCGGGAACAACTCGTGTTTGGCTCGTTAAGTAGCTCGTGTTCGGCTCGTTCGTTGAGCCTAACGGAACGAACGAGCCGAACACGAACAAATTTTAAGCTCGAAATGTTAACGAGCCGAACACGAACAATCTGTTTGTTCGCTCGTGTTCGACTCGAATTGGCTCGAAATAAAAAATAATCATATAATTATTTATATAATAATTTATTATATATATTATTATATATTAATATATTATATATATTTATATTTAAGTTTAAATCATAACTTGCTTGTGTGGTAGCGTGGTTATCTTGCTTGTTTTCATTCATTTTGCCGGATTCGAATCCGCAGCTAGACATATATTTTTCCAATTAATTTTAACGAGCCAATTTCGAGCCGAACACGAGCCGAACACGAACACGAATATTGAATTCGAGCCGAACAGGAACACACATTTCACGAGCCATTACGAACAAGAGCCGATTTCGAGCCGAGCTAATTTCGAACTAGCCGAACAAGAGCCAAGCCTGAGCTCGCTGAAGCTCGGCTCGTTTACAGCCCTAGAAAAAACTAATAAAAAATTTTTAAAATACAAAAAGAAAAAACTCACCTATGAAAAAAATTCTATGCCACCTCAGAATTCCTTAATTTTTTTTCAAAACTTTCTTTTAAATAAACTATTTTTTTATTATGCCAGTTTAAAAAAAGAAAAAATATATATATTTTTTGAATTTACATTTGAAATCTTATTCCCCTCCACCCTTGTGCGGAAAGTTTGGAGGAAGATTTACAGACACGCCACTTAATTCTTATGTATTAATATATCTAACACCTTAAATTTTTACAAAATACCTGCATTCGGCTCTTTAAATAAAATAATAATATTTTTATGTAAAAGATTTGAATGGTATAAATATAAAACATAAATTTTAGGGGTTAGCTGTTTAAATACAAAGGAATTGAGCGGTATCTATGTAAATACCCCAAATTTGAAAGGTGCTGTCAGAACCATTTATTTACCTTCGTTACGCTCCTCTCCCGTCTTTCTAGTCGCAATGGCCACCGGTGATAGCTTCGCCTCTGCGTCGGCTGCATTATTTTGCTACTCTCTCCCTCCGTCTCTCCAACTGCGACGCCTTTCGAGCACCTTTTCGGAGCCGACCCACCCGATCGTCTCAACTCGGCGGCAACTACGTCGGGTTATGCTTCATGGCAGCCCTATTGGCGAAGCGGAGACCAATTCGTCGCCAGTCGATGGAAAGTGTGAAGCGGTGGCTTGGGAACTCTTCACGTCCCTTCACCGCGTGCTCCTCGTCGCCATAATCGCTGTCGCGTCCGCGGATTCAAAGCGGTCCCGGAGAATCACACAGCTTCAGCGTTCTATAGAAATCAAGGTCAGTTTCTTAAATTAATTCATTCGTTTGATTTTTAGGTTTTGGGTTTTTCTTTCAACCGTATTCGTCTCGGCAGCTTTAGGACTTGGCTATTCTAAATATTTTGTGTTCTCGGAAGGATTTCTTAAAAATCATCATTTCTTTAATCGGTTGGTATTGATAACTTATCTTGAAGAAGGGTTTTCGTTGAATGCAACAACTGTTACGAATACTTCCTAAATAAGTTCGGTTGAAATTTTTTCTCATCTCTGCAGAGAATGCTATATTTCCCTCGAGGTCAAGAATGAAGTTATAATTGGGATTTCAGGTTGCAGTTCTGTTATACCCCGGGTTCAGAAATGAGTATGCCCCAGTAACACAGGGCTTGATAATACAGACAATATATATATATATATATATATAGGCAATAAAGATAATAAAATTAAGCATGTTGAATTCAAATTTGTCATGTGAGATATGTCCAAGGAATATAGCGAAATAAGTAGGGAGTAGAGAAAGAGGGGGAGATAGAGAGAGAGGAGGAATGCATAGTTTTGAATCAAAACCTGTCAGGGAGGCTGTGCCCAAGGAGTAGAGCCGGATTACGGGGGTGGAGAAGGGGGGTAGATCCCGCGGGGTCTTGGTGCCCTGTTCAGTTCATTAAGTAGAGCTTGGTGTATTATACAACCGAGTTATGTGCTTAAGTAGAAGATTGTGGTACTAATAAGGGATATGTATTTACAAATATAAGAAATACTAGCTGGAAATACACAATACTATTTTTCTTTTTTCGTTAGTACTTTCGATACTTATTGTTATCTGGGGTGTGTATTTGAACCTTTTTTATGTTTGAAATAAATTTCTGCAATTGATGTGCCAAATATGTGGTTGTCATAGTTCAGTTTTACTCAGCTTTACTAAAGATGAGCATAATGATTATTTTTTCAGAAACAATTGCTCATAATCTGTTTTAATACAAGTTCGCTACAAACAAGTTGCCAACTTCCACGACAATCTCCCACAACGAACTTCGTAGGGCAGCATGGTCAGTATTGAAAAACTAAAAAGCTGCAGCAACCCCAAACAGACTCTAAGTTGCAAACAAGGGAGAAAGGGAGCAAGCTTCTACATTAGGGGGAGAGAGAGTGCCTAAAAGGACCCCTTCTACCTCTAAGGGTTCATTTATTTATAGAGGAAAGAGAGGGGAGAGGAGATTACATTTATGCTCTTGTTATAAAGGGGGGTCATGAGGGATACTTTGGTCTTTTTCCTGCTTGAGCCGTTCTTCTCGGTGTTCTTTCTTGTTGCTGAATTTGTCAGTGACGGGTGGCCTACCCAAGTGGTCGGTTGGCTTGTAAAATATCAAATTTTAAGCATTAGTTATGTAAAGATAAATGCCTTATTTACATAACTATATTTATATATTTATTTAATATAAAAGAATTAGGTGTTATGTATGTAAATTTATGAACCTGGTGGCTGGCCGGTCGGCTGGATCATCGGTCGGAAGGGGAGGTGTTCGGCTAGTGGGTGGCCGGCGGGCGGGCGAGTGGTCGACTAAAGGGTGGCCGGCAATATTTGGGTACTATTTATGTAAATCTTTCATTTTTAAGAGTTGGTCGGCGAGAGCGACGAGGTGGCGAACCAGTGGACGACTGACTGGAGGAGGAGGTGGTCGGCTAGTGGGCGGCCGGCGGGAGGACGAGGAGGGGGCTTGAGGCGGCCGACAAGGTGAATGATGGCGAAAACAAAAGTTAGCATAATATTTTTTATTTTTTAGTTTATTATGTTTTTTAAGAGTTGACTGTCCATGATAGCTGTCAGGTTGAGGTGGCTATCCATGATGGCCGGCAGGCTAAGGTGGCCTGTCGGGTGATTTGTATGGCCGGTCAAAGTGGCCGACCAAACAGGTCCATGGTTGCTTGCGCGTATCCAGTGTCGACGATCCTTCTGGCTTGGCAAGGTCGTTTTTTTGGGCTATATACATTGTGACTTGCCCCTGTAGGGCAAAATAGATATTTCAGGGCTTTTGTGACTCACTTTATATTTTGAAGATGGATGTTACGAGAAGGGGAGAGAGGCTCCCTACAGGAGAAGGGTCTAGAGAGAAGAGCCCTCCAAAAGGCCCTAATAAATGATCTGGTTCCTCGATTTTGTATGAGGTAGAGGGTTAAAATGTAAAATTTTACCCCTGCTTCAGAGGAGTTGTACAGGGCATTTTGGTATTTTTGTCTTCAGCACTAGTATTTGGAATTTTTTGCCGACGTCTTCGACTGCTTCCAAGGTCCTCATTTGCTAGTTAGGAGTGTTCGTCTGTGCTCTTATTTGACTTATGCGTCATCTTCGTTCGCCTTCGTCTTCTTCGTTAGCGACATCGTGACCTTCGACTCCGGCGCCATCAGACTGCTTTGTGCTCGTTCACTCGCTTCTGCTGCTTCGTCTCGGCCTGCTTTGTTCGCTTCGGCTGCTTCGTCTCGAGCTGCTTCGTCTATGTTGTATCAAGCCACGAGCTCCTTCCCACCTGTTGACCTCACTTTTGTCGAGGTTTAGTTTTCCTCCTAGGATTTAGAGTTCTAGCTTTAGGAGCTTCCCCAACGATCTTAGATTCTTAGCAATGGGCCTACCTCGTTTTAGAATGCTCGAAGCCACTTCGTCACTCTTTTGGGAATCCCGGACGAAATTTCGTACCTCTAGCTTGTAGTAGGTTGGAATTAACGTTAGGACTCCAAATCGAGTTCCTATAGGACCACCGGACCATAGGATAGTCTTGTACACGTTTCTTGCACCACCGAGCACAAATTCCTCGAGCCACGGCCTCGAAGCTTTCAATCACTCCGCGACGGATCAAGACCGAAGTCAGGATGTCAGGACGATCGACGTCGAGTCAGAATTTCAGAAAATGCCGGATTTGACGCACTTTCGACGCGACTGTCGACGAGGTTGTCCGAACGACCTCGGATGACGAAACGGACTGCGCCGATGCGTCTGGAACATCGATTTCACCTGAAATTGATATTTAATTAGCGACGATAGCTCGTCAGGGAGGAAACGCCGAAAACTTGTATAATAATAATAATTATAATAATAATGATATTATTATTATTATTATATATTTTTTTATTTTCCTCCTATGCCCTAAAACCCCTCATTCTCCAGCTCAGCCCATCCTCCTGTTCTCCTGTTCGCACGCCAGGTCGAGCCCTCCCTCTCTCTGCCTCATCTTCGCAGCAGCAGGCGACCCATCTCCTGCGATCCCCTCCTCGAGCCGCACGCAGTTATCCTCCCATCCTTGTTCGAGTGTCATCCCTGCGCGAAGGTCACCTCGCGTGATCTCCCACGCGGCTTTGTCTTCTGCTCGACTCTCGCCCTTGTTGCCGAGCCTCGACTCTTAGCTGCGACACTTTGTCGCCATCTTCCTGACCTTCCCCCACTTGCGTCCAGCTCTGCAGGTAAGGAGCGGCCTTCCTTCCCCTCCTCTGCCTATAAAGGCCCCGTTTTTGGATGAATTTAGGGTTGGTTGGCTAATTTCTCTTGAGGAGTTGGTGTTGGATTGGAGCCTAGTTTCCTTTGCTTTTTTTTGTGCGCTCTACACTACCTGGTATGCCTTCTCTCTTCTTTCTCTTTCTCGGTTTGGCATGATGTGGTTTGTTCTCTGTGAGCTTTGGTTGGGAGTTCTGTTGTTCCTTTTAAGTGAAATCTGAAGCAAGGTGACCCGCCTCCCTCTCTCTGTCTCATTTTCTGGTTCTTCTATTATCTATATCGATTTATGATGAAGGGAATGAGGTATTAACTGATCGAGCAGGGATAGATTCAAACTTCAGCTATGATTATTTTATTTCATGCTGATGATGCTTTTGAGCCCCTTAATGCACGACATTAACCCAAGGGAAGTTTAGTTTGCTGTTTTATGATACTTATTTCATAACAAAAGTTTTCTACTATCCCTTATCTCATCCCTTGAGGTGGAAGAGGTGCTAACAGTGATCTTTTTGCTCTTTCTTTTAGTTGATTTTTAAACTTTGATATTTATACTTATGGCACTCCATACCTATAGTAGTGTTATGGCTTGAGTAAGGAGTGTAGGCTTGAAGAGTTGGTCCTTAGTTCTTTATTTGGGCTGCGGCCTTGCAAAACTTTAAGGAATAATTGGGTGGCTTCTTTTATGAAATTTTTTGTAACTCTTCTTTTCCTTTGCAAAATCTGAAATATGGCATGTGCGGCTTGCGGTTTGGTAGCTTTTGGAAGTGGCATTCTCCTCCTTACTTGATCTCTATCTCTTTATCCTACTAAGGTACATTTATGAAGGCCTTAAGAAAGTGCATGTTAACATTGTGGGATGCTTTTGCAATTGTTACACCCCCCCCCTGTCGATACTTCTTTAAGCTTGATATGTTTCATTTGGAGGGCTTTAGCTTCAATGTGTAGACTTCATAACTATGTTGCTCCTCTTTCACTTATGATTACATATATGCTTAAGATGTGATGGCTTCTATTCTTCAAGATTTGAGATGTTTAGGCCTCTACTTTATAAAATCTGAAATGTTTGAGAAGCCTATTTTAAAATAAAAAAATGGATAAGGAAAATATGATGGTTTGGAAGGTTTGAGCCTCATATGCATGCTTTGTAAATGTTAGTGCTCCTCTTTTATGTTGGTGCTTCTCTCTTACCCATGTTGTTTGTATGGCTTGGAAGTTTGAAATGCATGTTAGAGGCCCTCTATACTTGAGAGACACTTGTTGTGGCTTGCCCTTATTTCATTCAATTGTTTACCATGACATACATGAAAGGTTTAATGCTTGTGGGAGAACTATATGGAGGAGGAGAGGCATTGATAGTTCGTATTGTGTTTGATGTGGCTTTGTCTTTGGCACTTTTGGAGCTTTCGTTTTAAGCCCATGAGATGCTCGGATCCGCTGTTTTGTGGTTTGTTGCCTCTCGGTTTGCCCCACCTGCTGGGCTGGTTTCCCTCTTGTTACTACTCGGTTTTTGGTCTTTTTTTTGGTGGACTTGGGTTCTTTGTGTTGGATCCATGCTTTAGTGGTGTTTGGACATATGTTTCTGGGCTTGATTACGATGTTATATGGTTTAAATTGTGGCATTCACTTGGGATGTTATTGATGATATATTTGATCCAGGTTCCAATATTTGTTTGGGCCCGATTCTGTGGCATTGAAGAGATTACAATTCTAGTATGATATGTCGTTGATTTTCAAATTTGTAAAAGAAGATGTTCTGATTCTAGTAGGCTTTGTGATTTGAATCCGATATTCGGGGAATCCCGAGCAGCGGTCTAGAGTCTAGGACTTGGTCAGTATCTTTATGTCTGTTTTCATGCTTTTACAGCTGTCGTTTGGGAAAAGGGAGTGTTTTCTCTAGGGGTCTAGTCCTTGTCCTCTCCGAGAGCGCCGATGTGCCTTTAGGTCTTTTCATAGGTCATGTAAGGACGGTCAGGGAGTCCGGGATGACTTACTTGTTTTGACTGTTATTGGAAATCAGTCCACCCTTTTTTTATGAAAATTGTGTTAGGTGGACAGCTTTCCCTCTTTCTTTCCTTGCTCCCTCGTCCCTAGTTTTCTCCTTGTTTCTTGGCTCAACGCCCACACTTACAGGGGACGTGTAAGTGTGCACATATAGCCCCTTTAGGCTATATGTGGGGCCATCAAGCAAGGCTGTAAGTGCGGTGGGGACACTGATAATACTGCATAGGGAAGGCTACGAGAGAATCATAGAATGGTACCGCCTGACTCAGAGACTCTGTAGAGAGTAGAGCAGGAATCACGGCACCATTCGCCCGTCCTTGGGGTTTCTACTGTCGGCTGTCTAAAGATGTTAGTAGTCCTAGTCCTATTAGGGTAGCCAACCTGTGGACTAAAATATTTCAGAACAAAATACATACATTTAAAAAAAATACAAAATTACCTCCATCACGACACAACCTACTTACCTACAGCTTTTACTTGCATGCAAACTCAAAATGAAATGTGTGAAAATTTACAAAGGTCCATGGTCGGCTACTCGAGTCGTGTTAGGGCTGCCTTCTCGCGAAAGTCGGTCCGGTGGTCGGCACTCAAGGTGGGACATATAACGACGGCTCCGAGTCCTTAACACCACCGTGCTTACGGGTCTTTTTCCAGATGCCCCATGGCTTCCTTACCGTGAGTTTAGCGGGACATCTGTGTGTTTCTTTTCCGGTGTTTTGCGGTTTTCACTACGACTTTGTTTTGCTTTCGTTCGTGATTTTCTTCGAGGTTTTCTACGGACGCTCTTTTCTTTCTTTCTCGATTTTCTTTGTTTTCTTTTACGATTTTCTTTGTTCTCCTGTCGTCTTTCTTTCCGATTTACCGCCGGGTTTCATACTCCGTTTTTCTTGCACGTACGGTAGTACCCCTACTCACTTAGGTCTTTCTACTACGTTTGCTCTTGCTCTTTTCTTGCACTAATGTCTTTTCTGCAGGAAAACAATAAAATGAAAACAATAAGCAGGTAACGATACACCGCGAGTAATCATCGCCTACGGTACACTTGCAGCATTTTTCTACTTCTTTCTTTTACTGCGTAGCATGTTTTACTTTTCTAGTACCTGCTCCTGCTAGTATAGCATATTTTACTTTTTCAGCGTACATACCTGTGTAGCATGCTTTACTTTTCTTCGTGCCTACTCCTGTTTAGCACAGTTTGTTCACTATAGCATGTTCCTGCTTGTTTTGCATGCTTCCTTTTACTGCTACCCCTGTCACTGTTGCACACACTCACTCTTGCAATAAAAGTGATAATAAAAATGAAATAAAACAACTTGCATGTTCACTTTAACCTAAACTTTAAATCTAAACTGCGATCTTGCTACGACTTGGAGCTTGGAGCATGGTGGGCAGCACGGCCATCTTCAACAGCAAAACCTGTGTCGACATCAGCAAAACCATTCCTTAGTCTAAATAACAAGCCATAGGACTTCGAGGTAGTCCGCCTAGTGTGACATAAACCCTCACCTGTTCTTTTAGGCTTTTGCACCGCCCTGCTGTGCAATATAAGCCCTAACTCGCTTAGGATTCCGAGGTCATCGTCCGATACGGCGTAAATCCTCCTATCTTTCAGGTTGTTTGCATAATCGGATATTATGCAAATGTAATCCCTATAATTAATCGGCAGGATTGAAATCTAATTAAATCCATTTCCAAGATTTAAAGCCCAACATTAGGATAGTCTGGGAAGTCATCGAGGTCCTCCTCGAGGTCTGTGACGTCCCTTACCTCTCTTTCATTTGATTCCGGAAATAATTGTTTCTCATTGCGTCTTTCACCTATTAGATTTCCTACTACCACATTTCGTTGAAAACACTACTTTTTGAATTCATGAAGATAGAAACCTCTGATCTAAATCGAGAGTTCTCTCAGGTGACTTCGGTTATTTGAGGGGTAATTGACTATAGGGGCTTGCCTTTATAGAGAGCTTTAAAGACCCTAGATAATATAAACCATATTTAATTCTTTTTGTATTAAATAGGGGAATTTGTCGGTCCACATAAAGGTTCGCGGACCGTAACGGATGTCATGAATTACGTAGTTTATTTGATCGAGCGATATCGTCAAATAGGGTGTCTATTCTTCGAAATAGGTGCGTTACTTGCGATATTACGCTCGTTCATTCAAACTGCTAAACGAATGAGGTCCACTCTCATTCTCATATTTTAAAATTTAAAAAATCTTATTTTCAAAACTAATATATATATACATTAAATTAAACCCCAAAGCGCTAGTCGCATACATTTTAACGGCCAGACAACTCTCGCCGACTCGCGATGAAAGCTCTACTCTCCATTATGATCAGAGATTTTCATCTTCATACATCGGCAATGTGTCCATGTCCCTCATGGTCCAGATTGTCATTCTTCCGTTGGCATGCTTCGCTCATTTCTTTCTTGGGCAAGTACGGTCAACTCTCTTGATTTCAGAACCATCTGTTTAATCACCTTTAAACAGAGTGGTTCGGGAATCCTTAGGGTTTTCTTTTGATTGTGTGGGGTCGGACCCCCAATAGGTGTGTTAGTGCGCGAGGTGCGTTGTGATTTCATCCCAGGACTGGGTCCTGAATTTCACTTCTACTCCGTGTCTCTCGTGTTTTGATTTGCTATCGGCAAATTAAACAAAATCTCCACTTTCATACATTTCACTCAAATTTTGAAATTAAACGTACACCGTTAACAAATTTAAAAGTCGGAAAATAAAATAAGGTGGAAACACCAAACAAAATAAGAGAATTGCCCAGTTTGCAGTACAAGTGCGGTAGCTTGAGTACTTCCGTTGAAGCTACAAAACACGGACGCTTCTGATTTTCAGAAATTCTTTAAATGCCAGGAACGATGTCTTCGCCAAAGTTGATCTTTTCTTTCGCCTCCGGAGTAGAGTTCGCCGTCAATAGGGATGAGCTGCCTGATCTCGCAGTCATTAAGTTTGGACAAGGGTTCGATGATGTTGAAGTTAAGTTCGGGGATGTGGCTGTTGAAATGATGAAGCCTGAAATGAGCAAGTCCGTTAAGCCTATTGTAGAGTTCAATCTGAAGTCTGTTGAGAAACTCCCCATGCCAAAGAAGGAATGGATTGAAAAGAACTCTGTTGTCGTTACGAGCGTTGGGACGTCTCCTAAGGTTATTTCTGCTACTACTGTCTGATTCACTACTGCTATACCAGTCGCTCCGCTAACTAAAGGAAAAAATATTCTACGTTAGGAAGAGTCAGTCAATGCTTGCGTTTTGCCGTCTTCTAAGTTCAAGATCGACTCCGATTCGAAGTCCGTACAAATGACAAAGGCACAGGAATAGAAACGCGATCAAGGAATTCTGAAAGTCAAGCAGCCGCGACAGCACCTGCAACGGTCTGAAGAACAGTCGTTTCAGTTGAGACCATACCAGACATATGGGAGACAGGGTCTAACAATGAATCAACGATTAAGCAAGGTATACCCATTCAAAGAGGAATCAGTGTCGCAGATATTCCGTTACTTGATAAAGAGGCCAGAATTCAGACTACCGGAGCCAAAGAAGCCAGAGGAGGCCAGCAAGAAAGACCATCCCCTGTACTGTCCATACCACCGGTTGCTCGGTCACACCATGAAAACGCCGGTTTCGAGGATTGGCTCGAGAAGAATTTCGAAATGGAAATGTGATAATCCCGAATGAGTACTTAAAAGAATTTGAAAAAGGTTCTATAAATACGATTTTGGGTGATTCAACTGACTTCTACACGACGACGTCGCTGCTCGAGAAAATAGTGATGTTTCTCGAAAACCTCCAACTGACCTTAAAGTTATCAAAGGAAAGTCAATCGAGTCCGCTTTGGAAAAGCTTCGAGCTAACATTGCACGACTGTCTAAAGATCAGAAAGAAGTCTTTGAAGATGAAGATTACAACCTAACAGATTACATGGAGGGTGAATTCGCTGAAATCAACGTTGTTGAAACCCGAGCTACGTCGTCTGCGCGTGATGCTCCGTCTGTTGAGGAGAACACAGCGGATGAGTGGCGAAGGGCCTCCCAGCAGAAAGATGAAATTATTAACCACCTCGAGAAGAAGATCGAAGAAATGATGGCTGTCATGGTTGCAGCACAGGGACAGTCACACGCACAGCAAGTGGCATCCCCGGAGATGAATCAGCCAGAGATTGTCCACGTCACCGACGAAAGAAGGGAAGTCGCTTCTGCAAGCTGAGATGAGTCGCCAAAGAAAGATTCAACTCAGAATATGGTGCCAGAAAAAGACATTAAACAGCTGGTCGAACAACAGGTAAAGGAAGCCTTAGCCCAATCGAAAGGGGGCGCGTCAATTTCAAAGGGTAGACCCTATCCGGAGGAGTTCGATGCCGTCCCATATCCTAAGGGTTTTGTCCACCGACCTTTAAGACTTTCGATGGAACCGGCAACCCCCGTCAGCATGTTGCACACTTCCGAGCAAGTTGCTGCAACGCGAGGGGCAGTGAGGCATTACTTTTCCGCCAGTTCGTAAGCAGTCTTTCAGGAATTGCATTTGATTGGTATGCAGAATTGCCTAACGGGTCGATCAAGACGTTTACAGAGTTGGAAAATTTGTTCGTGAAGAGATTTGCCGGGGTACATCACCACATTACCATTGGAGATCTTATAATGGAGCGTCAGAAGCCCACAGAGACTTTGGTGGAGTATATTCTACGGTGGAGAAACTTAAGCATGAAGTGCGAGCCCCAATTGCAAGAGCAACATGCGATTGAGGTCTTACTCAAAAGCATCCATGGACCGATAGCTTTCATGCTTAAAGGACTCACCATCAAGTCGTTTGAAAAGTTACTCAGTAAAGCCAACAGCTTACAAGAAGAGATTAAGCATACGGAATCCCAGGAAAAGACTGAAAAGCCCAGACCAGTGAAAGCTTTTGAGAAAAGATCCGGAGTAGTGGCAACGATCGACAAAGGAAAGCAGCCGATGGAGATACAGACCGAGCAGTCACCTCGACACAGTCAGCAGCAGCCGCCGCCTCAGTACGGTCAGTTTTCACATCAGTACAGTCAGCCGCTTCTTCAGTTCAGTCAACCGCCTCAGTGGTATGTTCCACAGCAGTATGTTCAGCCACCAGAGCAGTACGTTCAACAACCACCGCAATATATTCAGCATGTCCAACACTACGGTCAGCGGTACAATCAGCCTAGTCAGCGGCCGTCTCAGTAAAAGTCGTACAAAGCGGGTGGAAGACAGGTTCCAACAACGTCATATCGGTTACACAGAAACTATTCCTTCAAGGATGATGCTGTGGCGAAGATCTTCAAGAATCTGATCAAGAAACTAGAGTTCAGGTTGCCTGAGCCGAAGAAACCGGAGGAGATGAACAAGAAGGACCACCCCAACTTTTGCCCATACCACAGGTTTGTTGGACATACTATAAATGAGTGCTTCAGCTTTAAAGACTGGCTTAAGGAGAACTTCAGGAATGGAAGCGTAACAATCCCCGATGAATACTTGAAAGGAACTTGAAATAAGTTTTATAAATATGATTTCGGTGATGTGTTTGCTTCAATTGATTTCTACGCAATTGACAATGGACGAGACACTTTTTGATTACTATTGTACTACTTTTGTTGCTTAGCATGATCAGTATTGGTCTGTACCATCCTTCCTACTGCAATGAATGAATGACAAGGAGTTTGTTTTTGTCCAGAATTGTTCAATATTTGGAAAGCTTAAATTGGATATTTTGCTAAGACTTCGACTTCAGGGAAGAATGAAATTAATGCCCTAATAACTGAGTTGTTTTCTTTAAGGAATTCGGAGTCGGGTCCTAAGTGGATCTCAAAATGAAGCAGTGTGTTTGAAATACGAGTAATTGACTCGAGTTATCAAGAGCCTTTTAATTTCCTGCCATGTGGCTGGGTCCAGACTTTCAAATAAGTTATAATACCCCAGGATTTATATTAAGGGACATTTCAGAATTATTAATTGGGGGAGTTTCGACATTCAAAATCTTTAACAGAAATATGTCTTGCCAGATACAGTAATTCTCAGAAAACAGAAGGGGCAATAAAAAAATGTTCCTAAGGAGAAGCTTGAGGTGGGCACAAAATTAAAAATTGGTGTCTCAATCAAGACATTCAAAATCTTTAACATGTGCTCCACCAGATATAGTAATCCTCAATAAAAAAAAAGGGAGAGCGAAAAGCTCAATGAAAAAGAAAAAAAAAGAAAGAAAAAGAAAAAAGAATGCTCCATGAGAAGAAGCTTGAGGCAAGCATATAATCAAAAATTGGTGTCTTAATCCTCCCCTGATTAATGAAACTTGAAAGTCAACCTTAAGAAGTTTCCTCTGATATTATGCTTTGGAGAGAGTCAAATGATTCTATGTCTTTTGGTTGGTCATTAATTGACTCAGAAATATCTTTGGAAAATGAAAAATATTTTGATCACATGAGCGGAAATTCTGAAATCTGCTTAGGCTCAGAAAGAAAGAATTAAGAGAATGATGATGATATTAGTAGTTAATGGAAATTAAACCCTGAAGTCGTATCTTTCAGTGTCCAGCAAATACAACTCCAACTTCAACTCGAAGAATGTCAGAAAGATTCCAGCAAATACAATTCCAACTTCAACTCGAAGAACGTCAGAAAGATTTCTCGAAGACAACTTCAACAACCTCTACAAAATCTGCAACAGAACAAATGATGACTACTACAACCAAAGGTGCGAAATTGCGGCCACTTCAGCTGTGGCGTCCTTAGAGATAACACACCGTTATAGGTACTTGAAAGAATATGATACCGATAACACCTTAAAGAGTGAGTTATTTTCTAGCACTGGTCCTTAGTCAGTGGATGATACTTCAGAAAGCACTGTGCCTTGTGTTTCAAAGACAAAGACTCGTTCTTAGAGCTCAGATGTCGCTCTTGTCTGTGACTGGGTCCAAATCTTAAAACAAATACAATAATAAAAAAACTTTGCATCAAACTGAAAGAAGAAAATATTTCCTTCACTATTGCATTCCTTTATGTCGCTTTAGGGGCCGCCCCCTATTACATCCTTTTTTCGTTGCTTTAGGATTTCCCCTATCGCAATCTTTCAAGTATTAAATTCGGGAGTTTCAGGGTTCCACATCCTACTCCGTGGTGCGTTAGTGGCCGCCCTCTACTGCATCCTTGTCGTCACTTTAGGGGCCGTCCCCCTCTTACTTCCATTTCCGGTGCTTTAGGGGTCGCCCTCTTCTGCATTCCTTTTCATCGCTTTAGGGGCCGCCCCCTATCGCGTTCTTTACCGTCGCTTTAGGGGCCGCCCCCTATCGCGTTCATGTCGTCGTATTAGGGGCCGCCCCCTATCGCGTTCTTTACCGTTGCTTTAGGGGCCGCTCCCTATCGCGTACTCGTCCGTCGCATTAGGGGCCGCCTCCTATCGCGTTCATGTCGTCGCATTAGGGGCCACCCCCTATCGCGTTCTTTACCGTCGCTTTAGGGGCCGCCCCCTATCGCGTTCTTTACCGTCGCTTTAGGGGCCGCCCCCTATCGTATACTTGTCCGTCGCTTTAGGGGGCCGCCCCTCATCGCGTTCTCTGTCGACGCTTTGGGGCCGCCCCCATCGCGTACTTGTCCGTCGCTTTAGGGGCCGCCCCCTATCGCGTTCTTTGTCTTCGCTTTAGGGGCCGCCCCCTATCGCATACTTGTCCGTCGCTTTAGGGGCCGCCCCCTATCGCATACTTGTCCGTCGCTTTAGGGGCCGCCCCCTATCGCATTCTTGTTCGTCGCTTTAGGGGCCGCCGCCTATCGCATACTTGTCCGTCGCTTTAGGGGCCGCCCCCTATGGCATTCTTTTTCATCACCTCTTAGGTTGGATGTTAGTCCTTGCGCTTTCCTTCCTAACGTGACACCCTTGCTACCTCTTGGGTTTGATGTGAGTCTTTGCGCTTTCCTTCCCAATGTAGTAAGGTTTCTTAGGGTCGGTGCAGAGTCGTTCGATTCCTGTTTTGTCTTTCCTTTTCTGTCATTTTGGGTTGGATGTGAGTCCTTGCGCTTTCCTTCCCAACGCCTTAAATTTCCTCAATCAGTCGTTGAGTTGGATGTGAGTCCTTGCGCTTTCCATCTCGATCCAGTCTCTTCACTCTTCTAAAAAAAAAAAACTCGAATTTTACTACGAAATCGAAGGTTAAATTCAAATTTGAAATTTGAAAATTAAAATTGCGGCTCTCTTAATTGAGAGTTCCCCCTCTTAATTCCCCAGCGGAAACAACTCTTTCTCATTCTCGCGTTCTGTCCTAAGTATTTTACTTAGGCGGCTTTGTGTTGGTTTGTTGATCTTTTTCAGTCAACACCAATACGCGCGTGTGTCTGTCCGGCACACCACACCTATTGGGGGTCCATTTGTTGACCTCACTTTTGTCGAGGTTTAGTTTTCCTCCTAGGATTTAGGGTTCTAGCTTTAGGAGCTTCCCCGACGATCTTAGATTCTTAGCAATGGGCCTACCTCGTTTTAGAATGCTCGAGCCACTTCGTCACTCTTTTGGAATCCTGGACGAAATTCCGTACCTCTAGCTTGTAGCAGGTTGGAATTGACGTTAGGACTCCAAATCGAGTTCCTATAGGACCACCGGACCATAGGATAGCCTCGTGCACGTTTCTTGCACCACCGAGCACAAATTCCTCGAGCCACTGCCTCGACGCTTTCAATCACTCCGCGACGGATCAAGACCGAAGTCAGGATGTCAGGACGATCGACGTCGAGTCAGAATTTCAGAAAATGCCGGATTTGACGCACTTTCGACGCGACCGTCGACGAGGTTGTCCGAACGACCTCGGATGACGAAACGGACTGCGCCGATGCGTCCGGAACATCGATTTCACCTAAAATTGATATTTAATTCGCGACGATAGCTCGTCGGGGAGGAAACGCCAAAAACTTGTATAATAATAATTATAATAATAATGATATTATTATTATTATTATATTTTTTTTTTTATTTTCCTCCTAAGCCCTAAAACCCCTCATTCTCCCGCTCGGCCCATCCTCCCGTTCTCCTGCTCGCACGCCAGGTCGAGCCCTCCCTCTCTCTCCCTCATCTTCGCAGCAGCAGGCGACTCATCTCCTGCGATCCCCTCCTCGAGCGGCACGCGGTTATCCCCCCATCCCTGTTCGAGTGTCATCCCTGCACGAAGGTCACCTCGTGTGATCTCCCGCGCGGCTTTGTCTCCTGCTCGACTCTCGCCCTTGTTGCCGAGCCTCGGCTCTTAGCTGCGACACTTTGTCGCCATCTTCCTGACCTTCCCCCACTTGCGTCCAGCTCTGCAGGTAAGGAGCGGCCTTCCTTTCTCTCCTCTGCCTATAAAGGCCCCGTTTTTGGATGAATTTAGGGTTGGTTGGCTAATTTCTCTTGACGAGTTGGTGTTGGATTGGAGCCTAGTTTCCTTTGCTTTTTCTTGTGCGCTCTACACTACCTGGTATGCCTTCTCTCTTCTTTCTCTTTCTCGGTTTGGCATGATGTGGTTTGTTCTCTGTGAGCTTTGGTTGGGAGTTCTGTTGTTCCTTTTAAGTGAAATTTGAAGCAAGGTGACCTGCCTCCCTCTCTCTGTCTCATTTTCTGGTTCTTCTATTATCTATATCGATTTATGATGAAGGGAATGAGGTATCAACTGATCGAGCAGGGATAGATTCAAACATCAGCTATGATTATTTTATTTCATGCTGATGATGCTTTTGAGCCCCTTAATGCACTACATTAACCCAAGGGAAGTTTAGTTTGCTGTTTTATGATACTTATTTCATAACAAAAGTTTTCTACTATCCCTTATCTCATCCCTTGAGGTGGAAGAGGTGCTAACAGTGACCTTTTTGCTCTTTCTTTTAGTTGATTTTTAAACTTTGATATTTATACTTATGGCACTCCATACCTATAGTAGTGTTATGGCTTGAGTAAGGAGTGTAGGCTTGAAGAGTTGGTCCTTAGTTCTTTATTTGGGCTGCGGCCTTGCAAAACTTTAAGGAATAATTGGGTGGCTTCTTTTATGAAATTTTACGTAACTCTTCTTTTCCTTTGCAAAATGCGAAATATGGCATGTGCGGCTTGCGGTTTGGTAGCTTTTGGAAGTGGCATTCTCCTCCTTACTTGATCTCTATCTCTTTATCCTACTAAGGTACATTTATGAAGGCCTTAAGAAAGTGCATGTTAACATTGTGGGATGCTTTTTGCAATTGTTACACCCCCCCTTGCTGATACTTCTTTAAGCTTGATATGTTTCATTTGGAGGGCTTTAGCTTCAATGTGTAGACTTCATAACTATGTTGCTCCTCTTTCACTTATGATTACATATATGCTTAAGATGTGATGGCTTCTATTCTTCAAGATTTGAGATGTTTAGGCCTCTACTTTAAAAAATCTGAAATGTTTGAGAGGCTTATTTTAAAATAAAAAAATGGATAAGGAAAATATGATGGTTTGGAAGGTTTGAGCCTCATATGCATGCTTTGTAAATGTTATTGCTCCTCTTTTATGTTGGTGCTTCTCTCTTACCTATGTTGTTTGTATGGCTTGGAAGTTTGAAATGCATGTTAGAGACCCTCTATACTTGAGAGACACTTGTTGTGGCTTACCCTTATTTCATTCAATTGTTTACCATGACATACATGAAAGGTTTAATGCTTGTGGGAGAACTATATGGAGGAGGAGAGGCATTGATAGTTCGTATTGTGTTTGATGTGGCTTTGTCTTTGGCACTTTTGGAGCTTTCGTTTTAAGCCCATGAGAGGCTCGGATCCGTTGTTTTGTGGTTTGTTGCCTCTCGGTTTGCCCCACCTGCTGGGCTGGTTTCCCTCTTGTTACTACTCGGTTTTTGGTTTTTTTTTTGGTGGACTTGGGTTCTTTGTGTTGGATCCATGCTTTAGTGGTGTTTGGACATATGTTTCTGGGCTTGATTACGATGTTATATGGCTTAAATTGTGGCATTCGCTTGGAATGTTATTGATGATATATTTGGTCCAGGTTCCAATATTTGTTTGGGCCCGATTCTGTGGCATTGAAGAGATTACAATTCTAGTATGATATGTCGTTGATTTTCAAATTTGTAAAAGAAGAGGTTCTGATTCTAGTAGGCTTTGTGATTTGAATCCGATATTCGGGAATCCCGAGCAGCGGTCTAGAGTCTAGGACTTGGTCAGTATCTTTATGTACGTTTTCATGCTTTTACTAGCTGTCGTTTGGGAAAAGGAGTGTTTTCTCAGGGGCCTAGTCCTTGTCCTCTCCGAGAGCGCCGATGTGCCTTTAGGTCTTTTCATAGGTCATGTAAGGACGGTCAGGGAGTCCGGGATGACTTACTTGTTTTGACTGTTATTGGAAATCGGTCCACTTTTTTTTATGAAAATTGTGTTAGGTGGACCGCTTTCCCTCTCTTTCTTTGCTCCCTCGTCCCTAGTTTTCTCCTTGTTTCTCGGCTCAACGCCCACACTTACAGGGGACGTGTAAGTGTGCACATATAACCCCTTTAGGCTATATGTGGGGCCATCAAACAAGGCTGTAAGTGCGGTGGGGACACTGATAATACTGCATAGGGAAGGCTACGAGTAGAGCAGGAATCACGACACCATTCGCCCGTCCTTGGGGTTTCTGCTGCATGGTCATCTCAAGATGTTAGTAGTCCCAGTCACATTAGGGACGACCGACTCGTGGACTAAAATATTTCAAAACAAAATACATACATTTAAAAAAAATACAAAATTACCTCCACCACGACACAACCGACTTACCTACAACTTTTACTTGCATGCAAACCCAAAATGAAATTTGTGAAAATTTACAAAGGTCCATGGTCGGCTACTCGAGTCGGGTTAGGGCTGCCTTCTGCAGAAAGTCGGTCCAGTGGTCAGCACCTAAGGTGGGACATATAGCACAGCTCTGAGTCCTTAACACCACCGTGCTTACGGGTCTTTTTCCAGATGCCCCATGGCTTCCTTACGGTTCGCCGTGAGTTTAGCGGGACATCTGTGTGTTTCTTTTCCGGTGTTTTGCGGTTTTCACTACGACTGTTTTGTTTTCGTTCGTGATTTTCTTCGAGGTTTTCTACGGTCGCTCTTTTCTTTCTTTCTCGATTTTCTTTGTTTTCTTTTACGATTTTTTTTGTTCTCCTGTCGTCTTTCTTTCCGATTTACCGCCGGGTTTCATACTCCGTTTTTCTTGCACGTACGGTAGTACCCCTACTCACTTAGGTCTTTCTACTACGTTTACTCTTGCTCTTTTCTTGCACTAATGTCTTTTCTGCAGGAAAACAATAAAATGAAAACAATAAGCAGGTAACGATACACCGCGGGTAATCATCGCCTACGGTACACTTGCAGCATTTTTCTACTTCTTTCCTTTACTGCGTAGCATGTTTTACTTTTCTAGTACTCGCTCCTGCTAGTATAGCATGTTTTACTTTTTCAGCGTACATACACGTGTAGCATGCTTTACTTTTCTTCGTGCTACTCCTGTTTAGCATGGTTGTTCACTATAAGCATGTTCCTGCTTGTTTTGCATGCTTCCTTTTACTGCTACCCCTGTCACTGTTGCACACACTCACTCTTGCAATAAAAGTGATAATAAAAATGAAATAAAACAACTTGCATGTTCACTTTAACCTAAACTTTAAATTTAAGCTGCGATCTTGCTACGACTTGGAGCTTGGAGCATGGTGGGCAGCACGGCCATCTTCAACAGCAAAACCTGTGTCGACATCAGCAAAACCATTCCTTAGTCTAAACAACAAGCCATAGGACTTCGAGGTAGTCTGCCTAGTGTGACATAAACCCTCACCTGTTCTTTTAGGCTTTTGCACCGCTCTGCTGTGCAATATAAGCCCTAACTCGCTTAGGATTCCGTGGTCGTCGTCCGATACGGTGTAAATCCTCCTATCTTTCAGGTTGTTTGCATAATCTGATATTATGCAAATGTAATCCTTATAATTAATCGGCAGGATTGAAATCTAATTAAATCCATTTACAAGATTTAAAGCCCAACATTAGGATAGTCTGGGAAGTCATCGAGGTCCTTCTCGAGGTCTGTGACGTCCCCTACCTCTCTTTCCTTTGATTCCGGAAATAACTGTTCCTCATTGCGCCTTTCACCTATTGGATTTCCTACTACCACATTTCGTTGAAAACCCTACCTTTTGAATTCATGAAGATAGAAACCCCTGATCTAAATCGAGAGTTCTCTCAGGTGACTTCGGTCATTTGAGGGGTAATTGACTATAGGGGCTTGCCTCATAGGGAGCTTTAAAGACCGAGATAATATAAACCCTATTTAATTCTTTTTGTATTAAATAGGGAAATTTGTCGGTCCACATAAAGGTTCGCAGACCAGAACGGATGTCATGAATTCTGTAGTTTATTTGATCGAGCGATATCGTCAAATAGGGTGTTTATTCTTCGGAATAGGTGCGTTACTTGCTATATTACGCTTGTTCATTCAAACTGCTAAACGAATGAGGTCCACTCTCATTCTCATATTTTAAAATTTTAAAAATCTTATTTTCAAAACTAATATATATATACATTAAATTAAACCCCAAAGTGCAGCGCGTACATTTCAGCGACCGACAGCACTTGAGACTCTTTCTGATATGTGATGTTTGTGATGTAACCGAGACTCTCTTTGATGTTTGTTTTGTATTAGTTGATGTATCTGTGATGTACCTGAGACTCTTTCTGATTAGTATATATGATGCAATATGTATTTGGTTACATTTGTAGCAAACTTTTTGTTGATTTGTGATGTATGTGATGTTATAGTAGAGTTTTCATATGTTTGGTTTGCTAGTTTACTTTGTGATACTAACAGTTGGATGTTAATGTTGTGTGTTAGTTTATGTTTCATGTTTTTAAACTTCTTTTTTTATAAATTTCTAACCCATATTTATGTATAGAAATGCTTCTAATTATTTCAGGCCTACTGTTCCACTTTATGAAGAAAAATCTGCTTAAACTCAAAGGTATGAAAAGCCCAACATATCGAGATATGAGTTAAATGTTTATATTTTTTCTTTCTTCCTATATAAATTGTATTAATATTCAAAAATCTAAGTCTGGGGAGGGAAATAATTAATTATTAATTGTTCTCATTTGAAAATATTTTCAAAATTATTAACATAATTTCCCGTAATAGAACTCAATTTCAGATAACTGTATTTTGATTTTATTTAAGTCTTTTATAAAGTTGAGTGAAAGTATTTAGTAATGAAAAGTAATTTTATAGGATTAGATATTTGGTATAAGAGAATAAGACTATAGTCAACTATTTAAAGTAAGAAAAACTATGTTTAAAATATTAAAAATCTTAAAATTTTATGTGATAGCAAAGAATTGAGACTCTATGATGAATCATTAGTAAGCTAAAAAAATGCTTATAAGGTAAAGGAATGTGGTAAGTTTCAAATTTAGGAAGAAAAAAGTGAAGTTCAAAATCATTAAAGACTATCTAGATACAGTAAGTCTCACTGAAAAAAAAAGAAAAGAAAAGAAAAAAAAGAAAAGAAAAGAAAAAAAAAGAGAAGTGAGGAGAAGCTTGAGGAGATGCCTAATAAAAAATTGGCTTCACTTAAACCTACATAAAATGAAAAAGTTAATTACTTTCCTGAACTTATATGTGTGGATTAGCATTCTTACTAGTAGTGTTCTTATAAACTTCTTTTCATGTAATCCTTTTAAGTGCGTTAATAGAATAATCTACAGTCATTTTTGAAATGAATAGAAGGCTGGAACTCTTAGACTTGACTACTAGATAGTCTTACACCTGCAGAATTTACTTGAATTATTCAAAGATCTTTCTGAAAATTTTATTATTATACTTATCTAAATCAAAATTATGGTATTATAAAAAGAAAAGTTCATTGCATGGATCATATGTATTAACTAAAATTACTTAAGGACAAATAATAGTTAAGTTTGGGGGATCTTGATCAATTGAAAATTTGATAGTTTTTTACTATCCATTTCATACCTGTTTTTAATGATATTGCACTTTAAAGGAAGATATTTTTCATGATTTCATGCAGATACAATGATTTTACGCCTTTGAAGAAAAAAGAAGCGAAAATGAGCAAATTTGGACAAAAATACATTTTATTGAACTAGCGCCGAACGACGCTGTCACCAGCGCCGGACAACGCCTTTTTACAGAGAGTTACGATCATTTTGGCAGAATAATGCGCCGAACGGCGCTCTATTCAGTGCCGAACCGCGCCCTATCCCAATTTTGAACTATATTCAATGTATTTGGCCGGATTTTGAAGGGTTGCTTTAGAAAACTCTTGGGAATTCAGTTTTGGCCTAATTTAAATACTTTTGGAGCCAAGTTTAGAAAGGGGGAAAGAATAGAAGACAAGAGTTTAGAGTTTAGAGAGAGTTTCTTTCCATTTAGTGTAAGAAATTAAGTTTTGTGTTTTCTCTTCTAAGGAGTGTGAGAGGAGAGGGAAAGTGAGATATTTCTTCTTCCTTACTTATCTAAATAGAGAATTGTGTGTTGTTGTGAAGAAAGAAGAAGAGTCAAAGGAATTCCTTAAGATTCGCTTGGGGAATAGTTTGAGATAAGTTGTCTTTACTTTACTTTGTTTGTATGGCGTTGTTTTTATATATAAAATCCATATTTTGTCATTTTTTCCTCACGAGTTTTGAGTAGATTTTTTTGTCTTTCTCCTTTTCATGTGATGTGTTGATGTTGTGATATGGAAATGATCTGTCGATTTATTATGGAGAATTTGTGATGACATTTTCATTTCGAACTTCATTTACTTTTTGATCTGACTAATTAAAATGTTAAAACTTGTTGGGAAACATATTTTCCGAAAGGATTATGAGTTCCACAACAAAAGTGAAAGTCACATTCAATATCCATGAATGAGAGACATAGTTCATGGGGATTGAGTGCAAATAAATAGGGAAATATACTTTGATGGGCGTAGAATTGGAGATTTCAAAGTGGCAGACTGAAATCCTCAATTTGGTCCTAATCTTTAGAAACTGAAGCGAGAGTTAGCCTTCATGTGATGGGAAGTGGGAGCTCTGGAGTGAGAGCCAATATCCTCCCAGCCTAACCATAGATTTAGGGACTAAACTTAGTATTAAACAATGTTATTTATACGCTGAAATACAAATAAATAATATGAATGTTTCTATTTGACACAATATATTAGCATCATTGATCTATATCACAATAATCATCACATTATGAATGAAAAGGAGGAAGACTCTTTCTTGCAACTGAACTTTGTTATAAATTTAGTATTGTGTTAGTTTAACTTGTTAGAGTTTAGAACGTATTTTGGTACAAATAGTAACTACAACTGTTGTTTTTATTTTAAGAATTAAACTTACTTGCAATTGTGCTGTGATTCGATAAGTGATTTCTGTGCTACGCCATAAAATTAAAGCCTCCCAGTGTGATCGATATTCCAGGACTCCACTAGAGCCCTGTATTACGTGAGCGATACGTATACTTGCGTTTAATTGTGACTCATTATAAAACTAAATCAATATATATATATATATATATATATATATATATATATATATATATATATATCTAAATTTGAGTTCATAAATTTTGACAAATTAAAAAGTCGCACATGCTGCTCGGACGAAAGGGTAGGGACCAGGTGCGGTGCTACAACTGCAAAGAATTTGGTCATATTGCAGGAAATTGTGGTAATAAGTTCTGTAATTATTGTAAGCAAAAGGGACATCATATTAATGAGTGTCCTAAATGACCTCAAAACCGCAAACTACAAACCCTTCATGCTACAATATTCGACACTCATAATCCTGGCTCGATATCCACAACTGCTGGTAATAATCTGTCTGTTCTTACACCAGATATGGTCCAACAAATGATTATCTCTAACTTTTCTGCTCTCGGCCTTCAAGCGAAAGGTAAGTCTATTACTTTTATTCATTCTTTTTGGTTTGTTGATTTAAGCGCCACAAATTATATGACTGGTACAGCTGATTTATTGCATAACCAACGATCGTATACTCACACTCAACATATTCAGGTTGAATATTCCAATTACGACAATTGGTGATTACAATTACGACAGTTGGTGATATTAATTCTTCCTTCAGACATGTTTTGATTTCTCCTAAGTTATCTACTAACATACTCTCTGTTGGACCAATTGTGGATAATGACTGTGATGTTCATTTTTCTCGTGATGGCTGTGTTATGCTGGATCAAGTGTCGGGGAAGGTGACAACGCAGAGGCCTAAAGTAGGCAGATTATTTCTATTACAATTTATTGTTCCTCAGATAATATCATTGTCTTCTTCAGTTGTTGAAAATAAGCGGACGTCTGACATAAACGACTAGGTCATCCAAATACTGTGGTGTTGAAACATGTGCCAGAAAGTGATGATTTTGATTATACAGATAAGAGTTTATTAGTTGATTGTTCTATTTGAAAGCTGGAAAAAAGTAAGACATTACCTTTTTTTTATTTTGGGCAGTCGTGTCAATAAAGTTGAAGATAAAATTATAGTCCTTAAGATTATTATTGATACCAAGATTTTTGATATTATATGTGTTTATGCTCCTCAATTATGTTTAGATATAGGGTCTAAAGAAATTCTGGAATGACTTAGAAGACTTGATACAAATTGATTCCTTTGGAAGAACTATTTTTATTCGAGGAGATTTAAATGGACATGTCGGTAGAATGGTTGAATATTTCAGAAACTTTCATGGTGGCTACGGTTTTGGAATAACTAATGAAGAAGTTAGAGCCATTCTAGATTTTACTTTAGCGTATGATTTTGTTATTACTAATACCTTATTCAAGAAAATAGATGAACATCTTATTACTTATAAGAATGAATCTAATAAAACACAAATTGATTATGTTCTTATGAGTAGAAGTTATCGTCGATATTTTAAAGACTGTAAGACCATTCCAAGTGAGGTTTTAAGTACCAAATATCGATTATTAGTTCTAGATTTTAAGATTAAAACTTGTAAAATAAAGAATATTAGAACTCATCGTCGTAAAATTGGATTGGGGAACCTAAAAAACACATATAAAATTATTTTTATGAGTAAAATTCAAGATTCAAAAATTAGGATGTTCATGAAGAAATGAAATGCTATGTGGGACAAAGTTACAAACACTATTAAACATGTAACAAAAGATGTACTTGGAGAATCAAAAGATAAAGTTTCTATAAATAAAAATAGTTTGTGGACTAATAATGTACAAAAAAAGATAAAATATAAGAAGTTATGTTATAAAAATTGGTTTAAATGAAAAAACTTAGAGAACTGAAAAAAATATCAAACGGCTCGCAAGGAGTCTAAAAGATCAATATATGATGTTAAAAATTTGGCTTTTAGTGATCTTTATAATAGGTTAGATACTAAAGAGAGTGAAAAATATATGTATAAACTAGCCAAACAAAGAGAAAAGAAAAGTAAAGATTTAACTCAAGTAAAGTGTATCAAAGATAAAAATCAAAAAGTATTTTTCTTGGAAAATTATATTCAACGTAGGTGGGTGAGTTATTTTGATAAACTTTTTAATGAAGTTTCTAAAAATATGATCGACCCTAGTGATTTTAATATTTTTAATAATAATAAAACGTTTCATTTTTATCGTCGCATTAGTAAAAAAGAAGTTGATGAGGCTTTAAATAAAATCAAGGGTGGAAAGTCTGTTAGTCCTGATGATATCCCAATTGAAGTATGGAAATATGTAGGAGATTTGAGAGTTTCTTGATTTACTAAACTCTTTAATATTATTTTAAAAACTAAAAAGATGTCTAATGAGTGGAGTATTTTGGTCCCCATTTTTAAGAATAATGGTGATGCACTAGAGTGTGCTAGTTATAGAGGTATTGAATTGATATGTCATACTTTAAAATTTTGGGAGAGAGTAATTGAACATACATTAAAATGTATTGCAGAGATTTCTCATAACCAATTTGGATTTATGCCGGGCAGGTCTACTATGGAGCTATACATTTGTTAAGAGTTTTGATGGAGATATTCAGAGATAATAAGGAGGATCTACATTTGATTTTTATTGATTTAGAAAAAGCTTACGATAATGTTCCAAGAGATATCCTTTAGAGAGTTCTCAAGAAGGAATGTGTTGAAATGACTTATGTTCAAGTCATTAAAGATATGTATACTAGAGTTGTTACTTGTGTTCAAACTGAAGCAGGATTGATCAAATATTTTCCTATTTATGTTGGATTACATTAGGGATCGGTTTTAAGCCCATATCTTTTGGCTTTAGTTATGGATGGTCTTACTGAACATTTACAGGAGGATACGCCTTGGTGTATGTTTTTTGCTGATGATATCCTTCTCGTGGATAAGACTAGAGAAAAAACCCAGGAAAAACATGATTTATGGAGGTCTACATTGGAGTCTAAAGATCTTTAATTGAGTAGAACTTAAACTGAATACATGGAATGTAATTTTAGTGGTAGTAGCACTAGTGACAGAAGTGCAACTTTGGGTGATCAAATTATTAAAATGTGTGAAAGATTTAGATATCTCGGCTCTGTTGTTCAAAGCGATGGTGATATAGAAGGGGATGTTAATAGTATAATTGAAGCTGGATGGTTGAAGTGGAGGAATGCTTCGAGCCTTTTGTGTGATAGAAAAGTACCGCTTAGACTGAAAGAAAAATTCTATAAGATGGTGGTGAGATCTGTAATGCTCTATGGCGCTGAATGTTGGCCTTTAAAAGAGAAGCATAATACTAAGTGTTGCTGAGATGAGAATGATTAGGTGGATGAGTGGCTTTACACTTAGAGGCAAGATGCGAAATGAATATATCCTTGATATGGTTGGTGTAACTTCTGTGACGGACAAAATTAGAGAGTCGCCTTAGATGGTTTGGTCACATTAAACGTCGTCCATCTGATGATCTGATTAGGAGATTAGATGTTTTAAATTCGACTTATGTTAAGAAAGGCAAAGGTAGACCTAGGAAGACTTGGGCTTATTGTATAAAAAATGATCTTAATTTATTAAAACTAAATAAAAATATGACACTAAATAGGATACAATGGAGAAAAAAGATTCATGTAGCCGCCCCCACGTAGTGGGACAAAGGTTTTGTTCTTTTTGTTGTGCCAATAAATACTTTGACATTATCCATAGTGATGTTTGAGGAATTACACCAGTTATTTCACTTGTTCAATATAAATATTTTTAGACATTTATTGACAATTGCAGTCGATTTACTTGGATCTATTTTTTACGTTCCAAATCAAAAGTGTTTACAGTATTTAAAACCTTTGTGACATATATTGAAACTCAGTTCTCCGCTTGTGTTAAAATCTTACGGTCTGACAATGGTGGTGAATACATGTCTCATGATTTTCAAGCATTTCTCCATAACAAAGGCATTGTTTCACAACGTTCATGTCTTTATACACCTCAGTAAAATGGAGTTGCTGAACGAACAAAATCAACATCTGTTGGATACAAGACACACATTGTTGTTAGAATCTTCTATTCCAACTAAGTTTTGGACTGAAGTCTTATCTACTGCAGTTTATCTCATTAATCGTTTACCATCTCAACAATTGAAGTATGATTCTCCATACCATCGGATTTTTGGTAAACATCCTAATTATCTTATGCTACATACTTTTGGATGTGTTTGCTTTGTTCATATACCTACTAATGAACGTCATAAGTTGGGAGCCCAGTTAGTATGATGTGCATTTATGGGTTACGGTCCTAATCACAAAGGTTTTGTGTTACGATTCGATTAGTAATCGATGACTTATTTCTCGGGATGTGATTTTCTTTGAACATGAATACTACTTTCAACATCATTTTTTTACATCAGATACAGTTATACTTTCACAATTTAATAATTCTTCTTCTGATTAACGGTTCAAGCCTAACATTGTTTACAAACGACGTCTGTTCCCTTCACCTTCAATCCTCTTTGACCCTGATCCAGAAATTGCTTCAACAATTCTTCGACGATCAACTCGGCGCATTCATCCTCCAGATAGATATGGGTATTCTGCAATTTTAACTAATTCTGCTGCCCCACCTATTATTCTCAGGCTGCTAAACAGACTTGCTGGTTCAAAGCCATGCAAGAGGAACTTCAGGCACTTCAAGACAATCACACTTGGGACATTGTTTCATGTCCTGCGATGTTAAACCCATTGGTTGTAAGTGGGTTTACGCTCTTAAGCTCCAATCTGACGGCTCTCTTGACATATATTAGGCAAGATTGGTAGCACTTGACAATCGACATGAATACGGGATTTATTAAGATGAAACTTTTGCACCTATGGCTAAGATGACAACTGTCCAACTTATGTTGTTTATTGCTGCATCTAAGGACTGGTTCTTACGACAGATGGATGTTAAGAATACATTTTTGCGTGGAGACCTCAAAGAAGATGTCTATATGACTCCTCCTTCAGGCTTGTTTTCTACACCCTCACATGATATTTGTAAGCTCAGACGGTCCCTATACGGTTTGAAACATGCTCCACAGGCCTGGTTTGAAAAGCTTCGTAATACTCTTCCTAGCTTCTCTTTCATTCAAAGTCAGTACGATTCATTCATTTTTTATTTGTAAGACTAACAAGGAAATTGTTTTGTTATTAGTCTATGTTGAAGATATTGTCATCATAGGATTTGATAATCAATTGATGTCTCGGATACAGGAGCGTCTTCAGGTTTCTTTTCATATAAAGGCTTTGGGATTATTAACTTATTTCTTAGAACTGGAGGTTCACTCTTCTTCCGCTGATATTTTTCTTCATCAACACAATTATACTAAGGGACTCATTTCTTTGGTTGGTCTCCAAGATGGTTGCTCTGCTGATACTCCTTTGGAAGTAAATGTTAAATATGAACAAAATGATGATAACGGTATATCCGATCCATCTCTGTATCAACTTGTTGGGAGTCTCAATTATCTGACCATTATGCGTCCTGATATTTCATTTGTTGTGCAACAAGTTAGTCAATTTTTGCAGACACCTACACATCTTCATTTAACTGTAGTTTGATGTATTGTTCGGTATTTGAAAGGTACTTCTCATCGTGGCTTGTTCTTTTCTGTGGAGTCTCCTATTAGCTTAACAACCTATAGTGATGCTGATTGGGTCGGTTGTTATGATACACGTTGATCTACTTTTAGTTGGTGCTTATTTCTCGACAACTCTTTAATTTCTTGGAAGAGTAAGAAACAAGATTGAGTGTCTAAGGCATCTACTGAATCTGAATTTCGCGCTATGTCCTCTGCTTGTTCTGAGATCATTTGGCTTCGGGTTTTGTTTGTTGAGCTTGGTTTTCCTCAACTTGAGTCTAATTCTCTTTATGCAGATAATACTAGTGCTATCCAGATTACTGCTAATCCCGTCTTTCATGAGCGCACAAAACACATTGAAGTGGATTGTCATTTCATTAGAGAAGTCTATGAGAATGGTGTTACATTTCAATTTCTCATACCCTTTTTTTCTTCATCAATTGAATGTAATATTTGAACAAATGCTCACGAAAAAGAATTCTAACAATAAAGATTTAATTTTTTTCCAAATAGCCTTATTTTCTTACAGATAGTGTTTCATAAGAACAGTTTTGAATTTTTATTGTATAATTTTTTCCGCGTATGGGAATCTTGAGATTAGGTTCTCATTCCCAAAAGGATGGAGGGAAATTTTGAAATTTTAGATGAATTTATTCTTTTAGTGGACTATAATCTCTGTTAATTCTCTGAAAAGAGATCGATTCGTTAAAAAATTCTGTTCATATTTCTTGGATAGGATGAGGTTCTCAGGAACATGCAAGCAAAACTTGATGATTTGTGTGAGCAAATGAGGCTTGTAAAAGACCAGTCTTCAACATCGAGCTGCCAGATTTCATTGGATAACGAGCACTCTGTAATTGGAGAAATATTAAAGGAAAATGAAGCTAAATTCTGTCCTTACGGTACTCGAGTCCTGCATCTCAATCCAGATAGTGGTATTGTCCCACTTTGTAGTAGCAGATCAATTAAGACAAAGGTAAGCGCTTTGCTGTCAGCAACGGGACATCTTATTTTTAGATGCTTTCCATTTTTTATATCTAACGGATGCCTTCTGCTGTAGGACGTTTACATGACTGAGTTGAGCAAAGAAAGAGTGTTCGTGAACAATCACGAAATTGCATCTGAGCAAGAGGAGCGCAGGATGTCCGATCTGTCTGATTTTTGTTGCAGTGTTGCATCCTCTGCAGATTTTCAGGTGAGACACATTACCATGATATATATATATATATATATGCATATAGCATGAATTGGTTGTAAATCTGCTCTTTATTGCCCTGTTTTTAAGCTTCTGTCTCTCTCGCAAATTAGCAGTCCACTTACTGTTCCAATCTCGTTTACTCTTTGCCAAAGATTCAGTCTGGGATTTGAGAAATATTTAAATGTAGGGGCATTTACATACATACCACCTAATTCCTATATTTATCCCGCCCAAATCATTCATATCACATCAAAAATATTATTATTTAATTTTTAATAAGTGAAATGAACCTTTTCATGCATAGGTAAGGTTGCATATATATAAAAATTGAAGTTTATGTGTTGGATATGTAAATACATAAGAATTGAGTGGTATGTAACCTATTTTTTTATGCAACAATGAAAATACTCTCATATTTACTGAGCTGACTGGTTTCACTCTGGTCTCTGGTATGATAAGAGAGGTTATATATTCAAGTTTATGATGAGTACACACAAGTTCAAATACAGGCTATGCTTATTAGAACTTTCTTACTATATACTTTAGTTTAAAAAGCACAAAATTAAATGGGAAGGTGCTTAGGATAATAACAAATAATTATTTGTTATTTGGAATGAAATCAGGTTTGAAAATATGTTAGGATAATGCATTATTTTGAATAACATGTCGAAATTTAAATGTGATTTTTAATGGAATTGGAATCACAATTATCTCGATAAATTCAATTGCTGCGATATATGCTTCGACTTAATGTCTGCATGTAGAGAGTTGGGACATTATTCACAGAAACTTTGATTGAGTTTGCGAAAAGAGCTAGAGGTTATTCTTAGTGAGGGATTTCTAGTGATGGTTATTCGAATTAAATATATTGAGAGATTTTGGTAGAGAATTTATTAGTACGTGAGAAGTATCTTAACAAAGATTTGCATTGAAGTCTTTTGGAGAGTTCTAGAAAAAAAAAAGGTGTTAATATGACTTATATTCAAGTCATTAAAGATATGTGTACTAGAGCTGTTAATTGTGTTTGAACAGGAGGATTTGCCACATATTTTCTTATTCCAGTTGGATTACATCAGCAATCTGCTTTAAACCCATATGTTTTTGCTTCAGTTATGGATTACAGAGGGATGTACCTTGGTCTATGCTTTTCACTGATGATATCTTTCTTTTGAATAAGAGTAGAGAGAGTTCAAGAAAAGAATTATGAAAGTCTACATTGGAGTCTTGAGGCTTTCGTATGAGTAGATCTAAAACTGAATACATAGAATGTAATTTTGGTTATAGTAGCTCTAGTGGTAGACTTGTAACTATGGGTGATCAAATTATTAAAATGTGTGAACATTTTAAATATCTCGGGTCTATTGTTTAAAGTGACGGTGATATAGATGGAGATGTTATTGCACGAATTCAAGTTGGTTGGTTGAATTGGAAGAATACATCGGGCCTATCGTGTGATAGTGAATCACCACTTAGACTTAAAGGAAATTTTTATAAGATAGTTTTATAAGATAGTGGTGAGACCTGCAATGCTCTATGGTGCTGAATGTTGGCCTTTAAAAGGGAAGCATAAAATAAAGTTAAGTGTTGCTGAGATGAGAATGCTTTTACGGACGAGTGACTTGACACTTATAGACAAATGGGAAATGAATATATCCATGAAAGGCTTGGTATAGCTCCAGTGGCGAACAAGGTTAGAGAGAGTCGTCTTAGATGGTTTGGTCACACAAACATCGATCATCTGATGATTCGGTTAGGAGAGTAGATGTTTTAGATTCAACTTAAGGCAGAGGTAGACCTAAAAAGAGTTGGGCATCATGTATAAAAAGGATCTTAATCTATTAGAATTAAATGAAAACATGACACTCAATAGAACACAATGGAGAAAAAAGATTCATGTAGCTAACCCCACTTAGTGGGATAAAAGCTTGTTGTTGTTGTTGTTGAAGAGAGAGAATGATGTAGCAATTGATTCAGCTATTGCGGTTCAGCATGTAGGGTCAGGTGACCCACAAAATGTGTACAAATATGAAGACACTATATTATCTTTCGTCACATTCTTATATTTAATTTACGAGAATTATCATGCATTTATCTCCTTTTTTAATTAGGACATTCTACGTCTTTATTTATTAGTTTATTTTTTTTGTTTTTATTTCTATTTTTTAAAAAATATATTTGTTTTGTGTATTTTTTACATGTATTTATTTTTTGTTTCTGAAAAAGAAATTAACATATTTTTTGAAAACACTTAAAAATATCTTTTAGGTGTTTTGAGTGTTGTAAAAAATAATCATACTTTAATCAAATAATCAAATATGTTTTGTTTCAAATCAAAACATAAAACAAAACAAAATAAAAATGAAAAATAGAGAATAAAATACAAAAGTGATCCCAAATGACCCTTTAGTTTTCCTTTTAATGTTTCCATTGTTTTCATGTTCTTGTATTAATCATTTGTTATTTGAGAAAGTTGAATCCATTTGGAGAGGCTTGTTTTGATGCTAATGCCTAAGGCTATTTTTTAATGGAATTTTCTTCTTTTTGGATTGATGTTAATATTAAAAATTTTCTAAAATCGATAACATTTTTATAAGTTCTTCCCTTATTGTCTAATCATCACCTAAATTGAAAATTTTTTGAGCGAATTTAGTATGGTTATTGATTTGCTAATGATTTATTTTAATTGATTTTTTTTTTATATTTTAGCTTGTATCTATCATTTTTCATCTTTTTGTGTAATTTTACTTTGTACTTCTTTCGCTAGAAGTCCCCAACAACTTTTATGCTAGTCATATTCTGGATCTCCTTCTTCCTTAGTCGAATTTCCATCTCTAGTCCCTAGCAGCAGCAAAGCCAGATCTTACTTAAATCATTCCTCACTGCACAAAGTTGGTTACAGTTTGTGATTTTGGAAAGAGTATTTTCTTCTTTTTTATTATTTTAAAATCCATGTGGCTTTTTTATTAGCGGATCAAATCTTCTCTTTTCACTCGCGGATGTAGAGGCTTGCTATATAAAGCATGGTCTATTTTTGTTGAATTTAATCCCTTAAATATTATTTTGTATATGTTTCTAATTGGTTTTCACATAAAACTTGTGTAATTCTTCTAACAATGCTTGTCATTCACGTCCAGCTCAAACTTAAGCTTTTGGCCTAAAACTTCTATCCTTAGTTACAACTCTAATTTCTAAACTGAACGTGGGAAGGTTGGTGCAACCACAGAAAATGTTAAAATATGTTTTGGAACGACATGTCATAGTAGCATGAAGTGTTTTTTATTTAACCATCATTTTTGGAAGAAAAATAAATGTAAAATTACATAACATGTTAAACAGAATATCATTTTAATGTCATTTGAAATGTTAAATATGCCGGATCATACACTTCTTTATCTCTTAGATTACAAGAGGAGCGGCGTCCTTTAAAATTAGAAGTTTAGTACACCCAAATGAGATTTAAAAGTCCCACGACTTAATCCTTTAGAAAAGTCCCAGAGAATATCTAATAGGAATGAAGTTTCATTAGTAATCAACCTCTAACACTTCACATAACCCTTTCATGAGCTGTACGCACCAGAAATGTTACTTTTATAATCTTTCGAAGAGTTTTTCTGGAACCTTCCAATTTTGTTATTTATCAAATTAGGAAAATATGATGTTCTAGTTTGCTCGCATTGTTTCTATATTGACTTCGCTTTCTCATTATTAGAACCTCTATTAAATGTTCATTTTAAAGTGATAGCCATAATTCAGAAAATTACAAAAAAGAATAAAAAAAAAGAACTCATCTTACCATACATTCTTAATCAGTAAATCTTGCAGCCTGTAGAACTAAGCACACTGGCCGCAGAGCAAGAGCTTTACAACCTTCGAAATGAATGTGAAGAGAAGGATGCAGCCATCAAAGAGCTGAGGGAAGCTGCCCATTCTTCCAGTATTGCTTACTCTAAGGTTGTTTTTTTCATTTTGAATATCAGCGATTTAAGTTTTTCATGGCCTTCTCTCACCTTTCTCTTCTTTCCTATTAAAATAGAGAATTGCAGAATTGGAAGAGGTCATAAGAAGGAAAAACATGATAACCACAAAGCTGAAGAAGGATATGCTATTTTTAGAGCAACAGGTAACATTCCTCTACGCATTTGAATGTAATTATATGTTTCAGTATTCTGAGCAAACATTTGAAAACTTGATTCAGGTCAGCAAATTGATGAGGCTTCGAAGGCAATCATCGTCTTCATCTTCTTCTTCAGCAGCCTCAACTGCTAAACAACTTCCGTTTATGAGCGAAAATATTCTCTATGACATGAGCAGCACCAGTTCATCTTCTTCGTCGGACTGTGATTCTCCTGACAGGGATGGAGCAAATCTTATTCTTAGGGGAAGTATGGAGCGTAGTAGACAAGCCTTGACTCAGCATCTGAGTTCTTTTGACTCAGAAGAATGGCGCTCACTCAGTCCCCTTAAGGAAAATCGTATAAACAGGCAAATTGAAACAAATCCTACAGTGAGGCAATGTCAGTTTGTTTCTTCAAGCGTGGATTATAAGAAGGCTCGGAGAAGAACTTTGCAAGAAGAGAAGATGATGAATTCTCATAAGAGATGGGTTTAGGTGCGGTTTGCTTCAATGTTATCTGGATGGTAATCTTTTGTTTTTTTGTTTTTTGCTTTTTTTATGATGCATATTTTGGATTATAATATGATAATATGATAGGATTGATACGTCTTAAGAGATTTAATCGTTCAAATTATTGATTTTTTTTTATGTCATAAAGTGTGATAAAATATTCGGCGAAACAAAAGATCTATCTTGGGCCGTACATAGCATTATAAACTGCTTATTTACATATCTAGCACCCTAAACTTGATATTTACATATATCACACCTAAAACATCAGAATACTCGAAATTAGCACTCGTTTACCTCCGAATACTTCTCTGTCATGCCCAGCGCCCTCCCTAACCACGAAGCTTCAAAAAATAAAAAAAATTTAGATTTTTGCTTTATTTTGAGTAGGGGTGTAAACAAACTGAACATGAATGAATAAAGTTCGTGTTCATGTTCGGTTTATTTGAAATTAAGTGTTTAAAATATGCTCGTGTTTGAAATTTTTCGTGAAGTTACTGTACGTGTTCGATTTGATTTGTTTGAAATGTTTGAATTGTTTGAATTATTTGAACTGTTTGAATTGTTTAAAATCTTTTAAATTTGTTTGTATAAGAAATGTTTGGATAAGCTTTATAGGATTTATTTTTTTAAAATAAGATAAATTTTTAGAGTATATAATTATTTTTAAAATATGATAAATTTTTATATATAATTATTTTAAATTATTTTATATTTCGAACAATAATGATTCAAATACGATTGAGCACTTGATTGTTCGTGTTTGGTTCGTTTATAAACCGAACGAAAAAAAAATGTTCGTGTTCATATCGTTTGCTTATCGAACGAATCAAACACGAACTCTCTGGTGAGCCGACATGAACTATTCACGAACTATTCACAAACAATGAGCTTTTTTTACAGCCCTAATTTTGAGGACGTCTTAAATGTGAACAAGGCATTTTTATCATTGGATTTACCAGTTGCAGCGGAGGTTGACGACGGAGCACTGCAAATCATTAAGAGGCGAAAGGAGGATGAGATCATGGAATGGGTTTTTAGTACACCAACGAGACGTCTTCGTACAAAAAAAGACAAGGAATTCGATGTGGCAGCTTCGTCGCCAGTCAAAATACATAGCGGACGCCAGTAGTGAGACAACGATTGCCTCCCCTCAATCTATCCCATATCACCCCGCTATCCATCTGCAGTATTCAGACGTCGTCACCTTCACCATCGTTGCTGTTTTGCGAAAAATTCACACGTTTTTGGAGGAGTATAATAGATGGCGGCGTTTTTCCTGTTTGGATGCACGTTTAAGCTACGGTTTTTTAAATCGCGTTTGGTTTCCCTTAATTATGCTACCATGTGTTCCTTCCTTGCTTATTGCTCCGCTGCCATCGCCTAGCCGCTCTCTCCTTTGTCGGCATTCCTTCCTTGTACATATCTCTTTTTCTTTTTCATTTCTTCTGAAAATCCATTGAGGAGAAATGTGGATGTTGAACGGGAGGATGGCTTTTTGTTTCTTCTGGAAATCCTTTGAAGAGAAATGTAGATGTTGAACGGGAAGTTGGCTAGAGTTTGGAAATTCATTTTTCATTTCTGGAAATCCATTTTTTTATATACTCTCCTAGAGACTGGGAGACGAAGTATTTCAAGGGAAATTTTTAGAGGTTGTCTTTCTTTTGGAACGAATGAACAAAGTGTTCTAGTGCATTGTTCTGAATAATTTTGGTCAGCTTTCTTCAGGTGCATGACACTTGTGCTAATTTTTTTTTTCTCTGGTACTTTGGAGAAGTAGCTTGCTTCTGGTACATCATTAGCTATCGCTTCCCTTCAGTTCCTCCCTTCGCTTTATGGCTGAGAGTGGTTGTTTTCTGTTATGTTTACTTGCATTTTGGTTTGCTGGATCTGCAGTGTTTCAAGTTTGGGAAGATTTACATGCATATATGAGCATAATTTTAAGAAGCCGCATAATTGACTATTATGAGAATTATTTTTATATGGATTTTGAGGGAAATTGAAGGTGTTGAAGGTATATTGGACTTACTAATTATACCATGTTGTGGCAATACATGTAATTGTAGAGTAAAATGTTTTCAATCTCATTTGGGTTACGTCAATGATCAATATTAAGTATGTATCTTTCTAAAATGTTTTAGAGATTTTTCCAAAGGATAGTCGAAGTTCAATATTTTTTTAATTTCTTGTTAATGCTATAAGACGTCTGAATACTCCAAAGGTAGACTCACTACTTGCTCGAGTCATCAACCCCAAAAATTTCTACAGCAAATTCCGAACATAAGCTCCTTGTGAAAGCCAAGCCCTTTGCATCTGTCTTGTCCATGAGAATCTCCATGCAAAAAATTTTGCGGCCTTCTCCCAACTTCATTTTAAAATATTTGGACAGTTGATCTTTCATCATATCAACCTCAATCTAACAGTAGATGCAATCAACATGTCATCAACATATTGAAGCAAATGAACTCATAGTTGGCCAACTTCTTGAAATATGCACAATGATTATACTGATTCCTCATGTAATCGTGTCCCCTTATGAACTGATCAAATTTTTTTACCACTTTCGTGGTGACTGTTTCAACCTATACAAAGATATATGTTTAGTTTGCAAACTAAGTCTTTTGATGCTCCATATCTAAGCGACTGCAACATGTTGATCTCCTATTGCATTTCTCTGTGTATTAAGGCAGCCTTCACATCAAACTGTTCCAATATCAGATCGTACTTTGCTACAAGTGCAAAGGTAATAGATATTGAGGGATGCTTGACCACTGGAGAGAATAACTCATCATAATCAATCCATTCTCATTACGTAATGCCTTTTGCCACTAATCTTACATTGTAGCGCACGTCCATTCCATGAGATCCTTTCTTCTTTGCATACATCCATTTGCACTCGACGATTTTCCTTCCTAGAGGAGGCTTCACCAATCTCCAAGACCATTTTTCTCGAAGTGACTCCATCTTTTCATCCATTGCCACTCTCTAAAGATTATAATATGGGCTCTCCACCGCTTCTTTGTAGTGACAAGAAATTTCTGCCTCCGTGGCTAAAAGTGCAAATGTAATGTGATCCCTCAACCAAGATGGTTTGGGACATTATGGCTTCTGGTCCTAATCTTAGCAATAGATTCCTGAGCAAAAATCTCATTCTCAACATCTTCTTCCACCTCCTCTTGAGCACTATCAATAGATACTTCCAGAGCTGTAACTGAATCTGATATTTAAGTCGGAGTGGACGAATCTGAAGACCAAATAAATTTGCATCAAATTCCAACTTTTGTTGCACATCTGCGGGCAAAGTAGAACTCTCCACTTGCTTTGAGCCGCATTTTTTCAATAAATATGTCTTGTCGAATGTAACATTCATTCTAATGAAAACCTTCATTTTTGACTGACCATGAGCTTAAAGCTGATTTCACGCTTGAAGCCAATAAAGATCACATTTATTGCTCGTGGTTCCAGTTTATCATTCTACATGTGTTAGCAAGTTGGACACCCAATCACTCTCATGTGTTCATAAAATCTTGCAGGATGCCCTGGACACATCTCATTTGGGGTCATCTTCCCATAGCTGCAGAAGGTAGATGGTTCACAAAGTGATGAACATATTCTATGACTTCGGCTCAATAAGATTCTATCCAACTAAACATTGGATAATATACACCAAATTTTCTCCACCAAAGTCTGGTTCTTCTCTGCCATCCCGTTCTGTCGTGATATCTCTCGAACAGTAAAATGGTGCTCTATCCCAGCTCTCTGACACTTGCAAGAACGTGACGTGTATGAGATGCACATATTTTATACCTTGATTCTCCCATTTTATATTTTTATATTACGCATGGAGGAATTTTTTCTTGTTGTTGTTTTGCTGAATGTAGGGAAGGGGATCAAACGAAGCTTGGAACACACTGATCAGAGCAAAGTCATAGTCTGGCTCCTAGGCATCGGGACAGTAGCGCCTAGGCGCCAGACAACACTGCTTAGGGACTGAAATGTGCTATGGATTGTTCCAACTTCCCGAGAATCTGGAGAGTCAGTGCTGCTTTAACAAAGCCTAAGGCACCAGAAGCCCTTGCTCGAATCCTAGCCAGTCGACCTCGGTGCTGATATTTGAAAACTGATTGTTCCTGGATTAGCATGATCTTTCGCCGGAGGAGGTATAAAAGTGATGTTATTCTTTTACATTTTAGGGGTCTTTTTCTACCTTTGGAAACATGAAGAACTTCTAGAGAACGGTGGAGAAGATCATCGAAGCATTTTAGAGAGAGTTTTAGAGAGTGGGAGATTGTGATAGTAAAAGAGAGCTTGTAATTCCATCAACATACTTAGAATTTGAAAGTGGAATTTGAAATTGATAAGTATACTGAGTACTTGTTTCTTTTCTCTAAGAAACAATTTTGGAGACTCTTGTGTATGATTTCTATCTTTAATTGGTTGATGAAATTTGGCTTGCTTAGTTATTAAATTTTTTGTTCTCTTTTATTATGGAAGTGCTTGGATAATTATTTGGCATTAAGGTGCAGTTCTTTGTATAAATGTTTCAATGGTGTTGGATACCAGTTGAAATGCAAGATGAAATCGATTACTGCATTGACAGATACGCTGGACAGTATGTAAATGTTCATTAATGTTATGCAGTAGTCTTGTATTCAATTAACACAAACTCTCTTTCTTAACGACGCGAAAGTGATATTATAGTTAGTAGGGGCGGGATTGTGATTGACCGTTTGGGTCTTGAAGATGTACTATTAAATAGGTGGTTTGGAAACAAGCACGTTGATCTATTTGCTACTTTACTATGTGAAAGAACATTTAAGAGTCTTGAGTTATACCGGCCTTACCTATATGTATTGCCACTATATTGGTAATTAAACAACTTAAATGTATTCACACAAATTATAGTCATATATTCCTTGCACTCTGAACCTAATGTTATAATTTTATGCAGGTGCATAGTAAATTTGATAGGGAACCCTTTGTGGAACATATCACTAAGAAACCTGTTAAAGGTGCAGAAATCATTTTATTTCCTATCATTCACAATCAATATTAGATTTTGTTGGTGGAAGGTTTGAAGTTGAGAAAATGGAAAATATATGACTCTCTACCAAACCCGATTCATAAGGACTATGTTGTAGACGTTGTAAGTATATTCAGCTCAATTATTACTATCTTTGACATCAATAACACATCATACCTCAGTAACACCTAAACACCACATCAATCTAAACTGAATAACACTATGATAAAAACATAACAATAACATAATGGCATCACAATAACACAAGAATAACACTATAACACATTAATAACACTACATTACACTTAAATAACACAACAATAACACCACACTACACCACAATAACGCTTGCATAACACATCAATAACACCACAATACACTTAAATAACACAACAATAACACCACATTACTTCACCAATTATGTAGGTCGAACTATTTGTAAAGATGTCGCCAAGGTATTCAGAGCTAAAAACACTAAAATGGTCACTATCAATAGTTAAGAATGTGCCTACACAAAGTAATAGTGTGGAATGCAACATGTTCGTTTGCAAGTACATGGAAACATTAGTGTATGCTAAAGAAGTCAACTGGAGTGAGCATATGAACTCGCAGGTAGATATGAAACTATTTAGAGTTGAATTTGCCAATGACATTTGTATGTTGTCGATGACTTATTAATAAACTTTTTGATCACAAAAAAATATGTTAAGAAATTCATACCTATTTTTTATGAAATTGCACTCTAAAGAAAGGTATTTTCTTTATTTTATTGCATGAACGAAAATTTATAAGTGATGGAAGAAAAAAAGCATAAAATAAAGCAAATTTGGATCAAAAAGGAAGAAATACATGCAAAATGAACTAAGTCGCCAACAACGAAATCGAGCCCGCCGACGGCGATATTATAAAGAGAATTTCTTAAAGGTTTGCAACTACCTCGCCGACAGCGAGCCCGAGCCCGCCGACAGCGAGATCGTGCGGTTTGAAGACCTTCTAGAAGCTCCGCTGACGGCGAGGTCGTTTCGTCGATGGCCGAGATCGGTTCAAAATGCCGGATACATCGAACCCGGACGCTTTTCGAAGAGGTGCTTAAGTACCCTTGGACCTTTGTCTACCTCTATAAATAGAGGACGAATTTTAGTATGTAGTGTGTACTATTTTAGGAGTCTTAGAGTATTCTATTAGTGTGCTTTTGAGTCTAAGTTGAAGTTTAGTGTGAGTAAGTGTAAGTAGTGAGTTAAGAAGTGTGTTGTACTAGAAGGAAAAGTCGAAAGGAACTTGATGAGTACGCTTGGGGATGAAATTGAAATAAGTATCTTTATTTATTGTTGTTAACTTTAAATGAAATCCATGATTTGTTTAATTCCCATGCATTCTGAGTAGTTTTCTTAGTCTTTCTCCTTGTTTATGAAATTATGTGAATTGATGAAATTAAATAGAAGTGCCTAATATATTCAAATAAATTGTGATAATCTTTTACTTAAAACTTAATTTACTTTCAATCTGGCCAATTGAATTGTTAAAATATGTTGAATTATCAACTATAGTAAAGATTACATCCAATATTCAGGGAAGTCAAAAGCATGGGAAGGAGGATGCAAATAAATAGGGAAATATTATTTATCGGACGTAGAATTGGACATTTTAGTGTGACAGACTAAAATATTCAATTTGGTCATATTGTTTGAGAGTTGAAGTGTAGATGCTAGCCCTCAGGTGAGGGGAACGTGGGAGCTACGAAGTGGCGACAGGTATCATCTCGACTAGCTGCAGATTCGATAATCAAGCATAGGACTAGTCGATGTTCTTTGCACTCGACCAAAAGAGTAAAGAATAGAAATGCTCCTATTTGTCACAATATAATAAAAAAATCTATTTGAATTCATCATTCATTTAAGTTTCTAAAAACAAGGGGAATGATACTTTTTCTGAAATCTTTAAATCAACTTTATTTAAAGCATTAGTTTACTTTAGATCGCTTTAGTTAAGTATTTTAAATTATGTATACTATATTAGTAAGTAAATCCTTTAAATTTAATCGTTACAAATCTTTTAAAACTTCATCGTGGGATCGATAACCGGGACTCCACTAGAGCCTCGTATTACTTGATACGATACGTATACTTGCGTAGACTCCACATTATACATTTCATCATAAAATTAAATATATATTAAGCGGGATCAAGTTTTTGGTGCCGTTGCTATTTTTGTAAACATTAAAAAGTGGGTCAAGTTTTTGGCGTCGTTGCCGGGGAAGTAAAGAAATTATTTACTAGAGTAACGGACTATTTTAAAATTTATTTTACAAAATTGTATGCGTAAATTTGGAAACGAAAATTTAATACCTTACGATTCAGAATAGAGCGTACAATTAAAAGAATTAGAAAACAAAAAAAGAAATTATAAATTTAACACAAATGGCGAATATTTCTGAAAATGAAAATATCAATCAACATAGTCCATTAAGAGATTATGCCAACCCTACATTAGATGAAATTCATTTAACTATTCAAAACCCTGATTTAGCTGCTAACTCATTTGAACTTAAACCTGCAATAATTCAAATGGTACAAAACAATCAATTTAGTGGTTCACCTACTGAAGATCCTAATTTACATCTTGCTAGTTTTTTAGAACTATGTGCTACTTTCAAATATGAAGGAGTATCTAACGATGCTATTAGACTTAGACTTTTTCCTTTTTCTTTAAGGGATAAGGCTAAAATGTGGTTAAATTCGTTAGCACCTAGATCTATTTAAACTTGGGGAGAGTTATCAGAAAAATTTCTATCCAAATATTTTCCACCATCTAAAACTGCTAAGCTTAGAAATGATATAACTTTTTTTAGTCAGTTTGATGGAGAATCAATATATGAAGCTTGGGAGAGATTTAAAAAACTTCTTAGGAAATGCCCACATCATGTGTTACCAGATTGGTTAATTATTCAAACTTTCTATAATGGATTAGTAGGATCTCTTAGATCGATCATCGATGCTTCTTCTTGGAGGATCATTAATGTCAAAACCATTTGATGAAGCCTATGCACTAATCGAAGAAATGGCTACCAATAATTTTCAATAGCTCATTGATAGAACGAATCCGAAAAGATAGCAGCGTATTCATGAAAATGATGCGATATCTATGTTAGCTTCGCAAATCGTCGTTATATCTAAAAAATTAGATCATTTTGGAATGAATTACTCTCAACTATATTAGAAGAAAACTCATCTGGACAACTTATAGAATCTCAACCTTCATATGAAACTATGAATGCTATTAATAATAGACCCAATAATCCTTATGCGAATTATTATAATCCTGGATGGAAAAATCATTCTAATTTTAATTGGAATAATAATACAACTAATCAACCATGGATGAACAACATAACACAACCATTAGGAAATCCCTCTAACCAAGGAAATTCTAATTATAAACCTAGTTATCCACCTGGATTTAATAATAATAACCCTCAATTTAAAGATAAGAAATTATCTATAGAAGAATTAAGATTAAATATGGGTCAACATTTACAAAATCAAGGAAATCAATTACAAAATCAAGGAAATCAATTACAAAATCAAGGAACAACTATTAAAAATATTGATACTCAACTTGGACATATCGCTACCGCGCTTAATAATAGAATACCTGGAACATTTCCTAGTAATGTGGAAATAAATCCCAAAGACAAAGAAAAGGAAGAAATTAAAGCGATACAATTACGAAGTGGAAAAGAATTAAAACCTCGAATTCAGAAAGAACTTGAAAGTCAAAAAGAGGAAGTTCTAAATCGAAAAGGAAAAGAATCAACAAGATCCGAACTTAGAAAATCCTTTAATACCAATAAAAATTTCTGTTGAAAAACCTCCACCACCATTTCCTCAACGACTAAATCAACATAAAAAAGATAAACATTTTACTAAATTCCTTGAAATTCTGAAGAAATTAACAATAAATATTCCTTTCGTAGAAGCTTTAGAACAGATGTCAAACTATGTAAAATTCATGAAAGATATTTTAAATAAAAAAAGAAAATTTACCGATAATGAAATGGTCGCACTTAGTGAGGAGTGTAGTCTTATTATTCGAGAAAAGCTTCTCGAAAAATTAAAAGATCCTGGTAGTTTCACTATACCTCGCGCTTATTGGAGAAAAATTCTATGGAAAAGCTTTGTGTGACTTAGGAGCAAACATCGATCTAATGCCTCCATCAATTTTTAAGAGATTAGGATTAGGAGAAATTTCACCTACTTCGAGTAACCCTTCGGTTAGTCGATCGTTACGTTACATATCCTAAGGGAGTTATTGAAGATATTTTAGTAAAAGTGGATAAATTTATCTTCCCTGTAGATTTTATTGTTTTAGATATGGAAGAAAATAAAGAAAGTTCTATCATCTTAGGAAGACCATTTTTAGCCACTGGGAAAGCTATGATTGATGTTCAAAAATGAGAATTAACTATGAGAGTAAATGACCAAAAAGTTACTTTTAATATTGCTAAATCAATGAAATATCTCGCGCTTAGAAAAAGATGATGAGTGTTTTCGAATGGAAGTACTCGATCACTTACAAAAAGAATATTTTAAGGAATATTATGAAGAAAAATTAGAAAAAGAAAATACTTAATTAATTGAAAAAGCCAATATAAATGAAGAACTAGATTATATTTAAGAGAAATTTGAATTTTTGGATAATACAGAAAACACTGAAAAAAATATAGTTCCATCGATTATTAAACCTCCTGAACTTGAGTTAAAAATGTTACATAATCATTTGAAATATGCTTACTTAGGTAATTCTTCAACTCTACCAGTTATTATTTCATCTGAATTAAATGAATCTCAAGAACAAAAACCTTTAGATACCTTAAAAAAATATAAGAAAACTTTTGGTTGGATTTTAACAGATATTAAAGGGATTAGTCATTCAATCTGTATGCACAGAATTATTTTAGATAATGAACATAAGTCTAAAGTAAATCCTCAAAGGAGATTAAACCCGATAATGAAAGAAGTAGTCAAGAAAAAAATTTTAAAATAGTTAGATAATGGTATTATATATCCTATTTCTGACAGTGATTGGGTAAGCCCAATTCACTGTGTGCCTAAGAAAGGAGGAGTGACCGTAAAAGCTAATGAAAATAATGATCTTATCCCTATAAGACAAGTTTCTGGATGGCGAATATGTATTGATTATAGAAAATTAAATGCAACCACCAGGAAAGATCACTTCCCTTTACCATTTCTAGACCAGATGTTAGATAGATTAGCCGGACATAAGTATTTTTTTTTCTTAGATGGATACACCGGTTATCATCAAATACAAATTTCTCCTGAATATCAAGAGAAAACTACATTTACTAGTCCTTATGGAACTTTCGCTTTTCGAATGATGCCTTTTGGATTATGTAATGCACCTACAACATTCCAGAGATGTATGATGTCTATATTTAGTAAATTAATTGATAATGGAATAGAAGTATTTATGGATGATTTCTCTGTATTTGGAACATCATTTGACACATGCTTAAATCATCTTAAAAAAGTACTTGAAGTATGTGAGAAAACTAATTTAGTTCTTAATTGGGAGAAATGTCAATTTATGGTTGCGAGCGGCATTGATTAGGGCATAAAATTTCGGAAAAGGGCATGGAAGTAGACCTCGCAAAAATTCGAGTTATAGCTAAATTACCACCTCCAACTACGGTGAAAGGGGTAAGAAGTTTTCTTGGACATCTTGGATTCTACGGACGTTATATAAAAGATTTTTCAAAAATTACTAAACCTCTATGCGAACTTCTTGAAAAGGACAAGAAATTTGAATTTACAACTGAATGCTCGAATGCTTTCGAATTATTAAAAGATAAATTAATTACAGACTCTATAATAGTTTCACCTAATTGGGAGAAACCATTTGAGCTTATGTGTGATGCTTAGTGATTATGCTTATAGGAGCGATTCTTGGGCAAAAATATGATAAGATTTTCAAAGTTATATATTATGCTTAGTAAAACTCTAAATAATGTTGAAATAAATTATACGATTGCTTGAAAGAGAATTATTAGCGATTGTATATGCTTTTAATAAATTTCGGCCTTATCTAATAGGAACTAAATGTATTGTGCATACTGATCACTCTGCTATAAAGTATTTAATGTAAAAAAAGGATTCTAAACCAAGATTAATTAGATGGATGTTATTAATGCAAGAATTTGATTTTGAGATCGTTAACAAAAAGGAACCGATAATCAAATCGTCGATCATTTATCAAGATTAGAATATCATGAATTATCTGATACTGATAATGAAATTATAGACAGTTTTCCTGATGAACAACTTTATAATATAAATGAGTGGAAAATACCTTAGTATGTTGATATAGTAAATTATATTGTAAGTGACATTTTACCACCTATGTTAACTTTGCAACAACAGAAAAAATTCATTCATGATACTAAAACATACTTTTGGGATTAACCATACTTATATAAGCAATGTAAGGATCTAATTATTAGAAGATGCGTGCCTTATGAAGAAACTAAACCAATTATTCAAAAATGTCATGATTCTGATTTTGGAGGACATTTTGGGACGGATAAAACTGCGTATAAAATTCTACGATACGGATTCTACTCGACTACTCTATTTAGAGATGTATACAGATATATAAAAACCTGCGATAAATGCCTCTGAATTTTATATTAGAAGTTGAAATTTTTGATGTTTGGGGATTAGATTTCATGGGACCTTTTATTCCTTCATTTGGAAACTCATATATATTAAGTAGTTGTTGATTATGTTTCCGAATGGATTGAAGCGCGAAGCTTTACTTAGGTGTGATGCTTAAAAGTGTTTCGAAAATTTTTAATGAAAAATATTTTTACTAGATTTGGAATGCGAGAGTGATTATCATCGACGGAGGAACTCATTTTAGAAACAAATATATTCACAAACTAGTAGAAAAATATAATATTATTCATAGATATCAATCGCTTATCATCCACAAACTAGTGGATTAAGTGAAGTTTCTAATCGAGAGATTAAGCGTATTTTAGAAAAGTCCGTAAACCACTAATAGATTGAGCTAGTCTATAAGACTGATACATCGCATTATGGGCATACGGAGCGCTTATAAAACTCCGATTGGAATGACTCCTTACGAGCTTATATATGAAAAAACTTGCACACTTACTAGTTGAATTAGAACATAAAGCATATTGGGCTATTAAAGAATTTAATTATAATATGAAAGAAAGTTTGGTGAGAAGAGATTGTTGCAATTAAATGAAATAGAAGAATTAAGGAATGAATCATATGATAATGATAGGATTTATAAAGAAAGGATGAAATTGTGGCATGATCGGAAGATTAATCGAGAGAAATTTTGAACCGGAGACGAAGTTTTGCTATATAATACTAGATTGAAATTATTTCCTGGGAAATTGAATTCTCGATGGTTAGGACCTTTCACTATAACTCAAATATTTTCATATGGAACTATAAAAATTGAAGATCCAAAAACAGGACATAGATTAAAGGTAAACGGACATAGATTAAAACCATATTTCAAAGGTAGAAGATCAAATTTTAAAGAGGTTTTAATGCTTACTCAACCTGATTACTAACTGAAATTAGGTCGGGCTGACGATGTTAAACCAAGCGTTTTATGGGAGGCAGCCCATAGTAGTCTTTTTATTTTAATTATATACAAATTAGTGAGTCCGTAATATTAAAATAAATCTTACTATTCAATTTTAATTAGAATCATCACAAATTCAAACCTATATGATGAAATCAGAAAATATTCGGACTAGAGCGAAATTGGGCAATTTTACCGAATCTCGCCGACAGCGAGCCCGAGCCCGCCGACAGCGAGATCGCGTGCCATATTTTTAAATCAGTTTTCCAACTAGCTCGTCGACGGCGAGAAACTTCCCGCCGACGGCGAGGCAGTTGAAATATTGGTCTCTTAAGTTTTATGTGCGGTTTTGGACGGTTCTAAAGCCATTTCTTTGTAGAAAACTATCTCAAATTCATTTTTTACACTGTTTTCTTCCCTAGAAACGACTAAAGACCATTCCTTTCAATCCGAAATGGCCACCAAACTCTTAGAAACCACAAAAACTGGAGTTTTCAACCGAAGAAAATTCGTCAGTTCGGATGTGCAGCGTATTTTAATCAAAATTTTGATGAAGAAGCGACTTATTAAAGAAAGGGGATTTGTCAACAGAGGAGTAGAGAATTCCACCACAAAAATTGAAGAAATGATCGTGCAGCGGCATTGGGAAGTATTTTGCTATATGACATCCGTTGTAGTTATTCACGTAGTTAAAGAGTTTTACTCCAATCTACATGCGATCAATAATGGAAGTGTCTACGTCGGAGGAAGATGGGTAACATTTACTCCTTCGAGGATAAATGAATTATTTTCTATAGAGAATACCCTCATGCATCATTATTCGAACTTTGTTCCTTCAAGATACAATATGAACGAGATTTATAGATACCTGACCGACGAACCTGATGATTGGGAGTTGCGCGAAGACGGGTATGTCAGTTTCTCTGCATCACTTTATAACCCTGTCTCGAAGCATTGACATTTCTTTATCTCATCAAAATTATTACCCACTATGAGGGTAAATAAGGTTTCGAATGAATGTCGTTATATTAAATTACTGTATTCGAATTGATTACTATCGATGTTGGATCGATTATAGTAAAGTACGCATTGGGATTGATTGTGCATGGGTCGGTTCATGGACTTGGACACCCATCGACTATATTTGCTTTATGCGATCGGTACCAAGTTTCTTATGAGGCGTGGGAAAAGGTACTTTTGCCATGAAAATCACTCGATCCTACGGATATGTTTCCAACTTTGGATAACAATGATGAGATTACCATTATTTCGATAGAGCATCGCAGAACAATCCTTTAGTGAGGTCCTCTTCGATAAAACAAATTTCATTCTGAAAAAGATTAAAGGATTAGAGAAAGAGTTGCAAAACGTGATGAATTCCATCGATAATATCTTTGATATGTTTGATCACATTGACTGGAGGATGAATGAGCATTTTGATCATACTGGACATCTGGACATCTGGATTGATGAAGAATCTACTGCAAAATTCCCTTTCAGGCCTTTCTACAATCTATTTGTGCACCTGCGTCACATCGGGAATATCAGAGAGGATGTTAGTTCAGACATCGAGGAGTAGTAAAGATTTCATCTTATGTTATATTTGTGTGTATATATGTGTTGATTTGGATTTAGGTTTTACTATGATTAAACTTTAAATTTGATCATCTCAGATTTGATGAAATTATATGTATTTGTTATGTCTCAGCATTTAGAGTGTTGTGGTGTGGATTGCAATGCTGAGTATTTATGAGAGTTTGAAGTATTGAAGTCTTAAGTGTTAGTGTTTAAAAGTGTAAAGTTTTTAAGTATTATGGATTTCATATATAAAGTTATATTGTTTGTGTGAACTTTTTGTGAGAATAAGTTTCTAGTCTTCATACTAAATTATCAAATTAAGTGCTCGGAAGATTAATTAGGGCCAAATCGAGGTTGAAAATGATTGAAGAATTTGAAATATTTAAAATTTTTTGGGAGCTCGCGGACGGCGAGAATTATCCCACCGACAGCGAGGGAAAGCCCGCTGACAGCGAGAACGATCTCGCCGACGGTGAGATTTTCTAGAAACTTTGGCCTTGGTAAATTAATTAGCTCGCCGACTGCGAAAAAATCTCGCCGACAGCGAGATCGCGAAATGTCTTATATTTGACCAGTCAACCGACACTATTCATCATCCCCTTCCTCAAAACTTCGAAAAAAACCGACCTAGGGCTCGTGAGATCTTGGATTTGAGGCGATTTCAACACTTTTTGACACCGAATTTCATCTCCCCTTGGTAAGTGCTTCACTCCTATGCAAAAATTTTTGATTTTCACCATTAATTTCTTCTACATTGGGAAATTTTGGAAAAATTTGAAATATGGAGAAAATACTTGGAAGAAATTCATAGAGATCGATTTAAATGGATTTTAGTTGCTATAGGAAGCCATTTTAGTAATAATTGGAAGTTTAGTTAGAATTTTTGTGATTTCCATAGATCGAACGAAATGGCTCCTCGACAAAGACGAAGGTTGGATTACGACGAAACCCAATTCATAAATGCAAGAGCACAAACTCGATACTTTCAAAACATTCAAGCAAGAAAATGCATACAAGATCGAGTTTTCAAGAATCCGGGCGGAGAAGTGGAACGAATAATTAAGGAAAGAGAATGGGAAAATTTTTGCTACACTACAAACAAGGCTGCTGTAGAAGTTGTCAAGGAATTTTATGCGAACCTGACACAGGCTGAAGATGCCCCAGTTAAGGTTAAAGGATTTTTTGTGGAATTCAGCGCTGCAAGAATAAATGCTTATTACGAGGTACGAGACACCTACACCGAGTGAGTATGATACATTTGGAACTATGGAAGGACCACTTGGAAGAGGTGATCGACTTTCTCGTCGACGGGAAAGGAGTTTGGAAGATAAAGCAGCAAGAACGGGTAAACTTCCCTCTTTCTATGTTAAATGCGTCATCTAAAGCCTGGCACTATTTTATTTGTTCTACTTTGTTACCTACTTACCACCATAGTGATGTAACAAGAGATAGAGCAGTTTTGAATTTCTGTATTCAGAACCAAAAAAGTATTAATGTGGGAAGTGTAATTTATAATAATATATTAGCCACCTCAAGAAATGAAAGTGGAGGAGGACTAGGACATCCTGGTCTTATCTATGCACTATGCCAATTATCTGGGGTAGAGGCAAGAGATGATGAGGAATGGGTTGAGCCTATGAAACCCATTACTCTGGCTAATATTAAGAAATATGAATCCCACGAAGGATGGAGATCTGGAACAAGGAACTATGTACCTTCTTCGAGTAGAGATATTCCCTCTACTTAGTTATGACCCACCTCACTATAATACTCCTACCCTTGAATATTTGATGAATGAGATGACTTTACGGCGAGAAAAGTTTTGAGAAAATAGAAGAAAAGCTGGAGCATATGGACCAAAGGATTGGAGGCTTGGAGAGAAGACATGATTATGATAGTGAATATCTCCAGCGACATTCAGAATACGAAATAGCATATTATGAGGCTGAACGTTGTTACAGGAGAGGTGAATTAGATGTTGTCTTTCCTGAATGCCCCCGTTACACACGAGTATCGGCTGCTCGGCCTTCTCGGCTCGAAGATCGGGGAGATGATATAGTTTGGGATTTTGATGCTTGAAGATTAGAGACTTTATCTGGTTTGTTTAGATTAATTGTTATTTTAAGAACTTTATTACTTTGTGTGTAATTGTTATGTACTTTACGTAGATTTGTGGAGTTGGTGTGTTTGTTTTAAATTGCTTAAGCTTGTTATGTTAGACTTTTTATATATGTTAAATTAGTATGCAAATTCTCTTTAAGGTAGTATGTTAGTTTTTCTTTAAATGTGTTGTTTAAGTTTTATAAATTGTGAACTTTAATTTTAGATTGTTTTAGTAACCCGAGTTGATTGGATGTGTAATAGTAGATTAAGTTTTAATCTGTTTGTGTTTTTATACTTATTTCAAAATTTCTTTACCCAGCACTCTCTTTTAAATACTATATATGTGGAAGAATACTAACAGTACAGGTTCTTTAAATAATGAAAAAAGCTGAAAAAATTTCAAGGAAAAGAAATACCTAAAGCTCTAAGGTATGATGTAAATTCATTGTATATTTTCATTTTCACCATTTAGAAATAGATAGAAAAATTTAAGTTTGGGGGAGGAAAAATACAAATTTAATTATTAAATTGTTCTCAATTTCTATTTTCAAAAAAAATATTATTATTTGATTTTCTGTAATAATTTTTAATTCAGTAACTTGAATTAATTTATAAAATTATTATAGAAAGTTGAATAGAATATTTCTAGAAATCCAAATTAATTTAATAGAATAAGAAATTTGGTTAAAAGGAATATGAATATAGTAAACTATTTAAAGTAAGGGAAACTATATTCTAAAATTGAAATTCTTAAGTATTTAAGTGAAAAAGAAGAGATTGAAACTCAATGAAGTAAAGTGTATGAAATACATATAAGCGAAAATATTTTAAGTTTCAAATTTAGGAAGAGAAAGTTGAAGTTAAAAATTATTAACGAGTTATCCAGGATACGATAATCTTCACATGAAAAAGAAAAGAGAAGGATTGAAAATCAATCGAAAAGAAAAAAAGAAAAGAAAAGAAAAATATAAGTGAGGAGAAGCTTGAGGAGATGTCTTATAAAAAATTGAGCTTGATGGAATCAACACTAAAGGGTAAAACTCAAATATATTTATAAACTTATATATATGGATTAGTATTTTACTAAATAGTGTTTTCTTGAACTTCCTATCATCTAAATATCTTAAGTAAATTACTCTTTTAAATATAGTCTTTCCTGAAATAAATAGAGAGCTAGAAATCTTAGATCTGATAACTAAATAATCTTATATCTATAAAGTTAATTTAATTACTTAAAAATATTTTTATTTAACTTTACTATAGTATTATTTAAATTTAATTCATAGTTTATTTGAATTAAAAAAATTCTATTACAAAAATCATTGTTTTTATTTAGTATAAAAATTACTTGAGGACAAGTAATAATTAAGTTTGGGGGATTTTGATCACAGAAAAATATGTTAAGAAATTCATACCTATTTTTTATTAAATTGCACTTTAAAAAAATGTATTTTCTTTATTTTATTGCAGGAACGAAGATTTATAAGTGATGGAAGAAAAAAAACATAAAATAGAGCAAATTTGGATTAAAAAGGAAGAAATGCATGCAAGATGAAATAAGTCGCCGACGGCGAAATCTAGCCCGCCGACGGCGAGATTATAAAGAGAATTTCTTAAAGGTTTGCAACTACCTCGCCGACAGCTAGCCCGAGCCCGCCGACAGCGAGATCGCGCGGTTTGAAGACCTTCAGAAGCCCGCCGAAGGCGAGGTCATTTCTCGTCGACGGCGAGACCGTTGAAATGCAGATACATTGAACTTGGACGCTTTTTGAAGAGGTGCTTAAGTACCCCTTGGACCTTTGTCCACCTCTATAAATAGAGGACAAATTTTAGTATGTAGTGTGTCTATTTTAGGAGTCTTAGAGTATTCTATTAGTGTGCTTTTGAGTCTAAGTTGAAGTTTAGTGTGAGTAAATGTAAGTAGTGAGTTAAGAAGTGTCTTGTACTTAAAAGGAAAAGTCGAAGGAACTTGAGGAGTGCTGTCAGGGAGGAAATTGAGATAAATATCTTTGTTTATTGTTGTTAACTTTAAATGAAATTCATGCTTTGTTTAATTCCCATGCATTATGAGTAGTTTTCTTAGTCTTTCTCCTTGTTTATGAAATTATGTGAATTGATGAAATTAAATAGAAGTGCTTAATATATTAAAATAAATTGTGATAATCTTTTACTTAAAACTTAATTTACTTTCAATCCGACGATTGAATTGTTAAAATATGTTGAATTATCAACTATAATAAAGATTACATCCAATATTCGGGAAGTCAAAAGCTCGGGAAGGAGGATGCAAATAAATAGGGAAATATTATTTATCGGATGTAGAATTGGACATTTTAGTATGACGGACTAAAATATTCGATTTAGTCATATTGTTTGAGAGTTGAAGTGTAGATGTTAGCCCTCGAAGTGAGGGGAACGTGGGAGCTACGAAGTGGCGACCGATATCCTCCCGAACTAGCAGCAGATTCGATGATCAAGCATATGACTAGTCAATGTTCTTTGCACATGGACTAAAGGGTAAATAATAGGAATGCTCTATTTGTCACAATACAAAAAAAGATCTATTTGAATTCATCATTCATTTAAGTTTCTAATAACAAGGGAAGGATACTTTTTCGAAATCTTTAAATCAACTTTATTTAAAGCATTAGTTTACTTTAGATCGCTTTAGTTAAGTATTCTAAATTACGTATACTATATTAGTAAGTAAATCCTTTAAATTTAGTCATTACTAAATCTTTTAAAACTTCGCATGGGATCGATAACCGAGGACTCCACTGAGCCATGTATTACTTGATACGATACGTATACTTGCGTAGAATCCACATTATACATTCCATCATAAAATTAAATATATATTAAGCGGGATCAAGTTTTTGGTGCCGTTGTTATTTTTGTAAACATTAAAAAGTGGGTCACTTTTTAACTATAATTTGTATATTTGTACAATTGTTTAGCATTTATTAATCTTGTAATATTTAAATATTGTAATAAATATTATATTTGTATGGTTGGTTTGCATATATTTGTATAATTGGTTTGCTGATTGGGTTCATCACTTTTTTCCCATCTTGAGCCTTAAGGATTATTGAATTAATTTTCTGTGGTGGGTTATAGGTTGAAGCAGTGTTGGCTTATGTGGTTCCTTACTAAGTTAGAATTTTTGAAGTTATTGAATAATTTTATTTGGTGTATTGTAAATTTAAGCAGTGTTGGCCTTCATAATAATGTGTTGAGTTTGAAGTTGTTGGCTTTTGTTGTTTTTGGTGCTTTAGTTACTTTGATATAACAAAAGTTTCATAACTAACATTTTCTTGCTATTTGGATTAACCTTCAGAAAGAGTTGTGAGTTCACTTTGGTTTGATGATAAGAGCTGGGCACCATTTTAGCCTTGTTTGGGAAACCCTTTTAGCTGGTTTTGATGCTTTTATATGGAGGGCTTTGTTTAGTCATTGGCTTTTGATGTTTTTAGTGTTGGCTTCCATAGTAATGTGTTTAGTTTGAAGTTGTTGGATTTTGCTATTTTTGGGGCTTTCCTTTACTTTGATATTGCAAGATTTTCATAATTGTCATTTCCTTGCTATTTGAATAAACTGTCATCTCCTTACTTTGACAAATGCTTTGATTTGGTTTAACCTTGATATTGCAAAATTTTCATAAATGTCATTTCATATTGCAAAATTTTAGCTTTGTTTGGGAAACTTTTTTAGCTCTATTTGGATTAATATTCAAAAGGATGCTATTTGTAATTCTTTTATGAGTTGAAAGAATTTTGCTTCCCAAACACGTAAATAATACGTAATAACGCATAATAACGCAGAGTAACACGTCTTCGAGCGATTAAATCGGTGGTAACACGGAGAATACTCACTGAATAACACAACTATACGCCGCGGAGTAACGCGGTAATGCAGTAACACGGGGAATATTTCCTGAATAATGCAATTGTATGCCGCGGAGTAACACATGAAATATTCCCTTATAGCGGAGTAACGTAGTAAGACGGTAATGCGGGGAATATTCACGGAATAATACGTAAATATTCATGTGTTATTCACGTTTTATTGAACTTATTGAGTTGTTATTCACGTGTTGTTAATGTTAACACACTAATATTTACTTAAGAATACATTAAATTAAATTAAATGTAGAAATATATAAGAACAGTGTGTTATGTATGTAAATGATTTTTTTACATATCTAATACTATATATATATATATACAATGTTAGATATGTAAAATAATAACAATTGAAATGTATATAAAATTTTCAAAAAAATATGGTTTGGTTGTTTTTAAGAAATTTATATGGCCAAAATTTGTTTTTGACAATCAAGTTGATGGAAATAAAATTATTATAAAAACTTTATCATTTTACATTTCAAAATATATAATACTTATATTAAATGAACGTATTAAAAATTGTTACAGTATAACAACCTTTACAATGTTACAGTGGAAAACAATGTGTTTATCTCTCATTTATAGAATCCATCAATAGTCCAGTATATGTTTCAGTTAGTTGCGATGCATAATATTCCTGCCATAGGGGAGTAATACCAAGTACAATTCTAGTAAATTATTTTAAATAAAGGGAAGTTAAGTGACATTGAATTTTAGTAACATACCTGGTTCAGACAATCTGTCAAACTTTCCTCGAATGGATTAACAGCATCACAGATAGTTGATGTTTATTTATTCCTGAATGCAATGGTTAAAGTTAGGAGTAGACATTATGCATAGATTGAAGGAAATACTAAATCAACAAATATTTATTTTTGGCTTTCATATTTTTCTCCCAATATCCTTTCAACATAGATGTAGATATTCCTTTCGGCCTCATCTTTGCAGGGTCGTTCACATTGCACTCAATATTTGAAAGTTTTTTTCTTGTTTGTTATTTTCTTAACTTGGGGGCATTCACCCTACTAGAACATTATCAAGATCTATAGATAATTTTTTAAATGTGTCCCACAAACACTTCTTGGCTATATCATTTCCTTGTGCTTTATTAATGAGTTGATATGAAAATTTCTGAGAGCATGACAAAAATAGAAGGCCACTTAAAAAAACATTATTCAACCTGGAGTCCTTTGGATCTCTGCATCTAAACCTGTTATAGATATCCCTTTTAGCATGCATGGACCACCGCAATAATAAATACTTGTCCGGAATCAACTTTATTTTGGCTACATTGAGAACAAATAGTGCATGAGAGCACAACAAGCCCATCATTTCAAATTTTCTACAAGTAAATGTAACATCACAATTAACTTTGTCAACTAACACAGTCCAGGACTGTCTTGTCCCCTCATCTTCCAAGCTCATTACATAATATTTAGCCTCGCACTCTATGGGTAATTCAACAGTAAGCCCACATAAGCCATTCAATAGCTCTTGCTCAAACATTGAGTAAAGCTTTCTTGTATAGAATGAGACAGCTTGCCTCATCACTGGATTGATTTTAACCATGGGCGTTTTGACGGACTGACCGCATTTGAAATCTTCATCCTTCTCGTTCCGGTGCCACAATTTCATTATGTTTTCAATACCGATAAAACAATCCGTGAGAGAACTTATGGGCTTTGCAACACCATTACAAATATTATTAGTGGACTCACTTCTTTGAGTTGATAAGATTCTCATTCCAAATATATCTTTATTAAATGTTGTTGACCATTTGTGCCTTATATGGTACATTTCGTCTAATCAGACATTGCTTTGTAGTTCTCTCACCTAAATCATTTAAGACCAAGTTTTTTCGAACTCATCCTCAGAATCACACTTACTCATGCATTTCTAAAAAAATATCACTGACACTCTTAGTACGAACTCCACAATTTACTTTTGAATATAGTTTCTTGTAGATATGCCATTGACATAATCTGTGACGTATATGTGGGAGGCATGCTGCAATGACCCTTGGCATCGCTTAATCCTGATCGGTGAAAATTGTTATTGGAAGTTTGTCTCCCATTATTCGAATGAATGATTTGAATAGCCACATGAATGACTCAGTAGTCTCATCGGATAAAGATCCAACTCCAAAGCGGACGTTCTGTCAGTGGTGGTTAACCCCCACAGAAGGAGTGCATCATAAGTTATATTTATTTAATCTGTATCTTGTATAAAAAATTATCACATCCCCAAAGCAGTCATAATCCAGCCTGGATAACCCATCACTCCAAAAAATGCTTGTTAACCGACCAGACTCATCTGTTTAGAAATCTCAAGCAAACATGTTATCCCAAGCTTACCTCTCCTTGAACAATTGTATTAGAGCATTAACATCTCCCTAATCAATTCTTTCTTCTTTCTCTTTGAATGAATTTAAATGCATCTCTCTTAGTGCATTCCAAATTCTCCACGCCCCAACCTCCATAGCAATGAATTGGTATATGTCTCTTGCTCTGATCCCTGATCCTGTCATTGATCTTAACATGTCTGCATTTAACTCACTTATCCTTCTACTGGAACAAAGAAGATGCTCATCACCATTTTCGGCCAAAGGATGATTGTGATTTTCAATGAATTTCATCACTGTCCAATTGTCTTCGAGATCAACAGCATATTGAACCATAGTCTTACAGCCAGTCTTCATGTCTGCTTTTTTGAACTTCACTGTATCCATGCTGTTAGACTCTTTCTTTTAGCCAGCTTTTCCACAAATATAATATTTTCTCTTCACTTTCCTGGAGTTTGGTCAGTAGCTAGTATGATCCTTCCGAACAGTTAATCCTATATGATGTGCATAGGCACGATAGCTTTCATATGCTTCTTTTTCATTGTTGACAGTGCTGCTCAGAAACTTCTCTGCAATTGGTTCATTGCGAATATGTGCAGGCTCACAAGATTGCAAATTTAAACATAATTAACACAAATTTAGAAAAGGCAAAAGCACTGAACATCACCCCATTAATAACACAACCAAAACACCCACAATAACACTAGTATAAGAGCATGATAACACCAGCATAACACCAGTATCACACCATGATAACACATTAATAACACCATATTAACACCAACATAACACCATTCAATATTCCTAAACCCTAAACCAACATTTACATCAAATTAAGCCAATTATTATACCACATTAACAACACTAAATCAAAGGCACACCATAATAACACTAGAAAATTATAATCTAGTTAAAATAACATCAGAGTAACACCAAAATAACACAAGCTTAACACCTTCGTAACACAAACACACACCGGTAAAACACAAAAAATTATACCATAATAAGAAAAAAACTGCCTAACAAGAACTACATCAGTAAACAAAATGTTAATACCAGTAATACACCATGATAATACATCAATAACACTATAATAACACAAACATAACATCACTGTACAACACCACGCAATAACACTACATCAACACCAACATTTACATTAGACTAAGCCAATTATTATACCACAGTAACAATAATAAATGAAAGGCAAAAACTAACATAATATCAGAGTAACACCATAATAACACTAGAAAAACCAGAATTTTACTGGAATAACACCAGAGTAACGCCAAAATAACACAGAGCTTAACACAATAACAACACAAAAATTGCACTAGTAAAACACAAAAAATTTATACCATAATAACTAAAAACTTGCTGCCTTGCAAGAACTACACAAGTAGACTATAATGATATCATCTCAAACAAAATTACAACACCAAAAACACAACAAAAACCCTAACCTAGCGTAAAACTAGACTCACTTGATCTTCAAAATTTAGGGAGAACGACGGGTGAAAGTCCTCCAGTATTTCAACATCATTGAAAGAGAAGTTAATTGAAACCCTAAACAGAAACCATAGTTGTGTGCGTCCGGAGCTGCCAAATATTTCTTCATTTGCAAGCAATAGAATAGTAGGGTGCGAAATATTTTTATGCTAAAACTGGCGGGAAATTGTTGGGTTCCGGTCTGGTCGGGTTCTCCTGTACAAAAATTGTGTTTTCGCTGGTGGGGCCGGGAGAGTACACATAGTGTCAGGCTATAGAACTCTGCACATAGAGTAACATGCAGAGTCTTGATGTAATATTTCTTCCTTTCGTCGAGCTACTCTTCCTTTTTCTAAACCTCCAGAAAGCTCCCTCTCTGCCTTCCCGCACTAGACCTTGCTAGAGCTGTCGCCTGACGTCGGACCCTGCTGGAGCTGTCGAACCTTTGAATATGCCGACAAAACACATCAGACCATCTGCTGCAACAAACACCAACAATACACGCCGGATTTGCCGTCGTCGAAGTAGAATCATGCTTTAATCTCAAACTTGATGCTGTGATACAAATTTTTATGTGAAAATAATGCAGAAACAATGAAATCCACATAACAACAATCAAACACAGAGGATTTACGTAATTTGGCGTTAAGTTGATTTGCCTACTTCCACGAGGAGGTAGATTTCACTAGCACAAGTTGAGAGAAAGAAAAATAAACTTGGGGTTACAAATCACACTTCTCACATACACCTCTCATAAGCCCTAAGTCCCTTCTATGGAGGATGACGAAGGCATACAAACAAATAAAACTAAAAGATAAAATTACCCCTAATTACAATAAAAATGATAAATATAACAATTGTAGCAGAGAAGACCACCAAAATTCTCTTCAGCCCTCTTTACCTTGACCTGGCTCTTCTGGCCTTGGGTCCTCTCTTTTATTCTCGCCTTCTACGACGTGTACTCTGCCACTTCCTACTCCATCTATCATGCCACCATTGTCGAGCAGCTTGCCATTGACATATCACCTGCACCATCACCTCGCTAACCCTTGTCTCGCGTGCGCTCTTCATTGGGTTCTTGGAGGGATGGCCATTTGTTCTCTTTTTTGTGACCATTACTTCTTCCAGTCCATATATGTAAAAATGGTGGCCCTTTTTATGCAATATAAAAATTTGAGTGGTATAAATTAAAAAAAGCAGAATTTAAGTGTTAGATATGTAAATTCATAATAATTGGTGGTATTTATGGAAATATCTCTTTATCTATATTGGGGCCAATTACATGCGAAACTTGCTATTTACAAATGAACCACCTTTTTTAATTTATTTTTCAAATTCTCACTCAGATATAAAATACATGGTAAAACCCTAACTCATTTTTCATTTTTATCAAATTCTTGTATTTTGATCATGGTCAGTGTAAATACATAATCCAAATAAATAACTTAAGTGATTAATATATAAATATCAACATTTTCAATGACCTGTATGTAGGGGTGTACAAGAATTTGAAATTTTGTTAAACGAACTAAAAACCGAACACGAACGAACAGAGCTAGTGTTCGTGTTTGAAATGTTCGAACACATCACTGTTTGTGTTTAGTTCGTTTAACAAACCAAACGAAAAAAAAATTTTTCGTGTTTGTTTTGTTTGCTTATCGAACGAATCGAAAACGAACTTCCCGGCGAACCGAACACGAACTGTTCGCGAACAACTAGCATTTTTGACAGCCCTAGTTTTGATAGCATACTTCCTTAAAATGAAGCAAATTGATCACGTATTTCGTAGACATCAGGTAATCCATACTGCTTCAAAATGAAGCAAACCGAATAAGGCTTTTAGGGTTTTGTTTAGGATTTTATTTTAATATATAATATAGTATATTAATTATAATATTATAATATTTATATTAATATAATTAATACTATAATAATATTATTATTATGATTATTAATTTATCATATATTATAATTTATAGAAGTTTAATTATTTAAAATATGATAAATTTTTATAATATATTATTTTTAAAATATAATAAATTATTTTATATTTCAAACAATAATGAACTAAACACGAATGAACACATCATTGTTCGTGTTTGGTTCGTTTAACAAACCGAACGGAAAAAATTGTTCGTGTTCGTCTCGTTTGCTTATCGAACGAATCGAACGCGAACTTCTCGGCGAACCGAACAAGAACTGTTTGCGAACAGGAATTTTTTTGACAGCCATACCTGTATGTAAGTATTCCAAATATTGTGAATGTTATGGACAATTATTAGACTTGTGATTCTAAGCCTTAAGAAAATAAGTTTTTGAGCCGGGTCGCTGGCATAATAATTAAAATAATACTCCTTTAGTGTTTTATACCGGGCCATTATGGATCATGATTAATTTTAAAAATAAAATAATATTTACATCCGTTAAAATTTGAGGTTCTTATATATATATAATTTAAGATATTGAATATAAAAGATTTGTCACCCGAATTTAAAATTTTATATTTCAGTCACCTAAAATTTTAAATTTAATAAAATCACTTCTATTAGAAGTCAAAATATTATATTTAAAATTGTAGGTGGGTTGTACGTAAAAGCCACATTAAAAATAAGAAAATAGTTTTGTTAAGGGCAGGAGCCGTTGGCATTTGTCTACTTTTCTCTCTCTCCCACTTCCCGCATTTTGCTTCTCTCCTTCATATGACCTGACAACCCAAATCGAAACTCTAATACTGATCAAAATCCATTCGAGCCGGCGCTATAAGTTGACCTGTAGGGGCCAGGTCGTAGAATCAGGGATGGAGATCTCATGAGTAAGGAGCGCATCTCCTTCCTCTCCAGATCTTCTCCGTCTCGTTGAGTTTGCTCTGAGTTTTTTTATTTTTTATTTTTTATTTTTATTTTAAGGTTACTGGGATCAATCAGATCGTGAGGGATGGCAAACAAGCACGGGGAGTTTAACCAGAAGATCGATTACGTTTTCAAGGTGGTGTTGATTGGGGACTCTGCAGTGGGGAAGTCGCAGCTGCTGGCTAGGTTTTCGAGAAATGAGTTTAGCTTAGATTCAAAAGCTACAATCGGGGTGGAGTTTCAGACGAGGACGATCACCATTGATCATAAGACAATCAAAGCGCAGATTTGGGATACGGCTGGACAGGAGAGGTATGTAGTGGTTTTCGATTCCTCTTTTTTCCTGTTAAGTTTCATCAGATCTTGGTTTTGTAAGGTGATCAATTTTTTTTAGTTGTATGCGTGCTGTTTTTTATTATTGTTGAATGAACATGACATACAGGAGTTTACGGTAAATTTTATTTTTTTAGATTTGGTTATGCTAGAATTGATTTATGGTCTTGATGTGCCATGGAAAGTTTAGCACATATAAATGAATAGATCTCGGTTTACAAGAGCCACGGGATTTTTTGTTTAGTGGAAAAAAGAGAAGGAGAAAAAATAAACCATATAACCTAACTCATTTGAAATAATTCCTCTATACAGTTTGAAGGTTACAACAATCAGCTCTTTCTGTCACTGGAGAAGGCGATATTATAAGTATGGTGACAAGTACTAATGTTTTTGATGATGGAGGACAATGGCCATCGGTTTCATTCGGTGTTGGGCAACGATAGATGATAGTTGTCAATGGAGGTTAAAGGTTGGTGGTCACAACAAAAGTCAATTTTGGGTGATGATGAGAGTGAGCATTATCAAAGAGAAATAAATGTTATTGGGCATCGTCAACAAACATTGACGAGCATCAATGACAATCGATGATAAATTTAGGCATTAGCCGATGAAAATCTCTCATCTGGAATCCTTTTTGAATGCATAAATGTAGTTTGTGTGTGTTACGTATTTTGTTCATTACAACTAGAAATATAGACACTCCATCTATAAGATCTGAAAATTTTCTTACCTGCTGCCTTATACGAAATTCCTTCTTTTTCTGTTGCTTTCGCGATTTAGGCTTGAGATTTATAGACACACACACACACACACACACACACACACACACACACACACACACACACACATGTATGTATAGATATATGCGCACGCGCGCGCGCACACACACACATAGATATATATAAAGTTAAATGATAAGAAATTTCATTAAAAACGATTGCATGTTTCATGTGATATTCATATTTGATATTTACCCATCTTGTTTGTTACACATGCACATAGTGATTCTTTATTACTTGTTCATACTACATGACCTTATTCTCCTTGTCGTTTATACTTTAATAGATAATTATTATTTACTGAGTTTGTTAAACCCATTCTTTGGTTTTTTTGCATAACATGTTCTATTCAGCCATCAGTAAGAACGTCTCCACCAGAATAGACTTTTCAATTTTAGTGTCTCAATTTTGGTATTTTTCCTTAGTGTTTATTTTAGCTATTTTATTTTTTTTTTGTTAGGTCTGGGTAACGTAGTTGTTCTATATTATCATTTCTATTTTGATTCAGCTATGTTTCTATTTTTAGTCCACATGTATCGTTGAACCTTTTAGTATTAATTAAATTTGCATTTTTTTTTCTTTTATTTGCAATGAAGTATTTCTTTGAAAATACAAAACAAATTCATTTCATTTCATCATGTGCTGTGCTGACGGGGTGATCTACGTTGCTGACCCGGGTTGTGACACCATCGTAGAATTGAAGATGATCCCTATTGAATTGATCATTTGAGAATTTCAAGCATCTTAGCATCTTAATAATATTAGAATCTAGTGATCTTAGGCTTTTTTAGGCTTGTCTTGTCAAACCACTTTTGATTATAAGCATGTAAAAATCAAAGGTTGTTTGGTCCTTCAAATATTTTTGAGAGATTTTTACCTATACTTCAATGCTTGATTGAGGACTATTTGTTCTTACATTAATACATTCTTGTTATCATTGAATTCATTTCATCAAGATGCTTGTTTTGACTAGTAATTTGCTGTTAGGGTTCGTCTGATTTTGAAGGAGATTCAGAAAGTTGTTGATTTGAAGATTTGGGTGCTTTGAGATTTGAATACTGCGTTAGGATTTTTGCTGAAACTGATGAATTCTCTATAACATATAAATGCTAGTGCCATCATACTTACATGCCATATTTGCAAAAGAATCCCCCCTCCCCCACACACCCCCAAAGAAAAAAATAAAATAAAATAAAAAAGCCGACTTTTGAAGTCGAACGGAATACGCTGCCGCCTTGCCTTGAATCGTATATGCTAAAGATTATAGTGTTTATTTGCTTCTTCACTGTAGTTAGAAGTGATTATGAGGTCTAATATAATTTTCTATGGCTATCTCGGATATCTTTCTGATTACTACTTGTTTCCTTGTTGTTATCTTAGCCATTTGGAGAATGAACCCTTTTTAACTGAAGGGACGCATGAAAAAAAAAAAAAAAATCAGGGCTTATGGAACTACGATGATATTAACTTTGATTGTGTCTCCAATGTACGTTTGGAGGAGTAGAGTCCATTTGGTTGTGGCGGTGTCAACATAATTTTTAGCAACTTCGTCCAGTTTGGAAGCCTCTACCATTGTTACATAATTTTTGTTCATTTTTGGAAATTTTTCTAAGCATCTAAATTCACACAATGAGCCCAAACATAGTTTATCACAGTTCCCTCAGACAACCAAATTGCGACGAAGTGAGTTATCAATACAACAACAACAACAACAAAGCCTTAATCCCACTAAGTGGGGTCGGCTACATGAATCCTTTTTCTCCATTGCGTCCTATTTAGTGTCAAATTTTCGTTTAATTCTAATAGATTAAGATCATTTTTTATGCAATAAGCCCAAGTTTTCCTAGGTCTGCCTCTGCCTTTCTTAACATAAGTTGTATTTAAAACATCTACTCTCCTAATCGGATCATCAGGTGGTCGACGTTTAATGTGACCAAACCATCTAAGGCGACTCTCTCTAATTTTATCCGACACTGGTGCAACTCCAACCCTATTACGGATATATTCATTTCGCATTTTGTCTCTAAGTGTAAAGCCACTCATCCATCTAATCATTCTCATCTCGGCAACACTTAACTTAACATTATGCTTCTCTTTTAAAGGCCAACATTCAGCACCATAGAGCATTGAAGGTCTCACCACCATCTTATAAAATTTTCCTTTCAGTCTAAGCGGTACATTTCTATCACACAATAGGCCGGACGCATTCCTCCACTTCAACCAACCAACCTGAATTCTACTATTAACATCCCCATCTATATCACCATCGCTTTGAACAATGGACCCAAGATATCTAAATCGTTCACACCTTTTAATAATTTGATCACCCAAAGTTACACTTCGTCACTAGACCTACTATTACTAAAATTACATTCCATGTATTCGGTTTTAGTTCTACTCGAAACGAAGACCTTTAGACTCCAATGTAGACCTCCATAATTCAAGTTTTTCCTGAACTTTTTCTCTTGTCTTATCCACCGGGAGGATATCATCAGCAAAAAGCATACACCAAGGTACATCCTCTTGTAAATGGCCAGTAAGACCATCCATAAATAAAGCAAAAAGATATGGGCTTAAAGCCGATCCTTGATGTAAACCAACAGAAATAGTAAAATACTTGGTCAATCCTCCTTCGGTTCGAACACATGTAACGACTCTAGCATACATATCTTTAATGACTTGAATATAAGTCAAATCAACACCTTTCTTCTCAAGGACTCTCCAAAGAACATCTCTAGGAACCTTATCGTGAGCTTTTTCTAAATCAATAAAAATCAAATGTAGATCCTCCTTATTATCTCTGTACCTCTCCATCAAACCTCTTAATAAATGTATAGCTTCCATGGTAGACCTGCCCGGCATAAATCCAAATTGATTATGAGAAATCTTCGTAATACGTCTTAACCTATGTTCAATATAAACCTTAAACAAACTAGCATATAAGTTGTATTCAAATAATGCAACCTACAAAACTAAGTTTCTACTCTTAGATATTTTTGGCATCCATGTGATTAACGCCAATGAGAGCAACAAATATTTTATTTTGATATGATTGGTATTTTTGGTGAGGACTAATTTGCTTGGCACGTTTCTTTGGAATTATTTTTAGTTTGATTGGTTGTTGTTTTCTTGATTTTGTTGGATAATGGGACCTCTTATGTACTGTGCTCCTTTCAGCTATTTCAATCTCATTATTTTATTTTATATGTTTAATTATACTTTTTTTATTAAATACGAATATGACACTCAATGGGACACAATGGAGAAAAGAGATTCATATAGCTGACCCCACTTAGTGGGATCAAGGCTTATTGTTGTTGTTGTAATTGTATTGAATTTATTTCTTATTTTCATATTGCAAATAGTTCTAATAATCTTTGAGTAGATCAAGCCTTGGGTGTACCAATTTGCGACTCTTTCTTTTACTTTGGAGATACAACCTGTCCACTTGCCTTGATTGCGTGTGCACCGTGAGTAATTGACAAAATTTCAAACTTATCGCGTGCTTTAGTTGCCCAAAAGGAAGAAAAATATTTGATGGAGAAAATAAGAGAAAATTCAAATTTTTTTTATCCCTTTTAAAACCCATATTCTCATATATTTATAATTAGAAATGGAGAGCAAAATCATAAATACTATTTATGACTTATAGCCATTAAAAGATGTTATTTTAAAGTGTTTAATTTAAGGGTTTTTTACATACATAGCACCCGATTCTTATGCATTTACTTATCTCACACCCAAACTTTGATTTTTTACAAGTTAAGCACCCAACCTATAAGAAAAAGTGTAATCCACCTTTTCATACAACTTTTCAAACGTAGAAAAGATGCTTAAATGCATAAGAATTGGATTCCATGAATGTAGATTTCCTATAATTTAATTTATATTATAAAATATAACATTAATATATAAGTAATTAAATAACGTTAATTCCAACATTTTCAAGTAATAATGTTATGAAGTGATAATGTCTTAACGTTATTATGATTTATTTTTTAATATTAATTATAATAATTTATTATCCTCCATTATATTATGCTAGGTGGAGCTTATAAAATTGCTATACAATTATTTTTGGATGGAAACAAATTCATGTCATTCTTATTATATGTTTGTACTCCTTTTTATCTATTTTATCGAGGGAAGAGTATATTTTTGTTTTCACATAAAACTTTCCGTATACTCTGGCCATCTCCCATCATCTTTTTTATTCCGAAGTCATGTAAACATTCACTAAGCCCCCAATGCTTTCCCTCCAACTAAGCTGTTGAGGTGGAGCCCGGTAAAACCAATAAAAAAAGGGATTGCCTCCATTTTTATTACCTGTTCCCGCCACCTTTATTGTGAGAGAATAATGGTGGGTCCCGCCACCATTATTAAGGTGAAAAAGAAATTCAATTCTGAAAAAGAGGCTTTAGCGGTTCCAATTTTTTTTTTTCTTCTTGCCTTAGCAGACGGAAATCCAAACAAGGAAGAAAGGAAAAGCTATTGAAGGCTACGGATTCTTGTTATTTTTGGCATAGGCTTGCGGCAAGGAGTGGGAAGATTCATCATACGCAGAAAGCAAAAGAAGCTCTCTCTCTCCTATTTTCTTCTTCACGCGGTGCTTTCGGGACAACGAAAGTTCTTTTGGCGTGTAGTAAGATTACCATACTTCTCCTTATAAATTCGAATTTTCGGTGAAAGAAAGAGCAGTTTTTCTTGCTCTCCGTTTCTACTTCTTTACGTGACTTACGTTAGAGAGAAAGAAGCGAGAAGAAGGAGAAAGAATCGAGAGAGAGAAGAAGAGAGTCTTTCCTTGTAATCGTCGAGGTGATCGACGTGATTGACGGTGTATATTCTTCAATTATTAAAATCCTCTGCAACTCCGTGGATGTAGGCAAAAATTGCCGAACCACGTAAATCTCTGTGTCTCTTTTCTGGTGTGAATTTTCTCGTTTTATTTTTCACTTCGTCTTCGATCGTTATATTTTAAATATATCATAACAACTGGTATCAGAGCTAATGGCTGCAGACGAAGTGAAAGTTTCAGGGATCGAGAAATTTGATGGCACAGACTTTGGTTATTGGAGAATGCAGATAGAGGACTACCTCTATGGGAAGAAACTACATCTTCCGTTATTGGGGAAAAGACAGGAAAGCATGGATGAGACTGAATGTAATTTGTTGGATCGACGAGTTCGGGGTTATTCGATTGACACTATCGAAGTACGTTGCACACAACGTCGTCGAGAGAAGGACTATCGCAGATCTTATGACATGACTTTCGAGTATGTATGAAAAGCTGTCGGCGAATAACGAGTGTATACGATGAAAAAGTTATTCAATTTGAAAATGGCAGAAGGTATGTCTGTTGTACAACACCTGAATGATTTTAATGCTTATTACGAATCGATTATCTTCTGTGGAAATTGAATTTGATGACGAGATACGTGCAGCGATCATGTTGGTTTCGTTGCCGAATAGTTGGGAAAACTATGAGGATGGTCATCGATAATTGCAAGGTAAATCTAAATTAAAAGTTGATGATATTCGTGATTTGATTTTGGCTGAGGAGGTTCGCAGGAAAGATTCTGGCGAGATCTCAGGTTCGAGTTCAACATTAAATGTTGATTCCAGAGGGAGATCACAGGACAGGAACTCAAACAGAGGAAGATCAAAATCAAAGCATAGAAGCAGGAGCAAGTCGAGGCTCAGTCGGAAAGTAAGCTGCTTGGAATTGTGGCAAAGCGGCCACATAAGGAAGAATTACGAAATCCCGAAGGCGGAGAATGACGACGACCGATGTAGTAGCGAAGAAGCACGTGATGCACTTCTGTCTGGCGGTTGAAGTTCGTTGATGATCTGGATATTGGATTCGAGGGCTTCTTTTCATACAACTTTCCATCGGGAATTGATGCGGAATTATGTTGCGAGTGACTTTGGGAAAGTATATCTTGCGGATGGAGAAGCTTTGAATGTGGTTGGAATGGGAGACATCGACATTACACTTCCAAACGATAATGAGTGGACAACTGCGAAAGGTCGGACACGTTCTGAACTAAAGAAGAACCTCATTTCTATTGGACGACTTGATGAGTGTGGACATTCAGTAGTGTTCTCGAATGGCACTTGGAAGGTTACTAAAGGAGCACTGTACTTGCTCGGGAGTAAGAAAACGAGTACGCTATATATGATTACTTGGTTTAATTAACGATATTGATACTACTTATTGCGAGAGACACAACGGAGTTGTGGCATTGCGAACTTGGCCGCATGAGCGAGAGGTATGAAGGAACTTCGATCAGGAGGCAATGCTACGGAATTGAAGTCGGTTGATCTTGGCATATGTGAGAGTTGCGTTATGGGAAACGAGAGGAATGTCGGTTTCTTGAAAAGTGGCGAACGCCGAAGGCGGGAAAAGCTGGATTTAGTACACACGGATGTGTAGGGACCTTCTCCAGTGGCATCACTTGGAGGCTCTCGTTACTACGTTACATTCATTGATGATCATAGCAGAAAGGTATGGGTCTATTTCTTGAAGCATAAATCTGATGTATTTAATGTGTTTAGGACTTGGAAGGTCATGGTTGAGACAGATACAGGCTTAAAGCTGAAATGTCTGAGGTCTGATAATGGTGGTGAGTACATTGATGGTGGATTCAAGGAGTATTGTGCAGCTCAGGACATCAGAATGGAGAAAACCATTCCGGGGACACCACAACAAATTGGTGTTGCGGAGCGCGTATGAACGGAACCATTAATGAGCGGGCTAGAAGCATGAGATTGCACGCCGGACTACCACTTACTTTACAGGCGAAGCGATTAGACTGCGGTTTACTTGATCAACGGGGGTCATCCGTTCCATTGGATCGTAAATTACCCGAGGAGGTACGGAGTGGGAAAGAGGTCAGATTTTCTCACCTTAAGACTTTTGGTTGTCTTTCATATGTTCTTATTAATCCAGATGCTCGAAGTAAGCTTGAGGCTAAGTCAAAGAAGTGTTACTTCATTGGCTATGGAGATGATGCATTTGGGTATCGTTTCCGGGATGATCGAGATCGGAAGATCATAAGGAGCGAGAACGTGATTTTCAATGAAATTGTTATGTACGAGGACAAGTCCGAGTACGGTTTACGAAACGACCATTGCGAAATCCGAGTTGGTAAAGTTTGATGATTTACGGAGGTTACGATGCGGGGCGGAGATGCGAGTGAAGAGGAGAGTGGGCACAGGGCACCAATTCATATTGCTCCGCGATCGATTTCGGAGCGATCTACTCCTACGAGTTGCGGTTCGCGAGTCGAAAGGACTAGACGCTCTCGCAGAGGTATTCTCCTACTTTAAACTACATTCGCCGACGGATGGTGGAGAACCTCGAGTTATGAAGAAACCTTGCAAGATGAAAACTCGAGCGAGTGGGAGCTAGCCATGAAGGAGGAGATGGACTCTCTGCTAGAGAATCGGACTTGGGAGTCGACAGATCTTCCACTAGGAAAGAAGGCATTACACAACAAGTGGGTGTACCGGGTGAAGACTGAGCATGATGGCAGTAAGAGGTACAAGGCTAGACTTGTTGTAAAAGGTTTTCAGTAGAAGCATGGTATTGATTATTCCAAAATTTTCTCCCCTGTGGTGAAGCTTACAACCATCAGAATGGTACGTCCATGGTGAGCTACTGAAGATCTCTTCCTTGAGCAGTTAGATGTGAAGACAGCTTTTCTTCATGGGGATCTTGAAGAAGACATTTACATGCACCAACCTGAAGGGTTCGTGGTACGGGGAAAGGAAGACTCGGTTGCGGATTGAAGAATAGCTTGTATGGCTCGAAACAAGCTCTCAGAACGGTGGTATAAGAAGTTTGATAAATTCATGCTAAATGCGAGGTACAACGGATGTCGGAGCGGATCACCTGTTGCTACATCAGGTATTTTGACAATTCCTATATCATCCTACTGTTGTATGTGGATGATATGCTTATTGCAGGGACTAATATTGATGAGATTAATAATCTGAAGGAGCAGATGTCAGAGCACTTTGCAATGAAGGATTTAGGAGGCTGTGAAGCAAATCCTTAGTATGAGAATTGTCGGAGATAGAGTCGGAGGCATGTTGAAACTCTCTCGAGTCGAATATGTGAAAAAGGTACTTAGCGGGTTCGATATGGATAAGGCCAAGCCGGTTAGGACACCTTTGGGCGGTCACTCGAACTCGGCAAGAATCGATCACCTAAGTCGGAGGAGGAACGAGATCACATGAGTAAGGTTCCTTATGCTTCAAGTTGTTGGTTCACTTATGTATGCTTATGGTTTGCACCGGAACCGGATATCGCCGTACGGGTGGGAGTTGTTAGCAGATACATGAGTAATCCGGGAAAGGAACATTGGGAAGCAGTGAAGTGGATCTTGAGGTACCTAAGAGGCTCTTCAGAAACTTGTTTGTGTTTCTCAGGTAAGAGTTCAGAGGTACGGGGCTATGTTGATGCTGATCTAGCTGGAGATATTGATACTAGAAGGAGCACTACAGGCTATATTTATACTTTTGGTGGCACTGCAGTATCATGGTGCTCTAATCTGCAGAAGACAGTTTCGTTGTCTACTACAGAAGCAGAGTATATAGCAGTGTCAGAGGCTGCAAAGGAGATGATGTGGCTACAGGGCTTCTTGAATGAATTGGGCAAGAATGATCAGAAGGGCATTCTCTACAGTGATAGTCAGAGTGTCATATTCCTTGCTAGGAATCCAGCATTTCAGTCCAGGACCAAGCACATACAGATCAAGTATCACTTCATACGGACATTGTTGGATGACAGACAATTATTACTTGAGAAGATTTGTGGAAGTGAAAACCCTGCTGATATGTTGACTAAGGGTGTTACTCTTGAGAAACTGAAGTTGTGCGCAGCTTCAGTTGGTCTTCTGGTGTGAAGACAGGGGCCTTGAGTTGCAGAGGTGGAGGATAACACATTTGAAGGAAATGACGTCACCGTCAGTGGAGGATATCAGTTTGAAGAAGAAGACGTTGCATTTTTTGTACCGGTCTCCAAGTGGGAGATTTGTTGAGGTGGAGCCCGGTAAAACCAATAAAAAAAGGGTTTGCCGCCATTTTTATTACCTGTTCCCGCCACCTTTATTGTGAGAGAATAATGGTGGGTCCCGCCACCATTATTAAGGTGAAAAAGAAATTCAATTACGAAAAAGAGGCTTTAGCGGTTCCAATTTTTTTTTCTTCTTGCCTTAGCAGACGGAAATCCAAACAAGGAAGAAAGGAAAAGCTATTGAAGGCTACGGATTCTTGTTATTTTTGGCATAGGCTTGCGGCAAGGAGTGGGAAGATTCATCATACGCAGAAAGCAAAAGAAGCTCTCTCTCTCTCCTATTTTCTTCTTCACGCGGTGCTTTCGGGACAGCAAAGTTCTTTTGGCGTGTAGTAAGATTACCATACTTCTCCTTATAAATTCTGAATTTTCAGTGAAAGAAAGAGCAGTTTTTCTTGCTCTCTGTTTCTACTTCTTTTTGTGACTTACGTTAGAGAGAAAGAAGCAGAAGAAGGAGAAAGAATCAGAGAGAGAGAAGAAGAGAGTCTTTCCTTGTAATCGTCGAGGTGATCGACGTGATTGACGGTGTATATTCTTCAATTATTAAAATCCTCTGCAACTCCGTGGATGTAGGCAAAAATTGCCGAACCACGTAAATCTCTGTGTCTCTTTTCTGGTGTGAATTTTCTCGTTTTATTTTTTACTTCGTCGTCGATCGTTATATTTTAAATATATCATAACATAAGCGAGTTACCTCATTCTACGTGGTCTTATTCTACCCTTTGGCCTATAAGTGAGTACTTAGGTAGTACCTATTAAGCTATAAATATAATTAGATATAATCGATAAGTTGTGCCATCTTTTCAAGGATTAATACAAATTAAACTCATAATTAATTAATTAATCATGATTGTTGAAGGGTTTAATCTCTAACGGTTCTTTCTTGTCTATCTCACATTTGTTACTAAGCTGTTTTGAATGCATTAACCAATGGGTTGGTTGAAAATTAACCTCTAAAGGTTTAGTCATAGATATAAGATTGGCATAGATTCAATTAGTTTATTCAAGTAAAAAATTGGTACTTAGTTATATCCATATCAAGCTCATTGAAAATATTTTCTTATGTTTCTTCTTTTTTCTTTCCAACCAATTGGCCTTGACTTGAATTCCTTCAACTCTTATGATACAACTATTGTACAATGTCATCAACTCATATGACGTCATTGGGAAATTCATATGATACTAGTGAGTTTGTAGGGTTGTTTAGTGCATGTATTCAATATACTAAGACAAGATTATATTCTATTTTTACAATATTGATGTGGATATTATAATAGTATATGTTCTTTAAATTTATTGAGTTTTACGAACTAATTTATGATTGTTTTCTTAGGATGGAACTATATACTTAGGGATTTGATTATCTAGAAATCAAAACCACATCGTGAAATAGGTTCATGACGAATTTGAAATAACCAAATCAAAATAAGTTGAATGGAAGCACAACAAAACAATCCCAGAAAAAGCACACAAGAATTTATGTGGAAAAACCCATGAACGGAAAATAACCATGGAGTTACATCATCAAGAAATTTTCTCTATGAATAACCAAAATGTATAGAGATACTCACTCAAATATTCTCTCTGCAATTAATAGAACTTAACAGGAATTTGCTTCAAATCTTTCTCTCAATCTCACAAGAGAAATTACAAGCCAAAATCCTCCTTCTCGACTCTTTTCTCCTTCACGAGAACCTTATTGAAACGCCACATGTGAGAGAATTGTACCTCGTTGATCGTAATTGTGAACTTAAGGAACTATATAGGAGGAATCGTCTAGCGGCGTGGTCACACACAAACATGAAATAAATATTTCGTGTGCTAGGGCAGAATGAAATGCACCTGGCGCACCCGCCCCACTCTTGGCCGCGGGGACGCCGCAGACCCCGACATGGGCACGCCTAATATGGGCAAAGACACGCTACACCCTTTGTTTGTGGGTGCGGAACTTCGTCCAGGCATGGGTGCGCCACGCCAGAAACACTTACTGCCTGGCTGCTTCCTTGCGTCTGTGAGTGCTCTTTGAGGCTTCAAACATTAACATGTTTAATGTCTCACACTATTTAAAATAGGGGCATTTACATGCACGCCACCCAATTACCAAGTATTTACCCATCTAATACCTTGATTTATTTTTTACATTTTTATTACCCAATATTTCATATCACATAAAAAAATGCCCCCATTTTAACTTTTAAAAAGTGAAATACAAGTTTTCATGCATACGTAAGTATGAAAAAAGTGAAGTATATGTGTTAGACATGTAAATTCAAAAAATTGAGTGCTATGTATGTAAATCTTTTTTAAAAATAACACACTTTATTTTATGTGCTATATGAGATGGCTTCACGAGATTTTTGCTCTATGTTACATTATTCATTATGGACAAGCATTTCACCAATCCCTTAACAGTTAGTTCATATCATATAATTCTCATGCCTATTTATTTTCAAACGCTTTTTTCATTCTTTTCGTTTGCATACAGAACTGAAAGAGCCCCTGTTAGTAGGGTTTGCGACGCAGCTATCTAAAAAGCTTAAAGCAGTATTAGAAAATGTAGGTAAGAGGAGTGAGAATATTGATTTATGTGCCTGAAGTCTTGTGCTTTTTCTACAGATTTCCTATTGCCTTCTGTGGTGCTCACCCTCATTGATTTATACTCAAGATGATCTTACAGTCTTACTATAAAATTTGTGGTGAAAAGCTTGCAGTTCAAACTTCCTGACCTACACACCCTTAAAATTATCTTCACCTCCATTTATTTATGCATCTACCGCTCTACATAATCTTCCAATTCACGTCAAAACTGTTGATTATGATCTACTATATAAGAATTATATGTGGATGAGTTCTATTAATTTCTACATTCATCATAAAATGGAAAAATGTAAAATTGTTAAAACAGCATATAGAACTCTTATTAACGGTTGAGGTTAATCTATATATTTCACCAATTAAGATATTTAATGCATGCAAGATATTATCTTGAACCCATTTATTCAATTCAAATCATTTCAAAGTTTCACTTTGTTGTGGGAGATCTACTTGGCAAGAACATCATAAAGGAGAAATGCAAAACAGAAAATACAACACAAGAGACACAAAGCGATTACGTGGTTCGATCCATAGGATCTACATCCACGGGAGGGAAATCACAATCAATTCACTAAGACAATAAAGGAAGAATTAAATAGCTTTGCATTGAGAGAGATAAGCCTTAATCTTGTCATGACCTCTCTTTTTCAAAAGGCCTCCAAGATCCTCACCCTCTCATATCTTGAATGCTATCTACTCTTTAACAAGGAAAACCTGATTTTCTTTTCCTTAGCCTCTCAACTCCCCTCTCTACAAGTCTCCCCATTATTTATAACATAATGAGCCTTTCTATTTAGACCCGATTCGCCTTAGATGCTTCAATCCTTCTCTAATTACAAGTATGTCATGTCTTAGTTATATAATTGGGAGTCATAGCAACACACTTTTTCAAGCAATTGTAATCATCCATTATGAAAACTTTTATGCATGCTATTAATTGTCAAACAATCTTAAAATCTACTAAAATCATGCATGCCATTTTGCTTTTGAAGGTGATAGCATCAAACTCTAATTGGATATTGATTGGGCATATCATCATTAATTATCTATGCTGATAATATTTTTCTTTCATATCTATATCGATGATAACGAAGTAATCATCTCTACACATTTTTCACTAGCTTATTTAAGGGACATTTACATACATACCACTCAATTCTTATGAATTTACATTTCTAACACCTAAATTTTGCTTCTTACATGTATAACACTCAAATCTTTCATATCTCATAAAAAATACAACTATTTTAACTTTTAAAAAGTGAAATAAATCTTTAATTTCATGCATAGGTAATGTGTCATTTATGTAATTATTGAAGTTTAGGACCTTGATATCTAAATACACAGGAACTGATTGGTATGCTTGTAAATCTTCTCTTTTTTTTAAACATTGAAATTAATATACATAAACTTTGGAAAATGTCAGTATTGGTATACATACCTTCTCAAATCTACATCTTGGATGTACAAATCCCATTCTTATTTCTTGTGAATGAATACTGATCATCAGATATCGAGCGGTGACGAGCGCTTACTATAGAGGAGCTGTAGGAGCAATGCTGGTTTACGACATGACGAAACGACAATCATTCGATCATGTAGTTCGGTGGTTGGACGAACTCCGCAGCCACGCCGACAAGAACATTGTCGTTATGCTCGTTGGAAATAAGTCTGATCTTGGAACACTTCGTGCTGTTCCCACCGAGGATGCAAAGGAATTCGCGCAGCGAGAGAACCTTTTCTTCATGGAAACCTCAGCTCTCGAATCAACAAATGTTGAAACTGCCTTCCTAACTGTCCTCACTGAGATTTACCGTATAATCGGTAAGAAGTCTCTTGTTGCCAATGAGTCGGAGTCTAGTGGAAACTCAAGCCTTCTTAAAGGAACTGATATAGCTATTCCTCCGGAGCCAACCGGAGGAAACAAGAGTTTATGCTGTATGTCTACTTAGGCGGTAAACAGTTTTTGTTTCTGCCATTTTTCTGTGTTATTAATCATATTATTGTAAAATTTTGGGAAATTTACATATTTAGCACATAATTCTTATGTATTTACATATCTCACTCTTAAACTTTCATATTTGCAAAAGTGCATTTCACTTTTTTGATGTGATATTAAAGATTTGAGTGCTATGTTTGTGTAAATATGAAAGCTTAGGCGCGTGATTTTGTAAATAGATGAGAATTGTGTGCTATTTATGTAAATGCGCCTAAAAAATTGCTTCTGAACTTTTAGATAAAAGGCATGTGGGAGGCCTTAGAAAGCATATTAGCTGCCTTTTATTTGTATATTCTCGAATGACAGAGATCAAGCAATGAATATGTCAATTTCATTTGAATATGTGATATAAAAGATTTGGACTGTATAAATGTAAAAGGAATATAGTTTAGGTGTAGGATATGTAAATACATAAGAATTGGGTGATATGTATGTAAATGCCCCAAAATAAAAATTTGAAGATGATAAATTAATCTCACAAAAAATAAATAATTAAAAACTTAGATAATATTTTATTTGATTGATAAAATTTACTATATTCGCAAAAGCAAAGAGATCTAAAGGTTCTATTAAAGCCTCAAAAGAGGCAATTTAAGGATTTCTTTTTATTTAAAATACAGCCCTTTTAGGGAAATGCATGCATGTGCTGTACTTAACAAAGAGGGAAGCATATACCTTTTGCAGTTGATACGAAAAGTAACAGAGCATAGCCTTTTGATGGTCCTGATTGTGACATTAAAGTGAGTGGACCGAGCAGGAGAGAGAGAGACATTCATGACTTATAGTTTTGGGGCATACATAGAAATAGTTTAGGGGCATACATAGAAAAGGTGGCATATGTGTAAAATTTGAAGTGTACTTTTAAGATGTGTAAATACATTCGAATTTAATGGTATTTATGTAAATCTTCTTGTAAGTTATTAAGGGGACACACAAATAAATAAATAAATATATATATATATATATATATATATATATATATATATATATATATATATATATATATATATATAGTGTTCGTGTTCGAAATGTTCGAACACGTCATGCATTCGTGTTTGGTTCGTTCATCATCGAACGAATACGAACTTACGACGAACCGAACACGAACTGTTCGCGAACAACGAGACTATCTTTGACGACTGCTAACTTTGATATGATACTTCCTCAAAATGAATCGAATTGATCGGGTATTCCGTACACATCGAGTAACTTCATACTCCCTCAAAATGAACAAACCAGAATAAAAAGTTTTGATTAGAGTTTTATTTTAATATATAGTATAGTATATTAATTATAATATTATAATGTTTATATTAATATAATTAATACTATAATAATATTATTATTATTATTAATTTATCATATATTATAATTTATAGAAGTTTAATTATTTAAAATATGATAAATTTTTATAATATATAATTATTAAGGGGGGGACACACACACACAAAGACATACATAATTTTCTAATAAAAATAATTTATTAAAGTTTCAAGGCTTTTTTAAACTTAGTGTTAATGATATTTTTGTGGTGCATGTACTTAAAAGCTTGTACTTCATTATGTATGATTAGTTTATATTCTTGACCTGAGAAAGATCTATGTCATGATTGGTATATTGGATTGCTTTTGATTTTAATTAGATCTGTGAGTTTTTCCAAGTAAAAGATAAACGCACTATTACTTGTTATAGCTGCATTTCTTACTATTAATTTTTATTGTTTAATTCTCAATTATATTTTATAAAATATGTTTATTTACTCGTAGTATTTCATATGATAATCTTATTATTTCAATTATTGCGCAAATTTCTAAACCTAATATGTAATTTGTTGTGATTGTTGGAAAATAATTAGTGCTTATATAAATCATGAAATAATCATTTTAAAGTAATCATTATATGATCTTTAACTATATATGAAATTATATAGTATGCTCTCGTGTGCATGATGCATATATTAATTATCTTCTGAATTTTTTCAGATATTAGCAAGCTAGAGCAACAAGTCCACATAAAGTTGCATGGTTCTTATATATATATATATATATATATATATATATATATATATATATATATATATATATATATATATATATAGGGGTGTAAACGAACCGAACACGAAATAACAGAACTAGTATCGTGTTCGGTTTGTTTGAAAATTAAGTTGTTCGTGTTCGGTTTGTGCTCGAAATTGTTCGTAAATGTTCTATTCGTGTTCGGTTTGATTTGTTCGAAATTAGTTCGAATTGTTCATATTGTTCGAGTTGTTCGAAATTTTTGAATCGTTCGAACTGTTCGAATTATTCGAACTGTTCGAATTGTTCGAATTTGTTCAAATTGTTCGAATTTGTTCAAATTGTTCGAATTTATTCAAATTGTTCAAATTTGTTCGAAATTGTTTATACTATTCATGAATTTTATTTGTTGTACTTATATTTTAATAGATATTTCTTTAAATGAGCTAAAAATACATTACTTTTGAAAGAAATAGTAAATAGTTATAATAAATTGATTAGCACATTAATACAATAGATCAAATTAATAATTTCATATGAGTCATTTGTTTAACATAACATCTCAAAAAAATAATTTCATATCAGATCAAATTGATATAAGGCCAACCAACACAGATTCACTAATTACATAACCTCTCTTGCTCAAATTCCAGAAAAGTCTACAAACTCGACACTCTTAAAACTCGACAAAAACTCTACAAACTATAAATTAACCCGCTCAAAAGGAGCTCGCACAAATAGTTGGCCATGCAATGTAACCACAACTGAAGTCTGATGAGGATCAATCCGTGAAGGTAATGTGATCACCTGCTCAGAAGTTTTTCTTTCATTAATGAAAATGCAGTAATAAATCTGAATCAATGTACGAGGTAGACTGGAGCTTACCTTTTTAAAATGTGTGGTAAACAAAGACATTTGAGAAACCTTCTAAGTTCTCATGGATATCCTCCAATGCCAGCATTCAGGACGACCTCGATGCATTATTTCCAGGTCCGACAACAGCGATCCAAGGGAGAAATTGTTGGACGAATCTCTAAGCTTTTTTAATCCAATAAGATATTCAAAAACTGATATACAAACATTCTCAGAATAAGTAGAAGGCAAGACATGGGCATAAAACAATCATACAAAGTAGGTTCTCTACCAATTAAGTTATGAAAAACAACCCCAAAATAAGACACACCTCTCTAATATAGACAAATAGGGAGAACTTGCACTCTGTGCCATCTTCTCAAGCAATGCACGGACTGTAGTATCACCATCACCAGCCGAAAAAAAAAAAAGTATAAGCTGCTTGAACCTGAATTAAATATTGCTAATGGTAAAAGTTGCCAAAGTCCACACCAAGTACTCTTATATCCAGTAATGCAAAATTAAAACAAATAAGTGTAATGTTTTAAAGCCACTAAATAGAAACAGATATTAATCTAATTAAACAAAATAATATTGTTTCATATATACATGGATAGCAGAAAAAAAAATGCATCCATTGCTTCATCACAAATCAGAATGCGTATGTATAACAATTTCACAATGCCAGTAAGAAATGTTCAGGTACAGAATTAAATGATCTATATCTAGGATTCTGCATGGTTTATATATGAAATTTAAAGGTTTGAGTGTTATATATATAAACGTATAAGTAATGAAATAATCTGAACAATCATTTTTTCTCATTTCTCTTTTTATTTTTTTAAGTTTAGGTGTTATATATGTAAATTTACATAGAGTTGGGGAATTTGTATATGCATTTCCAAGTGGAGGTGTCAGATCTGTAAATATGTTGAAATTAAGCAAACTTTATGAGCATGTTCTCTGATTTATATATTAAGCATGTAAAAATGCAATGAAGTTGAATAAATCAGTAAATTTATATTTAGATTTGTATTAAATATATAAATTTAAATATGAATGTAATCACATACAAATTATTGGTATTTCCAAACCCTCTTATTACATGCAATCCATGAGTTAAACGAAAGATTATAGGATTTATAAATGGAATAAGGCAAGAAAAATATGTTACGCAAGTAATACCATAAAAAGCAATGTATTGCACCGCATGACAAGCAATACACAAATTTAAAACAATCAGAGGAATGCATAATTTAACAAAGTAAATTCAAGTGAGAATGACATGCAAAAATTAACTGCAGTCCATAAAACAGGTAGATGAAGTGTATACCTGATTTTGCAAGAGGTTGAGAGTACCCGAACCAAACAAATTGCCTGAAGATGCCTTTTCAATGAATATGGATAAAGCATGCAACACTGCCATTATTGGCTGAATGTGGGACATTAAATATTGAAAGTTTACAACAAATTAAGACAATGATTTTAATAGAAATGTGTTTACCTGACAAAAAAACCACAACCCTTGTATAGAAAGTCTTCCAAGGAGAAATTGATGCTCAGGCTGCGCAGCCATGGCTTGGTAATCCAAATGAAAGGAAAGAATTCAAGCACATTAAGCTAAACACCAAAATGTGTGTACTCTGTTCAACACAAGGTTTTGTTTTATGTTTAAAACAAAAAGGGTGGTAAGAATTTTTTTCTCTTAGTGCATAATGCAAAAGCATGCATTTTGCCATCATTTCTAGTAAGAAATCACAACGAACCCACGTGCACTAACTTGAGCCATTCCTGCAAGATCTAGAGCTTCAGGTCCTACAAGTAAAACAACCGATCACAAGATCAATATCTAAAGCATGATAAGTTCTTCATAATAAGTTTCCTCTTTCATCTTGCTCAAGGATTCACAAGATCAATATCTAAAGCATAATAAGTTCCTATTTCCCTATCCATTAAGTAAACCAGAAAACCAAACCTCAACACTTCTCCCACTTTCTTCGAATCAAGCCTTTCTTCGGCTCTTTTTTGGTGAACCTGACAAAGCTTAGAACCAATCTGATATGTCGACCTCTAAAATCAATTTTCATCATTCTTAAATTATCATTTGATATTATTTATTGAAGAAAAAAATGAAAGATATTAAGGTACCGTTTGGGGCAGCTTATTGGGTGCGAAAACGCCGCCCTGCCGTTTGAATATAGCGTTTTGGGCCGGATTATTGGTGTTGCTGCTTATTCGTAACGCACATTTCTACCTAATAGGATAAGCGGCTCGCTCCCCGCGTCCCGCTTATCCGCTCTGCGTTATGTAAAAAATTCCATTGAGCCCCTTCGCGTCCACGCCCCTGTTGGATTTTGGGGATCATGCGCAACGGAAGCGAAATTAATCATGTACGCATATTAAAGTCATTTCCCCAAAAACCACCAAGGATCTCATGTGCTCATACAAATCAAAAACATAAACCCAAAAAGAAGTGCAAGAAATCATACCATGCAAGAGTTCTACTCTTAGATTTCCTCGGATCTTTAAGGCGCCGAAACCACCGCCCTCTACCGGTATCCACACTCGAACGGATTTCCAAATGGCTTCCAACTGCTAGATCGGAAACGGGGTTTTCTCCAAAACCCAAAGAACTCTCTTCTCTCTTGTGGATTTCAAAAGGAAAATAATAAAAATTGACTTCATAAGCCATGACCTCTCCTTTTAATCGAAGTGACATCGTTTCATAGCACCTCTTCATTAAAGAGGTCATTTTTAATATATATTTAAAAACTCCTTTTTAAATATATGATGAATTAAAACTCTTTTAATTCATGCTTGTAATTTAAAATAATCTTATTATTATAAATTACTCGAGTGAAGAGTGTTCATCAACCATTCTAGTCCATTCAAATTTTGTGCGACACTATAGGTTCAATTAACATTGACGATAGGCTTAAATCACCATTTATAAACCTACAAGTTATAGTTGGTCTCTAGCAAGACACTATAACTACCCGAGTTAGTATGAATAGTCTCGAGATCCGAGACAACCTGATTGTTAATGACATAATCCCTTTATCACATGATATCATGATAGAATATAAGGCATGGATTAATGTCAACCTTATATCTCTCTATCTTTAATTTCTCGACTCCCGATTAGATCGATTAAATAAATGCGATTGATCTCCATCGATTCATTTGAGTGTGGCCACACAATTCTCGATCTAAATCATTCGAGGGGCCCGGAGATATCTCTCTTATTATAAGAGGGATAAATTCCATCTTGATTACTCATATCTCACTACATGATTCACATTATGCCCAATCATAATCTTTATGGTCATCCGGTCGAAGACAACGTTGGGTTATGTCGAAACATAATATTCCTCATGTTGAGAACCATGACAATCTCGAGTCGAAAGGATTCGATGTCACTACTGACTTGAGATTAACATATGACTTATATCCATGATTTAATCTCAAAGCGAGTCGATCCAATATTTATTCTCCAATAAATACATATAAATCGATGTGTATCCCCATTACATATATTCATCTCATGAATATCCATCAAACTTTATATTAATCTTTATTTATTGTCATTCCCACAACAATAAGCGATTATGGATATTTAGAATAATCTTCATAATAAACATGAAACTATTCGAGGTTCTTCTTCTATCATAAACATGCTTAATTAAAATAGAAAAATATTCATAAAAAGTTGAAAATACATATCCATATAATATCCATATAATAGGCCTAGAGGCACTTATCACTAACGAGTCTCCCACTTGCACTAGGCCCATTTATCGATGTATCTCAATACCCATGGACCTTACATGACCCTCATGTTTTGCTTGTGGTAGAGGCTTAGTTAATGGATCCGCGACATTGTCATCTGTTGCAACTTTGCATATTTTAACGTCACCTCTCTCGATAATTTCTCTAAGGAGATGATAACGCCCGAGTATATGTTTGGATCGGCGATGTGACCTAGGTTCCTTTGCTTGTGCTATAGCACCATTGTTGTCACAATAAATCTCAACAGGATTTGTGATACTAGGAATCACTCCAAGGTCGAAACAAATTTCTTTATCCAACTGCTTCTTTCATTTGCATCACATCTTGCTATGTACTCGGCTTCGGTTGTAGAATCGGCAACGATTGCTTTGCTTTGAACTCTTCCAGCTAATAGCACCACCATTTAAACAAAACACATATCCCGATTGCGATCGATAATCATCTTTGTGTGATTGAAAGCTTGCATACGTGTAACCTCTTACAACCGGATCATCTTCTAATCCACCAAACACCAAGAACACATCCTTAGTTCTTCTCGAAGTACTTAAGAATGTTCTTGATCGCTATCCAGTGACTTTCACCGGGATTCGGTCGGTATCCGCTCGTTATGCTTAAAGCATAAGAAACATACGGTCCAAGTACATAACATGGCATACATGATAGATCCCATAGCGAAGCATAAGGAATCTTACTCATACGCTCTCGCTCATCATTAGTGTTAGGACAGCGAGTCTTGCTAAGCGTTATGCCATGTGACATAGACAAGAATCCTCTCTTGGACTCTTCCATACGGAACCTTTTCGGTATAAGGTCTATATATGTACTTTGATTTAGAGCGATTAGCCTTTTAGATCTATCTCTATAGATCTTTATCCCTAGGATATAGGATGCCTCTCCTAAATCCTTCATTGAGAAACATTTACCCGACCAAGTTTTGACATTGTGCGAGGTAGGTATGTCATTCCCGATGAGTAATATGTCATCGACATATAAGACCGAGAAAAACAATAGTGCTCCCACTAACTTTCTTGTAAACACGAGGTTCATCTTCATTTTTGATAAAGCCGAGCTCTTTGATCGTCTCATCAAAACGAAGATTCCAACTCCTTGAAGCTCGCTTCGAACCATAAATGGATCTTAGAAGCTTGCACACTTTACCGGAATTCTCGGGATGAACAAAACCTTCGGGTTGTGTCATATACACATCCTCGAACAAGTTTCCATTAAGAAACGCAGTTTTAACATCCATTTGCCATATCTCATAGTCATAATATGCGACAATGACAATGAGAATTCTAATAGACTTAAGCATGACTACCGGTGAAAAAGTTTCATCATAGTCGATACCATGAATTTGTTTAAAACCTTTTGCAACAAGTCTTGCTTTATAAGTATGCATATTACCATCCATGTCAGTTTTCTTCTTGAAAACCCACTTGCACCCAATGGTCTTAATATCATTTGGTGGATCGACCAAGTTCCGAACTTGATTATCATACATGGATTGGATTTCGGATTTCATGGCCTCTAACCATTTGTCGAGTCTTGATTTAACATAGCATCTTGATAGGTAGTAGGATCACCATGATCCATTAACGATAAATCATGATCATTATTCATGAGAAATCCATATCTCTCGGGCTCATAACGTATTCTATCGGATCTACGTAGTTCTTGTGTTACAACTGGTGTGTCGATAACTCCTTGTTGACCACCATCATCCAAAGGTATTTCGATGTTATTTTGTGACTCTCGAACTTCTTCGAGTTGTACTTTACTCCCATCGATTCCTTTAGAAATAAATTCCCTTTCCAAAAAGAAATCATTTCTAGCAATAAACACTTTGTTCTCGATGGGATTGTAAAAGTAATATCCTTTAGTCTCATTAGGATAACCCACGAAAATACATTTATCGGATTTAGGTTCAAGTTTATTAGAATGTAAACGCTTTACATAAGCTTCACGACCCCAAATCTTAAGAAAAAGCAAACTAGGCTTCTTCCAAGTCCATATCTCATATGGTGTCTTTTCAACCCTTTTGGATGGAACTCTATTTAGTGTAAAAGCGAGTATGTCATAAGTGCATAACCCCAAAAGGAAAGTGGAAGATCTAATGCACTCATCATTGATCAAACCATATCAAATAGAGTTCGATTCCTTCTTTCAGACACACCATTCCATTGTGGTGTTCCAGGAGGAGTAAGTTGTGAAACAATTCCACAACTCTTAAGATGATCACCAAACTCTTGGCTCAAATATTCTCCACCTCGATCGGATCGAAGCACCTTAATTGTCTTACCAAGTTGATTTTGTACTTCATTTTGAAAATACTTGAACATTTCAAATGCTTCATATTTATGTCTCATCAAATAGACATAACCATACCTACGAAATCATCGGTAAAGGTAATGAAGTACTGTAACCTCCTATGGCTTCTATACTTAATGGTCCACATACATCCGTATGTATTAGGGCCGATAATTCATTAGCCCTTTCACAGTGTCCAGGTAAAAGGCTCCTTTGTCATTTTCCCAAAAGACATGATTCGCAAGTATCAAATGATTCATAATCAAATGAATTCAAAAGTCCATCTTTATGGAGTTTTGAAATGCGTTTCTCATTTATGTGTCCTAGACGACAATGCCAAAGATAGGTTACATTCAAGTCATTTGACTTAAATTTCTTGGTAGTAATGTTACATACGAGAAAAATCATTGGATATTTGAAGGTTCAAAACATAAAGACCATCTAGTAAAACGGCATTTGCATAGAACATATCTTTATGATAAATGGAGCAAATATTATTCCTAATAATAAAAGCAAAACCATCATTATCCAAACAAGAAGCTGAAACAATGTTTCTACACATTGTAGGAACATAAAAACGATTGTTCAATACTAACGAAAGCCCATTTGGGTAAAGAAAGTTCATAACTTCCTACAGCTAAAGCGACAACTTTTGCTCCATTGCCTACGCGAAGATCCACTTCGCCCCGTTTCGATTTTCTACTCCCTTTAGTCCTCGCGCATTTGAACAAATGTGAGATGCGAATCCGAGTATCCACTATCCAGGAACTAGAAGGAGTATAATTAATACGTATAACATTTATACCGAAGCACTCTGGTCCCACCGGTTTTCTTGTTCATTAGATCTTCCTTATAAAGTTTGCAATTTCTTTTCCAATGACCGGGTTCATTGCAAAAGAAACAGACATCATCCTTACAGGATTTAGCCTTGGAACTAAGATTGGGCTTAGGTTTAGGATTGGACTTTCCACCCCGACCTTTGCCTTTTCCTTTCCTTTCTTCTTAAAACTCTTACCCTTTTGCTTAACCATTAAGATTTGCCAGGGCTTGGATTTTATATTTTGTTCGGCGAGTTTTAAGCATCGTATGCAACTACGATATTGATTTGTCCATCTCATTCATATTGTAGTTCATGACAAGCTGGTCATAACTACGAGGAAGTGAATTCGGGAGCAAATCGGTAGCCAATTCTTGGCTTAATGGAAATCGAGCCTTGCAGGGTGCTCAATGTAACCTTTCATTTTCGATACATGAGCACTTAGCCGAACTACCTTCGAGTCATTTTGCAAGAATGCAATGCCTTGGTAGTTTCATATCTTTCTTGCCTTGCTTGTTGCTGGAACATTTCCTTTAGGTTTATGATCATATCATAAGCCTCCATATGTTCTAAATCTTTCTGGATCTCAGAACTCATGACAACTAACATTAAGCGAAGCAACATCTACTGAGTCACTATGATGCTTCTCATAAGCATTCTTTTACGCTACGGTGGCATTATCATCCGGTTTTTCGGGGTGAGGTTCATCCAGGACATATAACTTCCTTTCGTGTTTGAGAACAATTCTCGAATTACGAAACCGATCAAGGAAGTTAGCCCTGTAAGCTTGTCCTTCTCGAGGACCAATCGCAATGAAAATGCGGAATTGTTATTATTGTTGTTGGCCATCTACAATAAATGCGAAAGTTTAAGTATATTAATTATGAAAAACTCCCACTAAATTAATAATCTCTCTTTTAAAATTATATTAACTTTAGTGGTATAAGATCCATAATTATACTTAATTTTAAGTCGACTTTGGCATGACACTTAAAATCGAAGTATATTTAGGTAGGTAACTATTACCAATTGCATCAAATGCGACTCTTAATGGGATTTTTGACATCTTATGTCGTAGCATGTTTAAATCTCATCTCATGCCCTTAAGCTGAAACCATTTTGTAAGCTCTAATTAAGTTTTACCATTTTAAACACATGAGTAGCACCATTACTCATCTCGTCAGTGCTAATATTATCTAATGTACTCCTACTTTGGTAGAACCCACATCATGAGTGATATTAGTTTTTGACAGGTGTTTAATAATAATGGATGGCATGAAAAACTTAAAATTTCAAATGAGGGATCGTTATAGATTTTAAATTATAATGATGTTATGATTTATTTTAGTATCATATATCTAAACCACATCATGAAAAATATCAAAATGCGAAGCATAATTAAGCGTGTCAAAGTATGGCCCCAAAACTAGAATGATCTTCATAAGCCGATTATGAAGATCAAAAGTCCAATCTAAGGGTAAAAGGTAACTTCTAAAGCCTTCGAGATCACCATCTCTGCATGAACTTCTAGCTCCTCCATCACCATGGTGGATAGTGGACTTCGAGTGCCTTGCTTTGTCTTCTCACGATTTATCTCACCAAGAATAAATATATGTAATATAAATTACAACAAAGCAAAATAGCACGTGACCATAATTAATAATTACATCTCATTGCAAAAATTAAAATATTACAACCATGCAATTTACGAAATTCATTTAGTAATATTATGTGTCACGCAAGTCGATACATCATGTATTAATCCAATTAATACATCCATGTTTGACAAACTAAAAAAATAATAATAATAATAATAAAATTACTTGATAATTGGCTCGATGTTTTAAAACAATTAAATTTATGAGGCGTTAGGAATAAAAACGGCGGTTCCGCTAAAATTTCTTAATTAAAATCAGTACATCGCAATACTTAAAATTTTATTTTATTTTTTTGCCAAAAACAATCCAAAATTTCATAAATTATTTAAAAAGAATTTCATGCGAAAAATTATAAATATTGCGATATAAATTCAACAACTTTAATCTAATTAAAATTTGAATCAGATTTTAAATTCGCATTAAATCATAATTTAATTAATCATATTAATTAATTAATGCGAATAGGTGTCATTCGAACGAATAGACACGAGGGAGTTGGGCGCTTACAAACCGAGAGGTGTCGACCCATTGGACACCTATTGGTGTCAACTCCACATTGACCGCCCGCCATAACCGCTCGCCACCGGCCAACCGCCGCCGTCGGCCAACCGCCGCCGTCGGCCAACCGCCACCGTCAGCCAACCGCCGCCAGCCGAATCCGCCGGCGGCCATAGCCGCCGCAGCTCGACGTCCAAAAACACCGTTAAATTGATTTCTATGAAAACATAAGTTGGCTCGATACTAGCCGTTGGATTTTGGGGATCATACGCGACGGAAGCGAAATTAATCATGTACGCATATTAAAGTCATTTCCCAAAAACCACCAAGGATCTCATGTGCTCATACAAATCAAAAACATAAACCCAAAAGAAGTGCAAGAAATCATACCATGCAAGAGTTCTACTCTTAGATTTCCTCGGATCTTTAAGGCGGCGAAACCACCGCCTCTCTCGGTATCCACACTCGAACGGATTTCCAAATGGCTTCCAACTGCTAGATCGGAAACGGGGTTTTCTCCAAAACCAAAGAACTCTCTTCCTCTCTTGTGGATTTCAAAAGGAAAATAATAAAAATTGACTTCATAAGCCATGACCCCTCCTTTTAATTGAAGTGACACCGTTTCACTGGCACCTCTTCATTAAAGAGGTCATTTTTAATATATATTTAAAAACTCCTTTTTAAATATATGATGAATTAAAACTCTTTTAATTCATGCTTGTAATTTAAAATAATCTTATTATTATAAATTACTCGAGTGAAGAGTGTTCATCAACCATTCTAGTCCATTCAAATTTTGTGCGACCCTATAGGTTCAATTAACATTGACGATAGGCTTAAATCACCATTTATAAACCTACGAGTTATAGTTGGTCTCTAGCAAGACACTATAACTACCCAAGTTAGTATGAATAGTCTCGAGATCCGAGACAACCCGATTGTTAATGACATAATCCCTTTATCACATGATATCATGATAGAATATAAGGCATGGATTAATGTCAACCTTATATCTCTCTATCTTTAATTTCTCGACTCCTGATTAGGCTGATTAAATAAATGCGATTGATCTCCATCGATTCATTTGAGTGTGGCACACAATTCTCGATCTAAATCATTCGAGGAGCCCGAAGATATCTCTCTTATTATAAGAGGGATAAATTCCATCTTGATTACTCATATCTCACTACATGATTCACATTATGCCCAACCATAATCTTTATGGTCATCCGATCAAAGACAACGTTGGGTTATGTCAAAACATAATATTCCTCATGTTGAGAACCATGACAATCTCGAGTCGAAAGGATTCGATGTCACTACAACTTGAGATTAACATATGACTTATATCCATGATTTAATCTCAAAGCGAGTCGATCCAATATTTATTCTCCAATAAATACATATAAATCTGATGTGTATCCCCATACATATATTCATCTCATGAATATCCATCAAACTTTATATTAATCTTTATTTATTGTCATTCCCACAACAATAAGCGATTATGGATATTTAGAATAATCTTCATAATAAACATGAAACTATTCAAGGTTCTTCTTCTATCATAAACATGCTAATTAAAATAGAAAAATATTCATAAAAAGTTCAAAATACATATCCATATAATATCCATATAATAGGCCTAGGGCACTATCACTAACAGCCCCTTCGCAGGTCGATCTCCTCTTTTCGAACTCATCTCCTTCGCGTCTACTGGAGATCGTCACCTCGCCTCGCAGCTCCATCTCCTCCGATCGTCGCCTCGCCTCGCAGCTCAGCTTCAATTCCCAGTCCCAGCCTCGCCTCGCGGCTCCGATAGTCGCCTCGCCTCGCCTGGCAGTCTCGATTCCCAGTCCCGTTAGGTATTCGCAGCTCCGATTGTCACCTTGCCTCGCAGCTCCGATCGTCGCCTCGCCTCGCCTCGCAGCCTCGATTCCCAGTCCCGTTAAGTATTCGCAGCTCCGATTGTCGTATGCTTGAATTCAGATATTACTATCTGCTTTAAAGTAAAATTTTAATTGAATAACATGGCTTTTTGTTGTACTTGCGAGCGCTTGTATTTTTGCATCAAACTAAACTTTGCATTTGGATCAGATCGAATGAGATTGCTTTGTTGATCATGGAAGCACAGCGATAAGCCTGTTTTGCTATTTTCCCTTATTTATTTATTTACCTACTAGCTGCAAAAGAATCTATTTTTAATTCAGATAGAAGCTTGCATACATTTATTCCTTTCTGGATTTCAATTCTTTGTATCGATGATAATTTTATGAGCTTGAAGCTACTTTAAGTACTTGGCCTTTGGATGATTTATCAGTTGAAATTCAACCGCTCGGTAGCGAAGCTAGGAGCTATGTCAATGTCGTGGCTTTATAGTCCCGGGTGTCTCAGATGCATCTAATATGTCCTGCATTTTGGAAACTATATAAACTTTTTGTTGTTTTATTGTTGGTGTACATGGCTTCATCATTATATATGATCAAAAAAGTAAAATTTTGAAATATTGGTGTTATTATGTCATTTATCAATAGACATAGTGAAATTACTCTTCATATTTTGATGCTACAAGTAGCAGACATATACAGCGTTCAGGGGCATAAGAGTCATTTATTCATAAACAACTGCTAATCAGTTGTTTTCCAAACGCCCAAACCAAACAGACAGACAGCTTATTCGAATCAGCTACTTATCAACAGATTATCAGAATAAGCAACTTATCTGAATAAGTTGAATAAGCTGCAACTGCCCCAAACAGACCCTAAGAGAAGAAATCATGCCTCCAAAAAAAAATAGAAGAAAAGCTACCAATCATTCAAATGAAATAATAAACAACACAAACAGGTATATTACATAATTTTGCAAATATTTCCAAACTCATACAATACTCAGCATTTAAAATGTAAGCACAGAACAACATCAAAAGTTTAACCGAATAAAATGATGAAAATTAAGAGGATCAAGAAATCAAAAAATAAATTAACAGTGCTGCAGCCATGAGGTGCATACCAATAAGAATACTGAATGAAAAATTACCTAATATAAACTTTTTCTTAGCTTACCACTTCAATCTGACTGGAAATGTAGAAATCTCAAGAACCATCCAATTTTGACTCTTCACATTCAACACAATCATCTATAGCCCCGATAGATGCTTTTCTATTTATCAAATTATAACCAGAGGAATAATCCTCTTGCAACTATCATGAGTAATAATCTATAGCCATTTTTTAGTATGTTAGACAAAGAGATGGCACTCCTCCAGACCGAAGAATGCCAAGGAGTGCAACTATTATCATTTACCACTGAATTAATGTAAGAATACTGAAGATTTCTAAATGCACTTCAGATTATGCAGGGAATGAATTGGTTTGTGTTAGTTCATTCAAATAGAAAAGAGTAATTACTAGGTCATTAAAGCAAGAAAGCTTTCATTCAATTTCCTAGATTCAGAAGCATGTTTTTTACTTATTCTGAACATAATAAATCCTTCAAAAAGTAACAAATTCTTCAAAAAATCCGATACATCTTACTCTCCTACCAACCATTTTGGTTAAGCAGTATTCATTAAACTCACAGAGATTTACGAGCTGCTTAAAAAAAAAGCTAAAAAGTGCAACTAAACCAAATTCAGGGAGGTGAGAGAGAGAACAGCCTCTCACCAATTGAATTTGGGAGTTGTTGAATCTCTCACAAGCCATTGAGACTGCTGGCAGTAATAAAACCCCAAGTAATAAAACCCATCTCAATTATAAAACCCCATTGAGACTGCTGGCAGCAATAATAGGGACACCCATCTCAATTATATAATCATTAACTGCACCATTAACTGCCATTAACTGCAAAATAAAGCAAAGAGAAAAAGGACTCATAGAGCTGCCATAAATTCGAACCTAGAAAACTATCACACATAATGCTTACATTATTTCTCTTGAACCATATGTGTGTATATTTAAGTTAGGGAATAAACAATAAAAATAATCTGTTGTATTTCTGTAATCCATATTCCAAAAGATACATTCAATAATGTTCAAGCCATGGTAAAAGTATAGAAGAAAACATATAGGGACCAAGGCATCCTCTTGAGACCAAATAAGCATCTTCTCGAGACCAAATAAGCATTTTCCTTGTTTTTATCAAATATAAATTCAAGCAAGATGAATCTGTTATAAGAAATAAGAATATACATGTGTGGATATAAGAAACCATTTAAATGAAAATAAGCTTTGTAAAAGAGTATGATGCTTAGTAGGAGGCATCAAATAAGCCAGCAGACAGAACAATCCCAACAATAACCAATGTCAAATAAAGTAGCAAACAAACCAATCCCAACCTCTAAATGAACATTTAAAGCATCCTCATTCCAGTGCAATAAGTATAAGACTAATTAAAATTGGCCTCTACATGTTTTTTTCAAGATAGTCTTCAGTTTAGGCCAATAATTATCTTGAAGTGAAGCCATTTGTTATGCCTATTGAAGATGCACAAACAGAACGACAACACATCTCTGTATCCAAACAAAGAAATGAATATTTGGATCTACCAAACTTTTTTTTGGCTTTTCTTTTTTTTTTGCAAAAGAAAATAAAAATATGAAGCCAATCTTTATAACCTCTTTGCAGCTTATAAATAAATGGAGAACTCATGATTTATAATCAAAGAAAGAAAGCCCTTAATAACGATTTGATTTAATTAAATCCATCATAGATAAAGCATGAATATAAGACAATTTCTCAAATAAACAACTATATTCTCAGAACTGGAAGTATAAAAGTAGGAAATAAGATATACTGATTCATAGATTTATCAATTAAACAAGAATTGATAAATAAACTTTAAAATCCTTCTTGACTTCATTCAATGTGCCAAAATGTCAGAACATTTTATTTCACTCCAAAAACAAAACCTAGGTATCACTCAAAAAAAATGTCAGTAGCCTTTTATCAAATTAGGTAACCCAAAAATTTGCCAGCAACCTTTTATTTAAAGCTCCGAAAAGATTCATAAATTCCCCATTAGATTAGGAGGATCAAGCTAACTTGCATCTGTGATTCTGGTTGTGAGTGACTGAGTAGAGAGAGCAGAGATCAGTGAGCTCACATCCAAACCAGATCTAGAGGCAATATGCCATGTTTATAAGCAAGATTTCACTCCAAAAACTTCAAAAAACTAGGTTTCACTTAAAAAAATACTTAAAAAAAATTATGAAAATTTAACCTAAGAGGCAAACATGAAGTTAAATTTGAAATGTTAAAAAAAATATACTCAAAGATGAGTAGATGACTCCTCGGTAAGTCTACAAGCAACCAAGCAAGAATATCGAGCACTGAAGCAAGAATACCGAGTAGTCGATCCAACGCCGACTCTATGGAAGACAAATAGAAGCAGAGATTAGAGAACGAACACAAACATTCAACCCTAAGCTCTTGACGAGACAAAGCTTTTCGCGATTTTGAGGCGAAGAGAAGGAGAGTCAGCTGCTTTGCAATCTTCCGAGAGAGGGGAGAGTGGCGAAGAGTGAAGCGTGAAACAAAAATGCAGGATTGCGGGGTTACTTAGAGCTTAGGGTTTTCTTTTTAAGTTTCTATATATTAGATTATTAATATATATAAATATTAATATATTATATTACTTATATAACTTGTTTTATATAAATATATAATATTTATATTACTAATAATCTAATACACTTTATTATTGATATATTATTATTATTAAGTTATTATATATTATGATTTATAGAATTGAATTTTTTAAAATTTGATAAATTTTTAAAATATATATAATATAATTATTTTTAAATTTCATAATTTTTTAATAAATAATTATTCTAAATTATTTTATATTTCGAACAATATCGAACCGAACACGAACGAACGCGCCATCGTTCATGTTTGGTTCGTTTAACAAATCGAATGAAAAAATTGTTCGTGTTCGTCTCGTTTCGCTTATCGAACGAATCGAACACGAATTTTTTAGACGAACCGAACACGAACTCGTTCACGGGTAACGAGCTTTTTTGACAGCCCTATATATATATATATATATATATATATATATATATATATATATATATATATATATATATATATAAGATCTTATTTATGCGAAAAAGGATATATTTAATTTTTAATTTTGAAGTTAAAATAGCGATATTGTTTTATGATATGAAGGATTTAGTTGGTATGAATGAAATGAAATCAAAGTTGAAGTGTTAGATATGTAAATACATAAAAATCAGGTGGTATGAGTGTAAATGTCCAACCATTTTTTTAAGATAAGGACAACTCAAAAGCAACATATTTTATTTAATCCTAATTTGCATTATCAAACATGCAATGGTGCTAAATGGCCTAACCAGCTCATTTTAAACTTATTTAATTTAACATTTCGAATGCTTTTTAAATTTAGGAACTCATCAGATTTCTTTTAATTGAAACATGATTTACCCGAGCTTATTTATGTTGACTTTCGACTTTCCAGTGGGAATATTAAACTTAAAAATATGAGATATTACATCCTATATAATAATTATTTTCGAGTTGTCTTTCATTTTTATAGAGTTTATAATCGATTAATTAGTATGTGCGATCAAATTTGTAAAATTATTTATTGAATTTTTAATATGAAAATTTAGATACACGTTTGAATTTTATTCGTTTATTAACTCATTTAAATATTCGTTCACTTGTCATAAACAAATCAAGTACAATTCAAGTTCAAACATTGAAATTTCTAAACAAATTAAGCTTGCACAATATATGAAAGGTTCGACACAAGCTCAAGTTGAACATGAACAACTTATAATTATATCAAGTCAAGTTTAATTTATGGTATACTTGACTCGATTACAGTGCTAGTCGTGATGAATCTCTTAAATAATAGACTTGCATATTATTTGATCAGAGCTAATTATAGTCCGTAACTAATTGAAATTTGGAGGGCTGGAAGGGAAGGCATGCCTTCCTCAATTGACAGCCGAATGATTCCATCCGGAGTACGTACGCAAGAGTTGGGTGCGGATTTTTTGGGTACTGGATGAGTATGGATGGGTATTGATGGGTATTGATGGGTATGGATATGTATTAGATAGAGTATTGGTCGGTATTGGAGGGTACTGGATGGGTATTAGAGGGTATTGGAGGGTATTAGGGAGAGATGCGTGCGGATGCGTACGTTGTCCGTATGGAATAATGGCTCCAATTGACAGGACTATGTCCAAATTATAAAATGTTAAAATTTTTCTGCGGATTGAAAAACGAAATATTTTGAGAGTGGGCAAAATTATTGCATTGAAAAAAAAAAATTTAATTTCTTGAAATTTTGAATATTTGAGAATGGCGGGCTAGAACATATGGCAAAATCAGATCTGCCCACCGCCCAGTCCTTAATCCTCAGCGCTTCCGGTTTCTCCTTCACTTCATTCATAGAAGAAGACGGGGACGGGAGCATTCGCGGAGCAGGCTGCCTTCCAAACTCACTTTATTGGTAGGACCTCGATACCCGTGCTTAGTTTATTCCATGGATTCTAGGTTTCTCCCCTATTTGAGCGTATTGCTGTTTGGATCTCTTGCAGGAGGAAATGCCGGAGCCGCTCATTGGCGGGGGTTACTGGATCCGTCTAGTGGACTACTCCCCCACGGAAATGGCTGGTCGATGGAAACTTCAACAATTTTGTCCGACGAATAACAAGGAGAATATCCCGTATGGTTGGCGCAGATCGCCGAAGGCGAGGATCTGGAGGCCGGGGAGGAGTCCACTCCCAGATTGGTACCCGAGGACACCACTTAGGGACATCACATCAATAGTGAAGGTCAGTAAGCGTCTTCCGTCTTGCCCCTATTTCGCCATTTCGATTGGTTTATGATTGCAGCGATCACTTAGGGTTCTTCCTTTCATCAGTTTGTTTCCCTACTTTTATTTTCATGTATTCTTTCTTGATAACGTGACAAGAGATTTCCGTCTATTACGAAGAATTTTGGACTGTTAATTGGTAGTTTTAAGACATTCTAATCGTAAGTGGTAAAACTATTTTCATTGTTATCTGTTTCTTGTACCAGTTGCTTATGTTCAACTATTTAAGAAAATTTTCTCCAGCCGTGGAATGTTCTCTTCGCTCTTAGTACAAGAACTTCTGTTGATGATTTATCTCAAGATTCGAAGTGCATTGTGGACTGACGACTAATTGTTTGGGTATATCTACAAATTAGCTGAAAAAGCTACTGAATACAATTGATTACTGATATTAAATGCATTTTTCTGATGATTGACATATTGGATTTGGTATTTATGTTAATGTTTCCTTCATGAATTAATAAGCTAAAAGTACTGTAATTTTTACTCGACATTTCTTGTTATGCTGCTAAGAGTAACTTTGTTTGCATTTCGTTGGCTTCTTATAAGATGGTGCCTTTGTCGCATCTTGTTCCACTACAAGTTTTGCAAAATTGTTTTGCACTGATAATTGCTGTATACATCATTGATTTATTCTTCAATATTTTTATTTATTTTTTCATTCCACAATAAATTTTCATAAAGTAGAGGAGCTTGCCTTTGTAAAGGGCCGAAGTCTACTCTTGACTGGTGAATGATTCAAAATCAACTAAGATTTAGACATGGATTAGTTATAAATCTTAGTTGATTTCAACGAAATAGTATATATTTATTATTCTCCTGATTGTTTTGGCTAGACCTTTTACATTAATGTACTGCATTGAATGTATCCTACCCCTCGATTAATACTAATTCTGTTTCAGTTAATACTGGCATTGATAAATTTACTCTTTAAAACAGTTCGCTACATTCCTGATTTAGAAAATTGGATTATGAGATCCCTTTTCCTATTGAAAGATAGCACCTGAATTGCTAATTTTGTTAGGATCTTGTTTTTCAGTTGATTTTCATGTTCTGTTCATTGCGATAGGGTGTAAAATGCTAAAAAAAAATTCTTTTAAATTCTTTTTTTTCATAACTGATGTCTTAAAGACCAAATGCATGGCTATGATGATAATGTATACAGCTTTTAAAGTCAGTTCTGCTCCTGAAATTTTATGAATGATAAGTTGATAATAAAACTGAGCAATTGCTTTATTTTGCTTCTTCTGTTCTTTGCTTCTGAATTTTGTTGTTTAAAGTAGTTCTTAAGTATTTATCTGGCAATGAAATCTAAGAATCGATAATGATGCACTGTCCAATTTATGAGTTTTTAGTATGTTATAATATATGTTTCCTTGTTTGAATGCTCGTGATGCTTATGAAATCATGTTCTACATTTTTCCCCTACTAGATTGGTAATCACAAGTTCAAAATGCTCTTCAATTGAAATTTTTAAATCTGAAATCTGGGTTGATCATCATCAGCCTTAATTCAATATTTAGAATTGGCCTTTATGAATCCTCACTTTATACTTATTGTGCTGAGTGCTACTTTAAAATGTTCAATGAACATATAAATACAACTTCTATGCATGTGGAGCATTAATCAAACATTATTTGTTTCAAAACTCTCAACAGGCTTATGACAAGAAGCGCTTGCGCATCCAAACATCTCAGGCATCTGCAACCTTTTCCTCATCCGCGCCTGAACTTGAAATCAGCAACCCAAAGCCACAGGAATCATCACCACCAACTGCTTCTCACCCCTCCATGACTCTGCCACTGGAAGCTTGCGCTACCGTCACCACCATGGAGACGCCTCAGACTCCAGCCCTTCAGACCTCATCAACTCAGAGCCCTCTCTTGATGAAGAGGCCTGAAAACAAGAGGGTTCGGACTCTCATGTCCATGAGGTGAAACTTTGGTACTGTTAGCAGCAACAGATGATGAAGGCCAATCTTAGCCTCAACTGTTGCGCATGTACATATTTTCATTTTAGAACTACTAACATGATATCATCTTTACATGATTGATTGATCACTAGTTTTTTCACTGATTTTCTATGGATATAACAAATCACATTAGAACTACAATTTCATTTTGCTAACACACGTAATAGAATCAGCCGAAGTTGATTCTGTGAAATTATTCATTTTATTTCCAATCAATATACTACAAATTTGAGCACATTATTGGCTTATTTAGCTCCCATATTATTGCAGTCAACTAATCAACTTGCAATTTATTATTACTATTATTATTTAAAAGTTGATTTCTTTTTTTGGAAGATTTACATGCGCGCCATTCAATTCTTATGTATTTACATATATCTAACTCTTTAATTTTATTTATGCAAAAAAAAAGATATGTTTAATTTTTAATTTTGAAGTTAAAATAGTGATATATTTTATATGATATGAAAGATTTAGGTGGTATAAATGAAACAAAATCAAAATTGAAGTGTTAGACATGTAAATACATATGAATTGGGTGGTATGTATGTAAATGGCCAACCTTTATTTTTTTTAGACAAGGACAGCTCAAAAGAAGGATATTTTATTTAATCCTAATTTGCATTATCAAACATGTAATGGTGCTAAATGGCCTAACCAACTAATTTTATTAATTTAGCATTTCGAATGCTTTTTAAATTTAGGAACTCATCAGATTTGTTTTAATTTTTAAGAATATTGAACTTAAAATTATTATGAATTATTTTTTAGTTTAGAAGAATTTAATTAAGAGAATGATTCAATAATAATAAGAAAGAGATTTAAATAATTTTTTTTTATTCATAGAATTAACTCCTAATTATTGTTATTTAGTTATATTACATTAAAAGGTGTATTTTATTTAAATTTTTTTAATATTAGTGATATGATGTTATGTTGTTCATAGTTATTGGGTTTGCCATTTATGAAGACTATTGTAAAATAAATCAATATAAAAGAAAAAAGAGCAATTTAGTCCTATTTGGTTTACATTGCAATAAAAAAATATATAAATCATGAACTAACAACATTTTTTCCCTAATTATTTTAAAATAAAATACAAAAAAATTAAATAAAAGATCGACCGACCAAATTCTTTTAAATTAACAAAATTTTTGTCAAGCTTATATATTTTCTCCTCAACTTTGTTGTTTGAAAATTAATGAAAAAAAATTACATTCAAAATAGATAACTGACATTGAATTGTAATAAAATTTTTCGACCAAAAGAGCTTAGTTTAGATCCTGTTTCAATTCCTTTTATAAATTGTTGACATAAAAATAATCAATTTTGTACATCAAAAATATTATCACACGAATTCCGAGAAAATTCAACGGATCACACTAGTAAGATACTAAAAGACTACATCGGAAAGTTAAGAGAGAGGCGTCAGGAATAATTCTATTTGGTCAGGTCATTGGCCGAATAAATGAAAGTTTATCTGAACAAAGAAAACATTGTGCACAGGATCTTAGGGACAGTCTTGCATCATCAACCCCCTCAACCAAATTTTGGGATCCATCACAGCGAAAACAAGCAGCCACTCCTTAGAACACCTTTTCAACCCTCTATGTCCTTCTGCTCGAAGGAAAGTTGTTCGTGAGATTACGATGACAACCTCTGCAGGATAGTCTAAGTTCATCCTAAGGATAAAAAGGTCTCTATGGAGGCTTCTCTCAAGAAGGACGCCTGACGACCTTCCAACAAACTAAAGGAGTTTCAGCCAAACAAAGGACTCCCAGCCAACCAGAGAACTCCCAACCAACCAATTGTTAACGAATCATTAATACCTAGCTTCAAACAGTTATGAATGTGAAACGATGCCAATAATGTTTATGAATATTAAAGAATCCCAAAGTCAATTACAAATACATAAATGTGTAATGACATATTAATCACTTGTATTGTTCTTATTTAAACAGGGACAAATATGTAACTTACTAGACATTGACTATAATCATTTCTTCAAGAAGGGATTACTGAATCTATTCCAAGAAAACATGTGTTATTGGGTGCTCTACCTTTTTCTCTATTTTCCATATACTCCTCTTATCTGTCGAATGCTCTATTCATTGGGCATGATCCACAATACATTTTAGGATTCAACATTCTAAAATGTGTGGTGAGCGTTGAGTCATGCCTTCAACAAGAGGAGAAGCGCATCACAGAAAAGATACCCACTTTAGAGAAACTTCTGACATAGTATTCTTCTGAGAATTAGTGTAACAAAAAAATAAGAAACTCAAAGATTGAATAGAGAGACAGATGGCAAGGCCGACCCACATTGTGCTTGAAGGAAAAGCACAAGCTCTTCCAGAACCAAATCCTCAAGCATCTGAGCCCAAAGGCTATCAGATGGCTCAGGGTGTCGAACATGTTAAAGAGTCTCGATATCAAGATAATAATGGGCGCCACCCCTCAGCCCCCACACCCTACACCCACCATGAGAAGTTTAAGATTCCATCTTTGGAGCCCTATAAAGGTCAGAGTGATCTGAACAATCAAATTACCTCATTTAAGTCAGCTACATGCCTTCTCAAAGTTTATGACACCTTAAAGTGTTGACTGTTGTACACCACGCAGAGGGATTCAACCCTTAGTTGATTCAATGGAATAATGGTAGGAATTATCTCTTCCTTCGGCGAGTTCAAGAAGCTATTCAAGGTGCAATTTTCTATTGCCCAAAAGCCCCACGAATACTCAAAAACTCTGTGACACATCAAACATGGACGAATGAGAGCCTTCGACATACGCCACTTTATTCTAGAAGAAGACGTTGGAAGTGTAAAACCTGGAGCCTGCAATAGCAAAGGCCGTCCTCACACAAGGATGGAGGAGTGCCCAATTTAAATAGTTCTTGGGTTTACATACACTCGAAAATTTGGCTGAACTTCTAGAGTTAGCCAATGACCATATTATGGGGAAGAATACGTCAACCTGGCTATTTTCAAAAAGTGAAAATTTTGACTGATGCTTGAAAAAAAGGGCTTGCGAGATGAAGGGTGGAGGGAGAATGATGGCCCTCGCCCAAATTTGGAAAGTGTTCAGTCATCTTGTGGAGACAGAGAGGCTAACTGAAATTCATGAAGATAAAGTCATTCAAACGACCAATAAACTATCGATCAAGGAACATCAAAACCCACTCAAATAAGGGTTTCAATGACGAAGTTAGTGGAAGCAATTTAGGACAAGGAGTACTAGGTGGATACTAGGTCAAAAGAGTCGGTCGTAAGAGGCTCCAGTAAGAGAAATATTGCGTTGTTGCTTCTGCCTCAAAGCAGAAGCCCCGTCCCCTAATCATCTTTACTGATGCGGATTTGTCCCCTGTAGGGAATCCATATAACGACGATATAGTTGTCAGGACGATGAATAACAACTACAAAGTTGGTAGTATTCTGGTTGCACTAACCATCACACTGTATGATTTTTTCGGTGAGACAAAGGAGGTCCTGAGTAAAATTAGGCTGTCCGTCACATGAGGAAAAGGTAACGATCAATTTACTATTATGGATGACTTTTTGGTGGTTAATGCACCACCAACGTACAACGCGTTCTTCGCTCTCCCACAGCTCAATAATTTCGGTGCGTGGTATCCATCTACCATTTTGAGGTGATGTTTTCATGCTATGGTGAGATAGTGACCGTTCTTGGAAATCAAGAGCAGTCTCAGATCTGTTACCTTTGGGTGATCGATAGCATAGAATGAGAAATGTTGAACATTTAGACCAATGAGAGGGGGGTCTCAAAATTGAAGAAACTACAATCGAGATCCCCAATATCCTCAAAAAATTAGGCAAAGTTTTTCTATTTTGTGAAAGTTTTAATGCAGGGCACAAGGCGTTATTGATTTCGATTCTCCCTGATCTTCAAAATGTCTTCGCTTGGTTGACCGCTGAGAAGTTCAGCACCCCAATTGTCGGTCAGAATTTTTTTTTGGTTGGTCTCTTATTTTTTGGAAAACATGTTTTAATTAATATATATAATTTTCATTTTTGAAAATATTGCTTTAATTTTTTAAAAATATGAGACCAAACAGACGCCATATAGTAAATAGTTTAAACAATCAAGCACAACACTACAAGTAATATATCACTCCGAGAGATAGACATACTACTTCATAGTTGTCTCGATAATATAAACTACATAATTTATGACATCCGTTTGGTCTGCGAACATTTTATATGTGACTAAATGCTACCTAATATTGGAGATTATATAGAATTTATTTTACATGAGTTCCAAGTTTCATATAAGGGTAAGCCCCGATAGTTAATTACATCTTAAAGGACCAAAGTCACCTAAAAAAACTCTAGATTAAGATTAGCGGTACTAGTATTCAAGAATTCAATGTTTATGTTTTCAAGATAGAACATGGAAGGTCAAGTGGGAGTGGTTCAAGTAGGAACAATTATTTTTAGGAGTCAAAGAGTGAAAGGTAGGAGATGTCACGAATCCGAGAAAAACCTCGGTGACTTCTCGAATTATCCTACTGTTTGGCTTCAATTTTGAAGATGATGTTATTTGATGTTTCAATCCTACCAATTTTATTATTTATGATTTACACTTGCTTGATACTCAAATCATACAAATAACCTAAAAAATATGAGGATTTGCGTTGTACGGATGACACGCCTAAAATATATACGCTTTTTGTTATATTATTTTACTCATTTTTTGATGATATTACACTTTAAAGAAAGATATTTTGTATGTTCTTTGGTTTTAGGTACAAGAAATGGTGATTGGAGCAAAAGGAAGCAAAAGTCGTGCAATTGGAGCAAAACAAGCAAGAAATGAAATTACGCACCGACACCTTTCGATAAGTCTTTTGATGCTTAATTTCTTTTACACTTCGCATATTTTTGAATGAGATTACACTTTAAAGAAAGGTTGTTTTTATGCTTATTTTGTAGGCTATCTGTTACGAACGCAACGCAACTGAAATGGGGCGAAACGGAGCCAAACGGAGCGAAACGGTGGAGCCGCGCAGCAGCCTGCTCGCTGACGGCGAGATCGATCTCGCCGACGGCGAGATTTTCTCGAGACCACCGAAATATGGCCAAAAAGGCTGCCGACAGCGGCCCGGACGACCATGAACCGACATTTGGCGGTTTTGGGCCAATATTCGACGTATTTGGACGTTTTTTCGAATGGGTGCTTAAGGAAACTCTTCGGAATTCGTCCATGGTCTTTAAAAATGGCAAATTTGTGTTAGAAATGTGTAGATTAGAGAAGAGAAACAATAGAGAAAAGGAGAGAAAAACTTAGAGGAATGTTTAGGATTCTTAGATTAAGAGTAGAAATGTAGATTTCTACCCTTTTGGAGAGATCGGAGAGGAGATTTCGAGAGAATTTGTAGAGGATTTCGCTAGCATTGCATGGGTCGCCGGAGACTTTGCGTGAGAGATCTTCGTCTTTCTTTCATGGGAAAAACTAAGTATTGTTCTTCATTATCTTATAATTTTGTAAACATTTATTTAGTGGATTTCTTGTTAAATGAAGTTTCCTTTACGTTTTCTTCGTCTTTCGTGACGTATCTCTCTTACTTTTCTTCTTCTTCGGAAATAGCGGCACGAGAAGATTATGCCATTATTTTCCTTTTACTTTTCTTTTCGGAATGAGTAGAAATCATGTTTAGGATTTTGTGATGCATAGTAGAAGTAAATTTAATTATAAATGTGATGGTTTTTATCGCACTTCATTTACATCGCAATAAGGCTATCAGTAGTGTTAAAATTCGTCAGTAATTGCTTTAAGTCCCGAAAGGAATATGTAATTCTCAACAAAGTGAACCACATTCAAATTCCTTGGATAGTGAAGTTCATTGGAATCGAATGCAAATAAATAGGAAATAATATTAATCGGGCGTAGAATCGGAGATTTTAGAGTGACGACTAAAATCCTCAATTCGGTCCTATCGTTTCGATGTCGAAGTGTAGATGTTAGCACTCAGGCGAGGGAACGTGAGCTCGAAGTGGCAACCGGTATCCTCCCAGCTTAGCCGCAGATTCAGTAACTAAGCATAGGATTACCAACGTTCTTTATGCTCTGATCAAAGGGTAAAGAATAAGATTCTCCTATTTAGCGACATACAATATTAAACGCATCTCATTTCTATACATTATCTATTTCATTACATAAGAATAGTAGTTTTTAATATCTCAAAATTCTCCAAACCAATTCATCCAAAAAGGGTTATCTTTAGAATTATTATTTGCAGACTTAGTTATAATTACTATTACATTTAACACTTCGCATTTAGGAGTAGCTTTTAGATAAAACACAATTTTAATCGACATTCCAAACTAAGGATTATTAGTAGTAATTAGAATTCGACTAAAGACACTCTTACTTCACTTCCTCGTGGGATCGATACGCGGGTTTTTAAAGAAAACTCTATATTACTTCGAAACAATACGTATACTTTGCGTAGTATCTCTAGTAGTGTAAAATATTTTCTAATTTTTATATCATTTAAGATTTTGTACACTAGCCGCTATTTATAAATCGGATCGAGTTTATGTCATCTTTTGGAAGTTAATTTACTGCGTAATTGTGGGTCGGGTCAACGGACGATAACCTCAAAGCCTGAAGAGAGTTAAGACTTATGCTACACAACATAAATAACACGTCCCACCTTCCTCAGAGTCTTAAATCATGCATCTTTTTAATAAAAAGAACGTACACATCATGTAACACAATAATTTATTTATTTTGTCAAATTTTTTTTTTGAAATTACTTAACCCATAACTTCATGGGGATAACATATTTATACGCTATGCAACCTATATAAAGTTTCCTCAGCAAACAAACAATGGAAACAAATAGACAAGCTTTAATCAAAAAATTGATTTTCTTCTTCATATATACAATATATTAATGAAGAAGCCCAACCTAAATTTTTAAATTTAGCATATATCATCCATCGTTTGATACCCCTAACTTTATTTGAGTGATGAAATACCATTTTACATTATTTCCAAATTGAGAAGTAATTATTGCAGGGTTTAAATTTAAGATATCACTAGTATGTTGTTCGCTATCCATCGTTGTCACAAATGTTCTTCATCTTCAAACTTCGTCGTCTTCAAAATTTTCTAAAACGAATTTTTTTATTCCAGTTTGTGTATATTGTATTTCTAACTGATCAGTAATAAAATATTATGATCCTAATTACTCGGGCCAGGTCCGGGTCATACACAGACGAATTTTACAGGATGAATTTCTCTATTTTATTTTATATGAAAGAGAATCCTATCCACGTGACGTTATGTAATTGAAATTTGATCTAGAGACTATTTTTTTTCACTCGAAGGTGATCCGTTTCATTGGCCATTCTGATCCGTCTGATTCCGAAAGGCTAAAATCTAGCAATTGCTCTGGTTGTCCCTACGGTCAACCGTCGTCCGCTATTCTTGAAATTTTGAACATTTGAAAAATGGCGGACTATGGTGACCACATCGTAAAATCCCAGTGGTCTTGGCCTCTTCCGCGATCTGCTCACCGCCGTTAGTCCCTCGTCTCCTTAAATCCCCGGCGCTTCCAGTTTCCCCTTCACTTCATTCCGAGAAGAAGACGAAAACGGGAGCATTCGAGAAGTGGAGAGCCTTCCGACCTCACTTTATCGGTAGGAACTCGACACCCGTGCTCAGTTTATTCCATGGATTCTAAGATTTCTCCCCTATTTGAGCGTCTTGCTGTTTGGATCTTTCGCAGGAGGAAATGCCGGAGTTGAGGGAGCCGCTCGTTGGCGGGGGTTACTGGATCCGTCGGGTGGATTACTCCCCCTCGACAATGGCTGGTCAAGGGAAGGTACGGCGATTTTTTCCGATGAATAACAAGGAGAACATCCCGTATGGTTGGCGCAGATCGCCCGCGCCGAGGGTCCGGAAGCCGGGGAGGAGTCCGCTCCCAGATTGGTACCCTCGGACACCACTTCGGGACATCACATCAATAGTGAAGGTAAGCGTCTTGCTCTATTTCGCTATTTTGATTAGTTTTTAGTTGCATCGATCACTTAGGGTTCTTCCGTTCATCAGTTTGTTTCCCTAAGTTTATTTTCATGTACTCTTTCTTGATAACGTGACAAGGGATTTCTGTATATTACCAAGAATTTTTTGGACTGTTAATTAGTAGTTTTAAGACATTTTAATGCTAATTGGTAAAATTATTTTATTTGTTATCTGTTTCTTGTATCAGTTGCTTTATCTTTTTGTTCGTTCACGTTCAAATATTTGCAATAGAACTTTATCTTCGGCCGAGCACCGATATTTTTTTTCTCTTCACTCTTAGTACAAGAACTTCTCTTGGCAACTTCAAGATGCTTTATCTCAAGATTCGTAGTGCATTGTGGACTAATTAATTATTTTGGGTGTATCTACAAATTAGTTGAAAAAATTACTGAATAAAATTGGTTACTGAAATTAAATGCATTTTTCTGATGATTGAAATATTAGATTTGGCATTTATGTTAAAGTTTCCTTCATGAATTATTAAGCTAAAATTACTGTAATTTTGACGCCACATTTTGTGCTATGCTACCGAGAATAACTGTTTGCATTTGGTTGGCTTCTTATAAGATGGGACCTTTGTCCCATCTTGTTCCGCTACAAGCTTTACAAAATTGTTTGTGCAGTGATAATCACTGTATTCATCATTGATTTATTTTTCAATGTATTTTTTTTTTAATTTTTTCATTGCTCAATCAATCTTCAAAAGTAGAGTAGCTTTCCTTTGCATAGGGCCAAAGTCTATTCTCGACTTGTGAATGATTCAAGCTCAACTAAGATTTAAGTGTGGATTAGTTGTTTCAACCAAACATTATATATTTTTTATTCTCCTGATTGGTTTAGCTAAACCATTTTCTCTAATATGCTGCATCGAATATATCCTATACCTCGTTTAATACTAATTCTTTTGAGTTGACATTGAGACCAATTTCATTTTAGTATGAAAAAAATACAAAAAAAAAAAAAAAGAAGAGGAAATAAAATATGCACCATAAGTTTAGGATTGGTAAATTTCAATATAACACTCGAAGAAAATCCGTTTCTTTTGGGCTAGAAAACATTCCCAATTATTCTAGCCTCTTAACGAAATTGTAACTTTAACTCGTTACTTCGTTCGGATAGATTTTTTTTTAACATGTCTTAGTGGTTCATTGTCTTCATATGATAGTGCTCCATTAGGAATTAATTGAATGCTTTGGTGGCACTTAATATAATATTTATTAATAATTTCATGTTCCTCATGTTCATGTTTTAATTCTTGTTTCTGTTAGGTGTAGAGTCTTTCTTTTTTTTTTTCTTTAAGCGTTGCTTTACATTCCGAATCAACCTACATATCAATCACAAGGTTCTCACTTGGCTGATTTGAATTCTTACATGCGTCCTTTTATACAATAAAAATTTGCGAAAAGTGAAGTAAAAGCACCCACATAAACAGGGAATCTTTAGATTCATGTCACAACACATGTTTGTGGAGTATTGAATTATTCCCTTTTAATGTCTTTAAAATAAATTTAAAGCTGTTATGTGGCTTGCATTGAGCCTTGCTTTGAAATTGAGTCCAATTCATATTTGCTGCTTTGCATTAAGTTTAATCTATTTTGATGGATGGTTCTTCTTGTTGCTAATAGAATACAGGTTATAGAATATGAAATTGAAATCCTCCATTTCCAAGAGTTCTAATAGTGTTTATAAAGTTAAAATTCCATATTGATTTCTAATTGCATCAAAACAATTGTTAGGATTTAAAAAAATCATATTTTTTCAAAACATGCTTTCTAATTTCAACGAACCAAACAGGTCCTCAGAAAATTTGCATAAACTGTAGATAATTTATCAAGAATTAATTTCAGAAATGGTTTATAAAATGTCAAACTTCGAATTTTCTTTCGTGAATTATATCTATAAGATGGCCCAAGTCGTGATGTGGAACAAGATTGTGTGATTAAAACATGCCATATAAACTTCTTGATAATGGCTTAACTTTTGCTTCAATTATTTTTGCTTTTAATTTCTGTTTTCCCATTAATTTAGTGGACCCATGTGATGCTTGTACGTGCTAATTTTTTTTAAATCCATTTGGAGCAAGTATTACATCATGGTGTATATTTGTTATCTACTTTAAAATATTGGATAAGTTGAGTTCATATTTTGAATAGCTCAATCCTTCTCTCAAGAGTATGGTTTAAGCTGGCTAATCTTGTTCTTCTTCCATTCTTAAAGGAAATTTTTACTACACTAAGTGCAGATCTTCATCGTTTCGTATTTTTTATGTAGTTTGTGAATTTTGTTTTTCTTTTTAAAAATTATTGGACATTATGAAAGGAGATGACATCATTTTGGTTAGATGGCAATTTCTACCTCTATATTGTATACAGATATGTTATATTTCCAAAAGGCGGAATGCCCACTTTTTATTTCTGCTAATCGATTACGACATGTTTTTCTTGTTTGAATGCTCATGATGCCTATGAAATTTTTTCTTTCTTTCCCTGCTATATTGGCAATCACAAGTTCAAAACTGTCTTCAATTGAAATTGTTTAATCTGAAATCAGTCGGATTTAAGAAAATTCTTTCAGTGAAATCAAGGTTTCCTGACTCCGGTTGATCATCAGCATCAGCCCTTGTTCAATATGTAGAATTGGCTTTTATGATTCCTCACTTTATACTCATTGTGTGAAGTGCTACTTAAAAATGTTCAATTAACATATAAATACATCTTTGCACAACTTCCATGCATGTGGAGCATTAATCAAGCATTATTTGTTTCCAACTCTGAAGGCTTATGAAAAGAAGCGCTTGCGCATCCAAGCAGCACAGGCATCTGCAGCCTCTTCATCAGCCTCGCCTGACATTCAAATCAGCAACCCACAGCCACAAGAGTCAACACCATTAACTGCTTCTCATCCCTCCATGAGTCTGCCGCTGGAAGCTTGCCATACCACCACCACCACCAAGCCACATCTGCCAGCTGATGAGACGCCTCAGACCCCAACCCCTTTGACGGATCATCCCCATGATGGACAAACTCCAACTGAGAGCCCTCTGTTGAACTCGATCGAGCAGATTGAAAAGGCTGTGAAAAGAAATATGGTTTGGATGAAGAAGCCTGAGAACAAGAGGGTTACCCAGTTGCGGAATCTCAAGTCCATGAGATGAAAGATGATTATCTGGGGTTGGGTTTGGGGTTGGTCAGGTCTTACCTCTAACCCCAGTTAATCATCTCTTTCCTTGCTGCTCTTTATAGTCAAAATGAGCGTTTCACCTCATAGACATGAGATTCCACAGCTGCATAACACTTTTGACAGCCTTTTCAATCTGCTCAATCGAGTTCAAGAGAGATCTTGCAAGTTCCTGTGTGGGCTTAGTGATGGACCTGACCAACAACCCAGTAATCATCTCTTTCCTTGTTACGCTTTAAGAGTCAATGATGAACTCAATTCCCATATGTAAATATTACTGTTGAGTCGAGGATTGTAGAAACTTTGGTACTGTTAGCAGCAACAGATGAAGGCCAATCTTAGCCTCAATTGTTGCGCATGACCATGTTTTCATTTTAGAACTACTACATGATATCATCTTTAGATGATTGATTGATCCCTGCTTGTTTTTTCCGTTGAATTTCTATTGATACATAGCAAATCACAGTAGAGCTAAAATTTCATTTGCTAACAGATAATAGAATCACCCGATGCTTTCAGTTTGATTAGATGAGATAATAAGCCGCGCATAGGCTTCAAAAGTGGAAGCCAAATCTAAATACAGTAAGAAGCAAAGCTTAAAAAAAAAAGCATAATTCACCATTTTCTATCAGAGAATACAATGATGATAAGTAAGGAGAGCTAAATCTATCATCTTCCCCAATAAATTAAATTCCATTTAAAAGACAACCAAAGAGAGAGTCCATCAATAGCTGAATTGATCATTTCCAGTTCGTCTCTGCCTCTCTCTCTCTCTCTCTCCCTCTCGTCTCTCCCACAGAGAACAATCATTCGCCAACTGAAACCTTTTTGCAAGGAAAGGTCAAATCTTGACGATCTTGGAAGCTCTGACAAGCGGATTCTCCCGGTTGATGGCTTCCCTGCCGGCAGCCTTGTAGTCAAAGCTGCAATCATGGCGATCGGAGTACCTATGCTCACCGCAGAACAGTTCCCCGCAGCGGCAGCGAAAACCCGTAAGTCCCACCTTTCTCCGACATCCCGTGCACCTGTTGGACACCCTCAGCGTAGCCGCCGTAACCTTGGTTTCCGGCGGTTCTCCCTCCGGAGCAACAATCCCCTTCACCGCCACTCCAGTCAGCCGGATCTCCCCCGATCTCGCCATCACCGAGTTTGTCGGACGCATAGGAGACGCCGATCTGGCCTGAGCAGCTTGGAAGCAGCTTTGACACATGTTCTTCGTTGCCGGGTTTCCGTAGAAACCGCAGTTGTTCACACAAAGGGTCAGCGTCTCCGTCACCCTGATCTCCCTCTCCTCCTCCCTTTGCGCCATGCCCTCAACCCCTAGAAATCCGAATCAGGGTGTCCACAAGTAACGGAGACCGCTACCACCCGCAAGCTGAGGAAAAAAAATGGAGCATGGCCTAGGGTTTTAAAAGCTAGGGAAGGTCGGTAATGGCGATTGGAAAATCGAACCGCGTCTCCTCACACATTACCACAAATCCTTCCCTTTTTTTGCATATTTTACAAATCCATCCTTTTCAGTTCTCACCACGGCTTGCACTAAATTGAACCCCTCACGGTTGGAAGCGCTGTAATTACGAGGAAAAGAGGGGCCTTATTTGCTTAGCCGCCCAGTCTGACCGCGGCTTCTCTCATGATTATCTTCACGGGGCGGTGAGCGTCGCCGTCCGGCACAGTCGAGGCCGGGCTCCACAGTCGACGTGTCTGTTTGGCCGGCGTTCTCTCGTGCACCTTCCAGCTGGCAAGGAGCATTTGTCCAGCACAGAACGCCCATTTGTCTCAAAATTTGCGTCTGCGTGTACCTAAACGACGGTAAAGCTCTCGTAATAACAATTTAAATTACTTTGAAAATTATTTAGGGGCGAAAACATTTAAGATTTCCGGATGTTCGATTATAAAAATATTTACTCTTACGGATTTTATAATATCTCAATAACTCATTTTTAATATATTTATGATTCGTCTTTCTTTGTCCTATCGCATTCCAGCTTCTCCGCACCCTCCATTCTTTCTATTTTGACGTTGTCATGAATTTAAAATTTGGGGCGTTTACATACATGCCATACAGTTCTCATGTATTTATATATCTAACATTGGATTTTATTTTCTTTTATATTTATATCACTTAAATTTTTTATATGAAATAAAAATATCACTATTTAAATTTTAAAAAAATAAAATACATCTTCTCAAGCCTAAATAAGATGGTATACATGTAAAATTTTTAGTTTTAGTGTTAGATATATAAATACACAGATGGAGTGGTATGTATGCACATCCATTTTATAATTACTTTTTTTTTGGAGTGCTTAATTGATAACTTAATTTGTTTATGTCAAAATTAATCTGTATAAAATTTATAGTGCTGGCGACGAACAAATATGTGATAGTTTATTATTATTATTATTATTATTATTATTATTGTTTTATTTTTATATTTGGAGGTGAGGGTTTCGAGCATGTTGGCATGTATGCCGAACGCCCAAGGCGGATAGTTTTGTCATTTTCGTGCAGTTAAAACAAACTACAAAATATTAAAAGAAAAAAAAATAAATAAGCGAGAAAATATGTGGTTGAAATTGATGTAGAAGTAAAACCTTCCGTGCTCCTGCGGCTCATGCGGGTAACTTAAGACGATTGGCATTTGTTTGATTGATGTCTTGTTGAGCCATAATTGTTGCGGCTTAGTTTATGTAGAATTGGTAGGATCTATGTAGCCTGCAGAAAATGAAGAAAAAATAATGATAAAAAAAAGAAGCAGTTTTATCATAAAACATTGGCTATATTCCATCAATGAATCTGCTTCATCTTTACCAAATCAAAGCGGTTTACATATTGGTATAGGTGGGATTGCTAGAGATTGGAATGGTAAGGTTCTAAACTGGTTTGCTTCTCCAATTTTTGCTGAATCCTCTTTAATCATTGAGAATGAAGTTCATCTTTTTTATCTAAATATGATTCGAAGCAATGGTTGGAATCATCTTATTATTGAGATCGATTCTTTATATCTTTTTAAAATTTGCGAGTTTCGATTAATTGTTATCGGAAGTATTATTTCGTGAGTTAAAAAGATCAACTTCGTTTCTAATAGGAATGAATATAATTTGGAACCATACTAAAAGATTTAGAAATGTTATTCTTGATTGGATCGCTAAGTTTCAGTATGAAGATTTCTAATCCAGTGATTTCCAACCTCGTACTCGATTTTATTCTACGCTATTATGCATTCGATATGTAAGGTGTTTCGTTTGTTTGTTCTTTGTTGTGTCTTTTTATTTTCTTCTGTATTTTTTATTTTTTTTGGAGAAATGACCCTTTTTTCTTTTTTGAGTATTTGTAGTGTGTGTGTGTTTGGGACCTTTTTCCCAGGATGTACTTTTATTTTAGAGCAATAAAATTGAGCCTATGTGCTCTTTAATAATAAATAAAAAAAGCAGTTTACAAAAGAGCGATTTTTCTTCTGGTTTCCCCCCTCCCCGAATGGTTTAAATTATTTGTTGAATCGTAAACTGTTTTTTGAAATACACATCTTGATTGTTAGAGCTGATAGGAGAGGGAAAAAAAAAGAACGAGAGTTAGGACAGAGTGAAAAGACTCTTTATTAATATCGTGACTGGCCTCTTATAGGGGTATCAAAATACTGTTGCATAATAATGAGGGAACAATTATTATCACCGCTATTACAACTAAATCAATGTGTGTTGTGTAAAAACACATTTATAATACAAGTAAAACATAATGCTTTGTTATCTTTGTATCTGCTGGAGGTTCTACCACGCAAACGTTTCAATTTGCAAAAAAACCTTTAGCAAGCTCGTTAGCAAGTAGCGAGTCCCCGCTTGAAGGTGAGAAAGTCAAGCCAGTCCCGAAAGCTAGATTCCCAATTCGGTGTGAAAAGCAATCGCCGGATGCTTCGAAGTGGATCGATTATTTCGGTCGATTGCGTGTACAATCATTCTCATTGAAGAATTCGGTTGATCGATCATAGCCATTCATCTGATTTTGGTGAGAGGTCCATCGGTAGATAGGACTATCGCCTAGGTTTGCCGGTTCGATCCGTCAGTCGATAGTGCATTGGTCAATCCTATTGTTTAGTCGGTCGAGTACTTAGCCAATATTGATCATGCCTTTTGGCTCAGAACTTTGATCGTTTGAGTTTTCATCCTAGCCGCTTGATCCCTTGAAGACTCGTGTTTACATTTTTACTATATGCATATTATTTTCTTGATTTTCTTGCTCCTCAATACCAACAACTACGATAAGGATAATAAATTATTAGATGATAAAAAAACACAGTAAATGGAGAAACTAAATTAATAATTTATTCTCCCTTGAGTTTTGTGCTCTGTGTTCCCTATAAATAGGGCATGAAGGCTTGTGTTTTTCATATTTCATTCAACATGTCCTGGACTCCGAGCGACATCACGGCTGATGGTTTGAGCAAGAAGAACACTGACGTTCGACTTTTGGCTTTAGAAGGCTTTCATTTTCCTAAACTTGTCGCAATCGAAAAGAAAAAGATAAAAAAATTTGTAAAGAGAAACAAGCAGTCGACACTCCAAGTGAGCGATTGACCAAGTTACATTTTTGGAAGGTCCTGATATTCAATCGCCGAAGAAATCCCTAAAAATGAACCATCGCTAGAATGTTCTGACTCATGGTCCAAACATAGGTGTGATTGTTGAGGAAAGCCAGCGATCTACTCCACCAGTCGAAAAAATTGAGGGTAATGAAGGGAGGTTAGAAGAAAAGCTAGTAGTTGATTCTCCCTTGTCCCTTTGGTCCCCTGGCTCAAGGAACAGACAAATTTTTTATGACCCTATCTGAATTGAACAGATATTTGGGTACGTAAATTTTTCTTACTTCGACACCTTCTAATAATTCCTTAACATTACTCTTAATGCAAATGAGTCGGGCCCGTGCAATAATCGTGTTGATGACGGGCCATCCAAGAACGTCATCATTGATTCTGCCTCGACGGCTGAGGCTGAACCGCATAACCCGATCGATGCACCTCTTCAGTCAATTGACCAGGGTTTTTTTATCGATCAATCAACCCCTTCAGCAGTTCCCAATAGGAGCATTTGGATAGCCGATAGTTTTCCTCCAGCCAACGGAGCATTGAATGAGAGATGACTCGTCTTTCAGCAAAGGCGATCGGAGTGCCTGCTACTGTCCCTATGCAGGAATTGACGGCTCAATGTGCGAGGTTGGAGGCAGAGGTTTCTGCACTTCAAGTCAGGTTGGTCGGCATTGCGAGGTTGGAGGTAGAGGTTGTTGCGCTTCAAAGCGCATTGAGCGATGTACTTGTTGAGTTAGGGTCCATTCGTGAGTTGACCGTTTTGAGTAAATTGTATCAAGATGTCGACCAAATGGAGCAGAATTAAGTTAGGAGAAGATTTAGGGACCGTTTGGGGGCAGCTTATAGTTGCGGACAGCATTTTAAAAACGCCGACTTGTCATTTGGTTTGTGCGTTCTGGGAGATTATGGAGAAACACAAATACCAAATCCTTAATAAGCAGGGTTGCATGATCGACCCTACAACCCGCGTCCATCTATTTGACTGGCTATTTCCTCCCGCGCCCATCTATTGTTTGTCTCCTCCCTGGCTCGATCTCTCTTGCCCTAGGTCGATCTCGTGCCTCTGTCTATCGTCTCTCCCTCGCCTCGCTCGACCGATCTTGATCAAATTGTAAGAAAAGGGAAAGAACACCTAAAATGCTTAGAAGCTTCAATGCAAATCGATCATGGAGGAGGGAACTTCTACTTCACACTTTAAAATCGGGGCAGATATGGGCACCACTTAGCACTACTGTGCTCCTCGATGTCATGGAGCTCAATCAAATTAACAAAGGGAGCACCTTTTACTCAATATCTTTCCTTATGTTGGTGGAAAATTGAATATGTGGTTGAAGTTTTGAGATATGTGGTGATGGTGGTTTGAGTCATTCATTACAATTGTGCAATTAATTAAGAAACACAAAGTTTTATCAAGTTTCATGGTTATGAATTTGTCTTTGGATTGTTGGATTAAGTTCATTTTGGTTGATGGAGAGACTAATCTGGTGGGCAGACAGTCAGCTTATCCAGATCAGGGGCAAAATGATCATTTATCCAGAAATAACTGCAAATCAACTGTTTTCCAAACAAACAAACCAAACAGCCAAAAGCTTATCTGGATTAGCCACTGATCAGCAGCTTATCAGGATAAACTGCTTATCTAGATAATTTGGATTAGCTGCAATTGCCCCAATAGACCCTTAGTGTTTCGGAGGATGCTTCAGCAAGGGTATGCCTCCACGAAAGAAGTGGAAAACGTGTTTGTCAAGTTTTTCCTTCAAAAATGTAATCATTTCATTTATAATAAAATAATATTTTATTTAATCTAAAATGATGTTTGGTGTGACACTTATAGTTTCGAGGTGTTTTAGCTTCATTTCCATCCTATAGATAGGGCCTGATGCTGTGACATTATCTTTTACGCTTTCTTATCTCCTTGAACCCCTATCTTGAAATTTTGTGTCTGCGATCTCCTGATGGCTCTGAAGTGAAATTTGAAAAGGTGCATTGATGTCTCTTCAAAATGTGTCCATATTCAATGAATCTACCCAAGAGATGCGATCTCAAGTGAAATTTGAATATCTTGGCGCCCAGTTACACACATTTGTACCAAATGATGAATCAAATACCTCTTTAAAATTCACCAAAAAGTTTTTAAAAATGCTAAGTAACTACCTGGCGCTTAAGCACAGAGTTTTGGCGCTTATGCGCGGCCTCTCTGTCTGTTGGCGCTTAGGTGCCAGATCTGAGCTCTTAGGAGCCCTAGTTCATTTTAACACCTTCATTTTTGCTCTAAATTTGATCATTTTTCACTCCTTTTGCAATATTTGGTCTATTTAAGTGTACCTGAAAGAAAAATACACATTAAAGTGTAATATCATAAAAAATAGGTATAAAAATGTGCATAAAAATAGTATATATTTTAGGTATATCAATCTCTCACCATCTTCTGAAGGAGATTCGGTCTGTCGGCAAGGTAAAGAGTTGATGGAGGATTTTAACATCCCTCCTTCCCCTTTACTGAAAAGAAAAAAGCGAGTCCTTTAAATTGCTTTCGATGAATGGGGGAGATGGAAGGTTATGGGTCGACATCAAATGCTTCTTCAATTTAATTGATACTTCAAGGAATTTGTTCCCTAATTCTATAGAGACTTAGAGAATCCCTCAAGAACTGGTGGAATTAGCATGGTTAGACAGCTTCAACCAGGCCTTGAAGTGGCTTGGTCGCCAGTAGATTATGCAAAAGTAGGATTATTTTCACTTAATGACAATGCAAGTTGTGCACCCTCATGGTTTAGCTTTGACTGCTGCGGAGAACTCCTTGGTCGAAACCCAGATTAAAGTAGCTTCGTTAGAAGCCGACCTCAAGGTCCTGGGAAGATAGATCTCATTCAAGTTAAACTTGATAATTTTGCTGTTGAAGTGAAGGATGCACTTAAAATTCTGAATACTTTGATGGAAGAGAATAAAGAGCTAAAAACAAAGGTTGCCTCGTCCATTTCTAAAGAACATATGACTAAAATGGCGAAGCAATTTCAACAAGGCATGAACTATGTAATCAAGAGATTTATACACTATGGTCTGATCGACGCCAAGTTCTCCAAGCCAGATGAGTTCACAACTCTTATTCCTCGTAAGGTGAAAGACTCATCATAAGAGGAGGAGACCTAGGGAAACTCCAACAACGAAGATCGATCAACAAATCAATGAATCTCGAACTTCAAAAGAACTTTTGTAACTTTATTTTTAAGACATTTGTTGATACAAATATATAAACAATTTTTGTAATTGCTTTGTATATTTATAAATCATACGTTTGATTTTATCTTTCTTAATATTTGTATTGAATTGTTGTGATATCACATATCTGTCAATTTTTTTCTCATCTTGGATGTTATTATGTCGATATTTATCGACCAATGTAAATTAATTGTTCTCCATTATGGCGTTCGATCAAATTATCACCCATCGAAGAGACTTGCATTTAAGAGGATGTATCTAATATACCACAGATCTTGTCGTTAGTAAATATTGAATCATCTCCAGAGTAAAGTCCCAAATTCAGATAGAGTGTTTTTACATCGATCGATCATTAACTTTCAAGATTGATCGAATGATTTTACATAGATCAATTATTACTTTTCAAGATTGATCAACAGATTTTACATCAATCAATGGTCATATTTTAATGTCAATCAATTGGATTTATTGCAATCAACTATTAATTTTTTAAGATCGATTGTTTGTTTGTATTTCAATCGGTCGTTCTTCACAAAACTTAGTTAAAGCAACTTTTCTTGTTTGACCGATTGGATCTCAGTCGCAGTCGAGTTCACTCCTGGCACTAGACACGAATCTTGTCGTTACCTGTGAGGGTAGCCACCAAGATTTGTTTCTGGGTTATTTGCACTAAACTCTTTCGCGGATCATATCGCAAGTGAGTAGAGAACCATCTTCAGAAACTTGATCTTATCGAGCAAGTAGAAATGGGTTTACAACTCAAGGGCAGTGTGAATAATTAATCTACTACTAATGATATAATCGATCATTTTGTTTATACATTTTCATTCAATCAATTCGAGTTCCCAGAGCACTAAGATTGATGTTATTAGCTTTATGCATTAATTGATCTAGTCGAGTTCCCCAAGTTTCGAAGAGACATGAGTATTGCTGAAACAAAATTAGTAATTCAAAATTTTATTGTGTTGAAAACAATAATTTTCTAGTAATGACACTCATTCTGTCATATACATAAGAAAATTTTCAAAGAAAAAAAATTTCTTTAAATCATCTCGCTCCATGTTCGAAAGAGTTCTTTCCTAGCATAAATCTTTAGCTTGTAGGCTCCTGGAGAAACTCGTTGATTGATTATGTATGGACCTCTTGAAGTATGATCTAGTTTGCCAACTGATTGCCCACGAGCAGCTGAATCAGATTTCCTCAGAACTAATTCTTTGATAATGTAATTTTTCTTCTGGACATGCTTTTTGAAGTATCGAGTGGTTCTTCTCCTCACTTCCTTCAATTGAAGAGCCGATTTTGTTTGCATTTCTTCTGTGAGAACGAGGGATAGCATCACTCCCTCATTATTAGCCTCCTTCCACTGCCTATTCTCCTTTGTGAATTAAGATGTTGTGACGACCCTTTAGCTATGATGGCTATATTTAACCCACATCATTGTCTCCATCCCATGAGTCAACATGAACAGTGTTTTGATTGGTCGCCGTATAAGGTTCACTCAAATAGCTCAAAGCACTGACGGTAGCTAATCCGTCTAGTTTCCTTTCTCACCTTCTACTTTCTTCTTTAATAAATTCTTAATTATCTTATTAGATGCTTTGGCGTGCCCATTCGTTCAAGGGTGATGAAATTAAAGCAAATTTTAGATCAATACCCTGACTTGCGCAAAATTCTTTCACTCACTGGTTTGTAAATTGAGTCTCATTGTCGATGATGACGATAAGTGGTAATCCATATCTGCCTATTAGATCCAACCAAATGAAAATTCGAAAGCCCTCTGCAGTGATTCAAGCAAGCGGTTTAGCCTCGATACACTTTGAAAAGTAATCAACTGCTACTAAGAGAAACTTTTGCTCACCCTTTGATGGAATAAAAGACACTAAGATGTTGAGTCCCAAGTAGCGAACATCCATGGGATGAAGATTGGCTGAAGCTTTTGAGCTGGCTGATAATGCAAAGGTGCTTTTTTCTGACATTGCTCACATTTCCTAAAAAATTCCTCCACATCCTTTAGAAGTGTAGGCCAGAAATACCCTTATCGATGCACCCGATAGACCAAAGTCTTCCCTTCATAGTGACTTCTACACTCTACAGAGCATACTTCTCGGAGAATGTCTTGTGCTTCATCTTTTTTCAAGCATCGCCAAAGAGGACGACCGTCTGAATAGTTTTCTTTCGATCATCAAATATAATGTAGCTTTGATTTTAAAATGTCTTGGTCTATCTGTTCTTTTGATTTTTTTCTAGTCTCCAAAAAGATGATATATGGATCCATCCAGCTTTTTTTCCATCGGTCTTCACCTCCATGGTCTCAAGCTCCTTAATTGTCGGTCTATCAAGCCTCTGAAGCATCCCGACCAAAATGACGTTTTTGGATAGAATGTCAATGACATGATTTCCCTTCTAGCCAACATGCCCGATCCAGAAGTTTCTGAATATTTTGATCTCCTTCTTTATCTTGGTAAGGTATTTATACATTAGTTCATCTCTCACCTCAAATTCCCAGTTGACTTGAACTATCAGAAACGAGTCTAACTTCACCCATAAATCCCAAGCACCCATTTCATATGCCATGGGAAGCCCTATGATCAAAGCTTCATACTCCACCTGATTGTTTCTGTCGTCAAAATTCACCGAGATTAATTGGTAAGGATGTTCTAAGGCTGGACTGCTCAAAGCAAGTCCCAACCTAGTGGTTTCCTGTCTAGATGCTCCATCAATGTGTAGGACCCACATTCAATCAGTGATAGGATTTCCCTCGTTAACTCTGCCTCGAAAAGATTTAGTAAGAAGTCAGCAATCGATTTAGCATTGATGGTCATCCGGGGGGCGTAAGTAATATCGTATTCACTGAGTTCAACCGCTCACCTCAATAATCTACTGGAATTCTCTAGTTGCTTCAGCACAGACTTCAACGGATGATCAACAATGACTGGAATTGGATGCATTTGAAAAGAGGGTGGAAGCCTGTGAGCGAAAATAATTAAAGCAAACATTAGTTTTTTCATGATTGGGTACCTGATTTTGGCGCATATGAGTACTTATCTGACATTAACTTAGGAATTATTTCCTCGCTTCTTCCTTAACTAGCACTGAACTAACAGCCTCTCGCCCGGCCTCTGAGGTAAAATGGTAATTTCCCAGCTGGCTTCAAACTTTGAAGTAACGATGGAGGGCCAATGATTCCTTCAAACTCTTGAACTCCTCTTCACTTTCAGTTATCCAATCAAAATGCTAATTTTTCCTTTTCGCTTTGAAAAATATTGCACATATGTCACCCGATTTTGAGATAAATTAGCTGAGCCTAGCTACCCAACTAGTTAACTTTTGAACCTCTTTGGTGTTCAGAGAGATGGGATATCAAAAATTGTTTATACTTTTTTAAGATTCGACAATTAATAAAAAGCGTAAGAATTTGCTTGCCAATGCACTAAAAATACATTTCGAGAGATTCAACTTAATATTAATTTTTTGAGTGTTTCAAATGTTTCCTTTAAATATTTTATGTGTTGTTCGACCAATTTACTTATAACTAAAACCTCATTTACATGCACATCAATATTTTTTTCTTTTTGGTTTGCAAAAATTACATCCATGAGGCGCTGATAGGTCGCCCAAGAATTTTTGAGCCCAAACGACATCACAATGAAGCAAAAAACATCTTGAACAATGATACAAGTTGTTTTATATGTGTCAGCCAGATAAATTTATATCTGGTGTTAACATTAGATAAAGTCCAAGAAACTCATCACAGAGTATCCGACTACTGAATCCACATGTCACGTTAAGGTTCGTGAAGTCATTGCACATTCTCCATTCGTTGTTAGCCTTCCAAACAATCACCATATTTGAGAGCCAAGTTGCTTACTAGAACTCTCAGATATCTCCAGCTTCCTTCAGCTTCTTCATCTCCGCTGCTATTAGTTTGGCAAAATTTCTGGATGTTGACAAGATCTTCTGTTGCACCGGTCGATCTATAGGGCTGAGGTTCAATGATGACATACAACGCCGACCGAAATCCAAGGCATCTCCGACATTATCCTAGAGAGGACGTCCCAAGGCTCGCAAAGGATTTGGATCAATAAATTTCTTAACCCTGCATCAAAGCTTTCCCTGATTAGAAAAACTTTACTAGGCTCTTCACTATTGGATGTAGGTACTTCGAGGATGGCTCATTAGTCTCAAGACCCACTTCCCTTTGGAATTGAATGTCAAGTGGCTCATGCTTCACGCTAGTGACTGCTCTAATGAGCAACTCCTCAACTTCTCTAAGTTCCATCAGATTGTGATGATCTCTCCATGTCAAGGAAACTTCATAGCCACGTGATAGGTTGAAGTCACTTCTTGATAATTGTTCTTCAATGGTCGTCCACATATAGCGTTGCAAGTCGGCGGGGACTCCACTACCATAATATCTTTCATGCTGGTGTATTATTTTTTTCACTCACCCCATGAGAATCCCAAAGAAATAACCCCAAAAGTCTCCTTTCCCTAGCTAGAGAAACCAAATAATTGGCCGGTTGGTGCTGTCAATCGATCTATTTTAAGCAAAATCTTTTCTAACTCTATTTTAAATATGATGTTCATCAAACTTCTAGTGTTGAACAAGATACTAATAATCAACACAATAATAATGATTGTGTTATATACGGATCCCCTGCGGTGGAAGATCTGCATCTATAAAAATAATGGGAGGATGGTTATACTTGTAAGAAGCAGCGGAATATACCTCTCCCGATCGAAGCCTTTTTTGATTGAATCGATGGGACGAATCTCCACCTCCTTCAAAGATTGCTAGAATAATTCCAACTATGTGAACCTTGTTTGCCTAGATAGGTTCATCGGAGGACTCCTCAACTAATGCCTTTCCCTATTGTCGGTTATTTCCTCCGACATCAACAAAGTTCTTGAGCTTCCTAAACTTGATCAGCTCCTCCACCTAGTTATGGAGATGGAAAAAATCCTCTATGTCGTGCCTGTGATCATGATGATAACCACAACACTTGTTCGGATTCTGGAGGGTAGCTCTGGCTTTCATCGAAGGATCTTTCCACAACTACTCTTATTTTGAATGGCCTCAACCAACTCTGCCATTGAAACATTCAACAAAGTGAAACCCTGCATTTCTCAATACACATATGATTGTGTGTAGTAATGTGACGGTCGCTGGTCAGAATATTGATTCTGACCCTGGCTGCCCTTACTGTTGCCTTGGTTTTTTTAGGATCGTTGTTTATTTTTTATGGCCTGGATGACCAACAAGATTCTGATTATCCCTTGAATTATGTCCTTTATCCTTTGCCTTCCTCTTCTTCGATTGATAATCGAACAATTTGGTTTGACACTAAAGGGGTCAGTAGCTTCCTCCGCAGCAATATGATTGTTGTCTATTTCTAACTGTTCAGGGAAAGACTTGAGATTGTGCAAATTGAATTCATATATGAATCACCCTTATCCAACCGCTTGCTTCAAAGCAATAAGTAGTTCCAAGTCCTTTACTTCCAACATCTCTTTCTGGAATCAAGTGATATAAGAATGCAGGCTCTCATTGTCTTCTTGTTATATTTGAAGTAGAGCCTGAGACTTATTCCTCGGCTTCTGTACATTGGCAAAGTGTGCAATGAAGAGTTTCTTGAACTCAGTGAAAGCAGAATAATCCTGAACAGTAGATTGAGAAACCACCAAAAAGCTATCTCCTTGAATGTCATTTGGAAAAGCAGACACTTCATCGCGCGTTTATCTGCGACATTTTAACTAATGATTTGAAAGAAGATACATGATCGGCTGGATCATTCTTCCCATTTTAAGGATCCAAATGAGGAATCCTTAACTTTTCTTGTGGTACTGCCTCCATAATCTATCAGGTGAACGCATTATCTGGGTGTGACTGAACAAGCACTTCAACACGTTCTACCCGATGCTTAACCATCGGAGTAGACCCAATATTTTCCACATGTTAGTAATCTCCTTACCCTTAGGTCGCCAGAGCGCTCACTCGGCCATTCGGTAATAGTGGATTCTTAAGAGGAACCCCTTGAGAGCAAGCTCCTCGAGATCCCACATCTAAAAGTGGCGGTTGATCGTTCCTCTAAAAAAGTGGCCTCAAATTGACCCATCGTCTGCTCTCGAACTCCTGAATTGCTTTTGAATCTCTCGATTCACTTACTCACTTGTGAACTTCATCGATGTTGTGTCTCTTTGTTGTGATTCTCCTTCATAATGTGCTCTGTTTCTCGTCTGTGACATATCCACGCTCACTAGATCACCTAAGATGTTGAATCCTAAATTGTCTATTGAAATACAAGACCCGAGAGTTAGAGCTGAGATGAGAGAAATGAGAGATTGAGAATCAAGAGAGAATGAAAAGTCACTTTATTAATTTCGTGACAACCTTTTCATAGGGGTCTCTAAATACAGTTACATCAAAAGGAGGGAACAATTATTATAACCAATCGTATAACTAAATCGAAATGTATGTTGAGTAAAAAATATATTTATAATACATACAAAACATAATGTTTTGTAGGTTTTTGAATGGTTTGAAGTTGATCGATTATGTCATTGGATCTCATGAAAAATCAATCCAATCAAAGAATTTGGCAAATTGATCATAGGCATTCGTCCGATTTTGGTGAGAGGTTTGCCGATCGACAGAACTATCGCCTACGTCCATCGATTAGATCCATTTGTTGATAATGCATTGGTCGATCCTGTTGTTCAGTCGGTCGACTGCTTAGCCAATATGGATCACACCTTTTGGCTCATAACTTTGACCGTTTGAGGCTCCATCTTAGCCGCTTGATCCATTGAAGATTGGTGTTGACATTTTTACCATATACATTCTTGAATTTTTGTTCACATAGCGACATATATATGCAGGATTCTTAAGGTTTGAATTTTGATATTTCGTTTGATTTCCTCTATTCGTAATTTTGTGTCCTATGTCTAGGTTGGTTACACCTAAAATTAAATTTTTTTAATAACTTTGAACATTGATACTTTCATTTTACATGCTAATATTTTATCGTATTGAGCATTACAGTGAATTCAACTTCACATTTCTTTATAGGTATTTTAGCTCTACACCAACCTTAAATAAATAAAAAAATCTTGGATGCCTCATAAAAATAGAAGAAAAATCACTTATGATACCTTGACCAACTTTGTACATATGATTGTAAAATTCCACTTTCTGCAACCAATGTTGTTTCCTCTTAGTTCAGGGTTCTATCTCCTTCTATCTAGCAAATAACATGTGAATGAGATGGTAAGCGAATAAATGCTTGCAAGACTTACTCCAAAGAAATCTAATATGGAAAAATCCAAGAACAGAGAAGCCACACTACAAATAAATCTCCATTATGAGAAGTAAGAAATGCACAGAATACTCACTCAGATCTCCTCTTTATAATTGATGAAAGACACAAGAGTTACTCCAAACTCTTTCTCTCTATATCACAAGAGAAAAGCACGTCGAAATTATCCTCTTTGACTATTCTTCACTTCATAGAAACCTTTTCAAAGAAACTCAAGAACATAGGTTGTATCGTCGCTTGAAATTATGAAGCTTCAAATTGAACAGAGGGGGAAACCACAAGTGACATGCCCACTCGATTCGTTGGGCGTCGGTCCCTCTAGACAAGGGGCACAGGGGAGCCCCGAAAAGTGGTGCAAGTGCATCACTGTTTTAGGAACCCAAAGGGGGGGGGGGTGCCCCATAAGACATGGGGGAACCAGTCTTTCCTGGTACTCTGATATGGCCGGTCGCTTCCTGCCGCTTCCAATCTGTCTCCACACCTCAACAATCTCCCACTTAGACACTGATAGCACTTGTCCTCCAGATCTGTACATTCATCTATATCATATTCATAGTCACATATTATGGTGTGGCTGACTCCCGACCTCAACCTTCATGGTATCCAAATAAAGCCAAGCATTGCTCCAGTTTCTCGATAGTCACCCCATTTGTCAATATATCCGTAATATTCTGAGTTGTGTGTATCTTCTCCAAGAATAACTACTCGTCTTCTAGGAGAAAGCATATAAAATGATACATCAGCTAAATGTGCATTGTTCAAGAATGAAAAGCACTGTTCTTAGAAAGATGAATTGTACTCATACTGTTATTATGAAGCTTTCCAATATGATACTCCTTGCTCAATTCTTTCATAAAAATATATTGACAAATTATCTCCTTGCTAGCCTTAATGATAACAATATATTCAACCACCTTGGATCTTCCCTTGGGTTGGCTTCATTGTAGTGATTGGCTCGGATGTTTCTTTGTCTCTTCTTTGACCGAATGGTTTAGACACAGATCATTCGATTGCTTTTTGTGCCTCGATCTACTTTAGTCTTGCTAGCTTTAGCTCGAACAGATGCACTCAGTCGAATAAGTGGGTCTCACGTTCTTCGGTTAGTGGGCCCTCACATAGTACTCTTTTCCTCTAGATCGGTAGATTTCCTCAAGATCAGTGTTTGAACATTTTTGATGTACAATAGATTTAGGGTTTCATTTTACTACTTTACATGAAAAAAAAAAGATTTAATAATAAAAAAGTACTAAAACACATAATAGAAATTCATAAAATACTCAATGTTGTTGTGCATCCTGTAGTTGTATGAAATGTCGAGCTTATTGCTAAATTACGCGTTTGCAAATTTTCGACTAAGTTATCAATTTTGTATGAGACTCTTGAGTTAGTTATTCAGCGAGCTCATAGATTTTTGTGACTGAGTTGCAAGGTATAAAAGTTCAGGTCTTACCTGCAAGTGTTGTAACTATTTAGCATAGCTCCACTTAATGGTTAAATTATATGCATCTGAATCTAACTTGCACTTGTTTATGTGAGGTTCAAAAACTATGCCCGAACATAAGGTACTTGGATATACAATATTACTTAATACATAGTAATATATTATAGGGGCATTTACATGCATATCAACTAATTTCTATGTTTTTACGTATCTAACATCTAAGTTTTGATTTTCTTACATTTTATTTGATACACCTTTAAAAAATTTTCATCATCCGACATGAATCTCGAGGCGCGGACGAATCTCCGGGCAATCTTTTGATCAAGAAACATTCAAACTTCGATTAAAAGACATCCAGAGCTCTGATTTCAACAAACTTATAGTCAAACTGATTGGTTCGACGAGACGGACCCAGTGACACTAAAATTGGTTCAATTCGAGTCAAATTACGCTTAGATCGAGACACTAAACAGCTTTTAGAAGCTTTACAGGCATATTGAAAGGTCAAACTGATTTTGAATATGGTGAGCCTATAGTCTAATCGAGCGTCTCAACAAAATGAATCCAACGAGTCCAAGTTCGTTCAATTCTGACATTGTTAAGGCACTCAAATGTAGATCAAATATTGTCTGATCGAGGAAATCTCTTTCTAAGTTGTCCAATCAGAGTGGTTCATATTTCTTCATTAATTACAACCAGGACTCTATAAATAGAGTCATATCTCTCTCTTGAAAGTGGCGAGAGGGGAAGAGGGTGGGGGTGGGAGGTGGGGAGAGCTTGAAGCCTAAAGAATACTGAAGTGTAGAGAATGAGCAGAAGTTGACTCCTACTTCTATAGCGCTGACCACCACCAACCACTGTCGACCATCACTTACCGGCCGCCACCCACTCACCGTGGAAAATAACAACTGATCTCATAGATTCACGAAGCAATCTGCGAAGCAACACATCTTCTCAAACATCAGGATGACACCAAAGATGGAGCAACGACGCACCTTGAAGACAATGTAACAACGCACACCAAAGACGGTGTAATAACGCATCTTGAAGATGGGATAACGACACACCTGACATACGCTAATGAAACTCCCGATTTTGGCCCCCGTAGCCTATAGACGTCATTACTAGTCACCTCTACGACCTACTTGACCAACTACGACCTATGTTGTCCACAGCTAATGTAGCTCCTGACTCCGGCCCTTGTGGCTTACGGACGTCATTACTACTCACCACTACACCTTGCGTGATCCACAACTCTTGCAACTCTTGACTCTGATCCCTACGGCCCACAGACATCATCGCTACTCTCCATTATGGCCTGTACGACCTACGTGGTCAACAGCTCCCGCAACTCCCTACTACAGCCTTTATGGCCAATCGATGTTGCTGAAGCAACTATCTACGGTTCTCCTAGCCAACTACTGTCATTGTTATCAACTAGAACTTCTATAACAAGCAGACGCTACAACCACCGTCTACAACACTCACAACAAACTTTTACCTCTGCGACAATCAACTATGACCCCTTGCAGCTTGCTATCGCCAAGAACTACAACTAGATTTCAAATTTACAACTTTTTTATTTTTATCTTTCCTACTTCAAAAGAAGGGTAGACTTGTGTACTCACAATTTATAGTGAATTACTTAAATTAAGCTAGGCTTCGTGGTTTTTTCCCTGTTCAGTTTTTTAGCACTTAAAAAGTCGAGGTGTCTCTTCCTGCTTACTTCTCCTTAATTACCTGAATATGTGTTGATTTTTCATACAATGCTAAGTTGATAAATAATCATTACTCTACCATCATGAATCTTCTATAACACATAAATATCATTCAAATCTTTCATATCATATAAAAATATAAATATTTTAATTTTTTGAAAAAGTGAAATACACATTTTTATGCACGTGTAAAATTATATGTGTAAAATTTAAAGTTTAGATATTATATATGTAAATACATTGGAATAAAGTTGCACGTTTGTAAATCTTCCTATAAAATATTTTTTCTTATAATTGTTTTCCCGTCCAATTTGCTAATTTGGATTTGCAACATCCCCCGTGTTACACGCTTCTAAATGAGAACGACACGGTCCTTTTGTAGCAGATCAATTTTTTTCTTCTTTTTGAGGAGAAAATTTCTCTTACGTAGACAATATATCTATATATTGGGGCCATGCAATATTTATTTATATAAATGATCAATTTTAAATTATGAAAATAATATGGATTCTTGAAATTTAAGCTTAGGGGCAGTATTAAAAACAAACAAATGAAAATGAAGAAAATAGATTTAGGTCTATCTGGGGTGACTGCAATTTATTGAATAATCTGCTGATAAACTGAATAAAAATAATTTGTTGATAAATTAGTTGCGGTGGCTGTCACCTCACCTAGATATGTGTAGTGTGAAAATGTTATTTTCAGCGTTTTGAAAATGCATAAGCTGCTAAAATACAGTTTACCCAAACAGACCTGGTGCATTTTAAAAACGTCACTGTACTAAATAAATTGTCCCAAACTGACCCTTAATCGCGCCGTGTAGGCAATTATACAATTATGTATTGCACGTGTTTATTGATTATTAATATTTTAATGTCAAATTGTTTGGTTGAGTGCAATATTTTTTTTTAATTTATTTAAGTGAATGGAAAAGAGGATACCTAATTTGTGCCATTAAATATTGGAAATAACTAAAAAGTTTGGTTTTACTTCCTATATTTAAATAATAAAACGGCTAAGGTGTCTCCTCTCCTCATGCGTACGCAGCTGTCAGTCGATAAGCAATTAAAGAAAAGACGACAGCGATTTTTTTGGGAAAGGCAGATGAATTTTTAGATAATAGGAATCGCTTAAATGACAGAATAAAGCTTTATCTAATGATAAAAAGCATTATCAATTCTTTTCTATTAAAAGTTGTTGCTTTTAGGTTCTCGAATTTTAGCGGTAATATTTTAAATTATTTTACCGTTACTTTAATGGGAGTTATATATAGTATTCTTAACATTTTACAGATGCAAGCCTATCGCTCGTTCGGTTGAACTTTTTGGCTTTGGATCGGCAAGACCGATTCTGTTAGTTGGGCTTATTGGGTTTTGCCGGTCGACTGAGCGTGATTAGCGAGTCGACAGGACTAGTTTGATCTGCTAGGCTTTCTCGGTGTTTTCGATCAGCTGATCTAATATGGTTGTTGACCTTCAGTCCCTGCTACTGAGCTCATGTCGACTGAGTGCCACTAGACTATCAATAAGATAATGAATCACAGTAACCCGATAAGCAGCTTGCTCCCCAACGAAGAAAGCCTGAGGTTGAGGGATGAGTCACTGTGGGAAATTATCTAAGTAGCGTTGGGCAATTTCAACGCTAATCAGGCCTTTTTCTGATGATTAGCGTCGAAAAAAAATGATTTTGTGTCAACATTTTCGTTAGATTTTTAATGCATCAAGATCTATACCTAATTGATAAATGTTGTAATTATAAATCAGTTAATAAAATTAATAATCAATAATTATGCATCAATAGAATAATACTAAAATATTAATTAAAATAACAGAATAATTTATTCATTAATAATTGACAATTAAAAATCTAATAATGTTAAAAAATGGTCAAGTTTGATACAACATCAACAATTTCCATCATCCGCAAAAATCTCGAGGTGTTGTACATTTCTCGAGAAAAATTTTGAGCAAGTAATGTTCAAATTGCAATTAATAGTCATGCAAAACTCTAATTTCAGCAAACTTATAGTAAAATCGAGTATATCGACAAGACAAATCCAAAAAGCCCAACATTACAATTTCGACATTATTAAGACATTCAATTGTTCATCGACACCATCCAATTGATGGGATCTATCTAGGTCATTCGATCATAGTGATTTGGACTCTTTCTATATTTGCAACCTAAATTCTATAAATAGAGCTTTATCCTCCCTCTTGGAAGGGGGAGGAGGTCTTGAGCTAGAATGAGACTAAAGCTTCAAAGAGGAGCTAAAATCCATCATCGCTTCTACCCACAGGTTCGACAAATACTTCTCGCTCTAGCAGTTGTTGCTTCCTCTGGCCACCTTGGCCCCGTCATTGGCTCCGGCCACCAATGCCACTTCCTACCAACTCCGACCACCGTCACCGCCTCCCACCACAAATGACCGCCGCTGCCTCCTACCACCTCCGATTGTCGCCACCTTAGACCACCACTGACTGTTGCCGCCTCTGACTACCTTCAACCACCGCCTCCTCCAACAACCACCGCCGATAACTCCGACAGCCTCTGATGCATATAAATGACTCCTACCATCATCGGCAGTCAACACCGACCAACTCCAGTTGTTACCGCATCCGGTCGTCGCCACCTCCATTAGCTACTGCCTCTGGCCAACTCTAGTCACCATGACTCGCTAGCCACCATGACTCGCTAGCCACCATCAACCATGATCGACCATCACTTTCTTCTTGCAGCGAAGTCCCTTGTGGAGCCACAACGTGCACTACAAAATCTAATCATACATTATAGAGTAATGAGGCATCCTACAAAACAACACATCTCAAATAAGGTGTAAAAAAAAACCCCGATGATTGTGTAACAACACAATACACATACGAAGCAATGCCACCTAAATACGGCGTAAAAACTAATCCCAAATGTGATGTAACGATATACCTCGATGAAGGTGTAACACAAATATAGTGTAATGATGCCTCCTAAAGATGATGAAACGATGTTGACTTTATCAGACTCTTAAAGCTTCCTCCTTGGCACTCTCTACTCTGACCTCTATGACCTACATATCTTATCACTTCTCACCAATATGCATACATGATCAACTATGGCTAATGCGTTCTACAACCTGTGCATCACCTAACCCTGGTCCTCGCCGCGTACGAACATCATCACAGCTCATCACTACAGCTACGTGACAAAGCACGACCTATGTCGTCCGTAGCTCATATCGCTCTCAATTCTGACATTTATGGCCTATAAATGTCATCACAAGTAACAAACATTGATTTATGTGGCTTATAGGTTATGCAACTCCCGACTCTGACATCTACGGCCAATAGATATCATCATAACTCACTATTATGTTTTAAGTAACCAAATACTATGTGGCTTATAGCTTGTGCAACTCCCAACTCTAACCTCTACGGCCTACTAACGTCATTACAGCTCACCACTACGACCTAAGTAACAAACTATGGCCAACGTGACTTACAACTCCTGCAACTTCCTACTATGGCTCAAGTGGTCAATCGATGCTTCTGAAGCAACTACCTACGAGCCACATGGCTACTCACTAACATGACTTTCAACTATGGTCTATACAATAATTTGGCACTACAGCCACCATCTATAACATTTACGTCAGACTACTGCCTCCATGGCAATTAACTACAGTGCTTTCAGTATGCTATCACTAAGAACTATATTCACTACGGCCAAATTATGGCTATTATCGATGAGCTATTATTGTATGTTTACAATGATCATTATTTTAACTCCATCTTCCCTAATTCAGCAAAAGAGTAGGTCTGTGTATTCTCCATTCATATTGGATTATTTTAGTCATGCTAAGCCCATTGGTTTTCCCCTTCTAATGGTTTTCCACGTAAAAATTGAGGTGTCTTCTCCTACTTCATTCTTCTATTTAAATTATTTTAGCATGTTGTTAGTTTTCTTGCAATGCTCAGATGATAATTAATTACTCTATTGCCCTGTAAATTCCAACACAGATCAGTTTAGCGTCATTTGTGAGAAATAAAATCCCATTTGACACTGTCTTCAAATCTGACAAGTTGAGCCCCTATTTTGTCTCCCTTTAATATACATCATCCTACTAGCAAGGGAACCCCCTTTACACCTTGAAGTATTCTTTAATGTGGGAGACAACCATCATTAAAGCCTCAGAAGGTTGTTCATGTTAACATCCCCATACATCAAGCCTTTAAGAACGTCTTCGAGCAGGTTGTGGGGCAAATTCACAAACAGTGCTTCCTCCACGCCCCATCGCTGTACTGGAGTTATTCCTAAACTGCATTAGAAAGTTTATCTGTTCAATACATGTGCTAATTTTAAGCTCATGTAGAAAACACCACCACTGTGAAATAACAAATTCAAAAGAAGAGATTAGTAAGTTGTTAAATATTTTTATTTAGTATGGTTGCCACCATATTATCAAAAAAATTATTGTCCATTGTAACCTACATTCTAGCCTCAATAAATGCATAACATCTATGGAACCTCATCTGGGCTTAAAAGATTCCAAGGGGATTCGATTCGACCTCTTTCAGCACAAGCTACAATCATTAAGCAGAAGTTTTGACAAATAGCCTCATATAAATCAAAAATCTTTGGTGGAATCTCATCACCTCTTTCATAATGGGTTATGGTCGTCAAACAGAAGCTTTAACTAACAACCTCTGATAAGTCAAACGTTCTTGGTAAATTTGATATGACTTTGTCCATTACAGCTTAAAATTGTCGAACATCTTTGGCTATACAATCTAGGATGTAGCTTACATCCTTAATAGATTATACTTTCGACTTTATTCAAAAACAGGTTAACGCCATCAAGCATCTTTGACTATATAAGATATAGAATGAATCTTATATATTTAATAAATTTTTCTTTCGATTATGCTCCAACATAGGTTAATGACATTGATCATCTCCAGATATACAACCTAGGACATGCCTCACAACATTTGTGAAATACAACACCCTAGAAGTGTGGTAAAAGCATCCCTGAAGAGAGAGCTGAAATCCAGGATCTTGTACAAATGATGTCGTGAACATCTATTGCAACCGCCAACCACTATTGGTCTTCTGCTCCTGCAAACACAACCATGCCGACCACCGCTGGCCTTTTGTTGTTGCGATCGTCAACCATCGTCGGCCTCTTGCCCTTACAACCATCGACCAGAGGTTGTCAACCGCGACTGCCCCCCATCAGTCGCGACCCACTCATTGCGATGAAGCAACCTACAAAGCAGCATATCATCCCAAACATTGTGCTAACACCGAAGATAGTGCACTGAAGCTCCAGCAATCACTCCCCGCTGTGATCTTTCCCTACTAAGGAGCAACAAGTTCTTTGGTGCACCGACGTAATTCGAGAAATTGTATAACTAATTCCCCCCGTGAAATGAAGAGTCGTGCCTGTAATCATCAACTTACAGTGAGACATTTCAACTAGGCAAGATCTCGTGATTTCTTCATAATGGTTGAATTTATTTTAAGAAAAAATTCGGATACATAAATCAATTAAAATTTAAGTTATATTTATCTCAAAACAAATTCACCTACTCTGATAATTATAAAAACTTGACCAAAACTATAGATTGTTAATTCGAAATAAATTTATTTTAATGAAGGTGAAAAGGCAAATTTTAATGAAATAAAAAGTATACTTTGGGATAATATTAAAATAAATTAATAGTATTCTTGTCTTACAAAACTGTCCCCACTGTTATGGAAAAAGCAGTTTTTCTTCTGAGATTCTAACTTACATTTTTACTGTAATTGAATTATTTTAATACATTAATGACAGTATACGTAACTGAATTATTTTTTAGGAGGATTCAAGCAACAATTTTGTCGTAGAGAAACCAATTTTGTTGAAAGCAATCAAAATACCGTACGTCCGGACACTCAATCACTGGCCACTGCATTATCATACACCTCATTGACGGGCGACATGACAGTCGGTAGTTGGCAGTCCGGACGTAATATTTTCACTGGCCGCTGCATCACCATCCACCTTATTGACGGGCGACGTGACATTCGATAGTTGACAGTCCGGACGTAATATTTCAAGATTCAGGAATGAATGCAATCCAGAAGAAGGGCTAAAAATAAGACGTGCACATTGAAAAATGAGTTTGCAGGGAACATCATTAATAGCTATATAATAAATATTTGCATTTAAATACAATTGACTGAAAGATAGTGAAAGTTATGGAAATAAATAAATTTTTATTTACAATTAATAGCGTATCAAATTTTTATCATAATTATGATATTTAAACTTGTTCGATTTCCGCATGCTATGATCTTAATTACAGATTTTTCAATCCTTTACAGTCGATACAATTTGGTTAATTTGATGCTAACATCATATTACCCTTATTTAATCGGTATTAAAGTTTATATTATTTTAGCAAGTCTGTGTGTGTATATATTTAAAGGCATGGTGGACAGACGGAATCGTCAACCACTTCATGGCTTACAACTCGTCTGGGTTTGACCTATGCGCCTAACTACTCCAACAACACCACCATAGGGGTGATTTGAACGCCAGACCAGATGGGACTTACACCAAAGCTGTTCTACCAACTAATCTGGAAACGCTATATATATATATATATACACACACACACACAGAGCATTTGAAATATTGATATTTACGAATGAAGTTGTTGCTATAATTTAGAAAAAACTTCCTAAAAAGCTTAATGATCCTGGTAGTTTCACAATTTCGTGTGCGATGGGAGACATATTTTATGGGAAAGCTTTTTGTGATTTAGGTGCAAGTATTATTCTTATGTCATTATCTGTATTCACAGGACTGGGATTAGGAGAAATAACCCCGAGTACTATAACTCTGCAATTAGCACATCGTTCGATCACATATCCTAAAAGAGTTATATAAAATATTTTAGCGAAGGTGGATCAATTTATATTTCTTGTTGACTTCATTGTGCTAGATATGGAGGAAGATAAATAGATACTCATAATTTTAGGGAGACCTTTCCTAGCCATAGACAGAACAATGATAAATGTGCAAAAAGGAGAATTAACTATGCGCGTGAGTGATAAAAAATAGTCAATAAAATTTAGACTTTATAGAATTTTATGTTGGCTATTCAATTGCAACCGGTGGAAATAAAATGAACGGCTAAGATAATTAACAATATATAATTTTATTGGAATCATATAAGATTCCATCTTTCATTAATTTGCTCCGATTGAAATTGTCGACTATAGTTAAAGCACAAATTCTAAGCCGGCGTACTATGGCTTATTAAGCGACCAAGCTTACGTGGACCCAATTAAGCTTTAATTTAGAATTTCGATCCATTAGTTGCAGGTCTTATACGGTTCTTTTTTATTTTTAATGGAGCCCGTGGCCTTTAATGTTAAAACAACCCACTAAGTGGATTATAAATATTGATTTATGTTTTTTAATTCATATATATTTTAATGTGCCATATGAAGACTATATCAAGTTGTAAATTTACATATATGTCACATAATTCTTATGTTTTTACATATCCAACATATACAATTTGAGATCAACATGATTAACATTTCGATGTGTAAAAGATAAAAATAATGATATTTTTTATGTAATATTGAGTGATATGTTTGTAAATATGAAAAATTATGTGTTAGATATATATAAATTAATGTAAATTGATTGATTTGTACATAAATGAATCTTTTTTATTTTAATTAATAGGTTGCCTAATCCTCACCAAAGTAAGACTTCATTTTTTAATTATTAATGTGTTAACTCGGAATAGTAATGGAGTATGAACGAGTATATTTAATGTAAAACGATGGTGGAGAAAGCACGTTCTTAGAAAGCTGCAGTGAGAATTATAAATTTATATTTCCTATAGAATCGTACACCAACTTTTTTACAGTCACACCGCACTTTAATTGGGAGGTTGAAAAAAATAAAAAATTACAACTGTAAACCAATTGGACTGAGTTGAGTTTAAATTTTACTATTTTTTTTAAATAATTTTACAAATTTGTAATATAAATTAAAATTAAATTGATTTTAAAATTTACTTATTTGCCTTCTTTTTTTCAAAAAAAAAAAAACAATTAGGTAAGTGAAGATTCTATATATGAAACATTTTGGAACTTAGTTTAATGTAAAATATTTTTTGCTAATTTATTTCATTTATGATTGCAAAATGTCAAATTTGTTTATATCATCGACAATGAGGTAAGGTGATTTAGAACCATTGGGCACCTTAAGATGTATCTTTTAAGGTGTGAACAATAGCAATTGGAGGGATAGTAGAAATCCTTGTCTAATTGAACACAATTTTCGCGCAAGGCAAAAATCTTGGTGCAATAAAATGAGATAAATTTGATCATTTATGGTACTGCAAAAATTAATTCCAAAAGAAGAGCAAACTCAAATGACAAATAATATGCTGCCAAAATGATATATTCATAATGATTAATCGAATAACTTAAAAAAGAAATAACTTCATTTCAAGCACATAAAAGAGAGCATGTCAATTAAACTTGTTCAAGTTAAATTGTATGTGTCTTTCCAGAGCTATTTCTCTTTTTATGTGTGATGTATTGTTGCTTGGAAGAAATAAGAGTCCAGAGTTAGGGTTTAGGGGATATGTTGATGGTCTTAAGACAACATCCATCCTTAAGTAGCACGCAAATGTTGTTGTATCAAACTAGCACACATATGTTATCTTATATGTTTGTCTGTTAAATTTTCAAATTGTTAAAGCAACTGTAACCTCACATATTTCCATTTTGAATGTTTTAATGAATGATAGTTTATAAGCAAAGGAACATCTTTTAATCATTTACCTTTTTAACATTCCAAAATTTGGCTAAAAATTTTTGAAATTATTTAAGACTAAGGCTATAAAAAAAGCTCTTTATTCATAAACAACTCGTTCTTGGCTCATGAAGTAGCTTGTGTTTTAATTGTTCATTTAAGTAAGCGAGCCGGACATGAATAATTTTTTAAACTCGAATTATGAATGAATTGAATATAAACAACCCTATGTTCGCTCGTGTTCTGCTCATTTTTACTCAAAATAAAAAAAAATATACATATTATTTATAAAATATTATGATATATATATATATATATATATATATATATATATATATATATAAGTTAGAATTACCATAGTCCATGTGGTTATATGTTTTTTATTGCATTAGTGGTGCGGGATCAAATCCAACACCCTACATATATTTTTGTACTTTTAAACGAATCAATTTTGAGTTGAACACGAGTAAAAATATGTAAATTAAGCCGAACACAAACACATTGTTCACGAGTCAATTTCGAATGAGCCAAACACGAGTCCAAACTAAGCTCACTCAAGCTGCACTCATTTACAATCATATTCAAGACAATTTGATTGATGCAATTTTTTATCAGTCATCCTTATTGAATGGGTGGTGCCAAGATGTATTGGTATATTTAGATAATCAAATGAAGATTATCAATCATGCCTCCAAGTGGAGGGCGTCTCTATCATCCTCCATAATGGCCTCAATTTTCTATTTAACTCCTCCATCACCTCAAGGAAGTGTCCACTCATCCCCGGTAGAAGAATTGTCCCAATGGCAATCACCCTCAAATTCTCCTATATTATTTTGCATCGATCATTTCTCTCCTAGACTATTCTGCATCAATCACATACATCTCCTTACAATTATATCACTATCGCCTCTAGAAACATTCAGACCATTCTTGGTTTCCTCTTCAATATTCTCAGATCATCTCAAGCTCGTATCTCCTCCACCTCTCGATACAGGACTAACAAAATCACCTCTAACAATGATATTAACTTTCTCGCAACATCAACTGAAATAAGTACAGCATCTTTTCATCTACTATGCATTAACAAAATTAGAGTTCAATTGAAGTAGACATCATTTTTCATATAAAAATAATGTCCCAAATGCAGAATCAGCAGACATTAAAAAAATAGATAGAATACTTTGGTCAATATGGCAAGACTCTTTAAGCAGCGCCATCAAATAGAATATTTTCCTTCTTATTTGACCACTGATTCGCAAGCTCCCTGCAAAACATAAAACTCTTGGCAAATCAGGGCATTTGTCATACACATAACTGATTTCATACGCTGCCTCTATTTGTGCAATTTGTAACGCCACAACAAGATCACTGCATTGAGCTTAACGCTGCCAATAACTTGAAGGTTCCTATAGCAGCAATCTATTGCCATCTTTGATTCGCCTTATCTATGTTAAAGCTCCCATAATAACACATACTGCAAACTTTGAAACCTTCAAAGTAAAGGAAAATATGCACGAAAATAACTCTGTATGGAGGTATGTTATGATATATCTGCAACATTTATCTTGTAAAGCAGTGGATATTTGCGTAGCTACATACAACTTAGATGATCGGAAACTTCAAATAAGCAGAACTAATAGACAATGATACATGAATGTAGAATCACTACTAAAGCAGATTCTTAGAACAAACATGAAATCAAACTCAAAATATCAGCAAAATAATGAACCCAAAAATACAAAAAGAGAGAAAACGATAGTAGCTGTTCATTGATTGCAAGGAAGCCTTGCATAGAACCCCAGCTCAATTGTTAAATGACACAGGTAGTCATCCACCAAACATCTGCAAAAAGCCATTTCCGGTGTTCATCGTTTCTTCAAGATCTGAAAAGCAGAAACTCTTCCCATCAAACTTGTCAGAAATCATCTCCTGTTTGGCGAGGCGGGAGTTCAAGAAGGAAGGAAGATGGTATTATGAGTGGCCCTTCCAAGTCACCCTGAAGATATGTAGAGCCAGCCAAAATTCTCCTAGGCATTTTCTGGCCGGACGTATGTGAGATTTCGCTTTGTAATTGGGTGCGGAGTGTTTCCATGTGTTGCAGGCATATTTTGAACACTTCTTGGAACCACGAGGGTTTGAAGAGCAGCGGACTCGCGCTTCCATTGCAAGCTTCTTGCTCCTGGCTTTACGGGGAGGCGTGCTCGAAAAGCCCCTGTGAGAGTACCCCTTGGAAATGGCATTCTACCGAGCCTCGAAGCGAATGGAGAAGGACGAGCAATCCGTGGCCAACCAATCGCATGGGAATCCACTGAGCTTCCCCTAACAACCTAATGAAGAGTTTGGAAGTGCAAATCGTTAAGCAGTTTTCAAACTTATCTTCATGTTGTGCTAAAGGCTATAAATGAATGGAAATTTACATTCGTAGCACACAATTCTTATGTATTTACATCTCACATCTAAACTTTCAAATTAACATACATAGCACTTTGGTGCTTTAAGATTATGCATGAGAAGGTGTATTTCACTTTTAAGACATGCTGATAGTCCTATCTTTTAGGTGATATTAAAAGATTTGAGTGCTATATGTCTCAATTATTATGTAATACATAAGAATTGTGCCCCTTAAAATGAAATCCTCCAGTGCAACATGTTCCCCTAAGACTATATTATGAAGGCAAACTCCAGGGAGTAAGCAGTGTATTAAACTCGAAAAAGATCATGACGAAAGCGATGCCGTGTGCCTAGCCATAGTGCTTGAAGGAATGCAAATGTATGTTTCAGAACAATGAAATCTTCTTGAATGATATTATACACTAATATAAGTGATTAAATATAGGCAAAAGTCAATTGATAAAATAGGAAAACAATAAAAATAAAAGAATATTCTCAATTATGAAAATATATTGTAGCGGCAAATATAATATTAAAAACTTAAATATTCCAACCTTGTAATAACTCCTTTTAAGTAGGGACATACATATCAAGGAGTATAAGCTTGTTTTAAATATTTGAAAAGCATAATAATCATAGAGCCTTTGTTATAATGTATACTAATTGGTATTCAAATGATCTTCTTGATATGACAACATCTTTAATAAAGTGACAATCCAACTTATAATATTTTAATATTTCATGAAAAATAAGGTCGAAAGCAATATAGATTATTGCGAAATTATTACAATTAAGAATCATAGGTTTCGTTACTGGAAAGCAAAAATACTTCTAATAGACTTTCGATCCACAACATTCATAAACAAAATGTGCCGATACCGATATATTCATATTCAGTATCGGATCTTACTAGGTTTTATTCTTACATGAAAAATAAAACTGTTAGCAATATAAAATGCTGCAAAATTACCATAATGATCATAGGTTGAGCTGCAGAGAAGTAAAAAAATACTTCTAATAGTCTTTATCCACACCACTCCGTAGGCACAATGTGCCAATAACAAGATATTCAGTCTAATGTTTAATTGTAAGAGAATTATTTGCATGTGACTAAAAAAGCGTCATAAAGCACTTTCAAAATTAAAGAGTCTAAAACACTCAACATTATAATAAGCGTCATCTTACATACTTGCATTTCTGATGAACAAAACATTTGTATACATAAACATTTAACCTCTTTAAAGTTTCTCATTGTTTTTATTTTTATTTTTATTTTTTTTTTCTTGGGTGGACACAATGTAGAAAAAGGAGTCATTTTGTCGACCCCTTGTTTTTTTTCTTTTAATCTATTAGAATTAAACGAAAATTTGACACTAAATAGGACGCAATGGAGAAAAAGGATTCATGTAGCCGACCCCACTTAGTGGGATTAAGGCTTTGTTGTTGTTGTTGTTGTTGTTGGGTGGGGGAGGGGAGGGGAGGGTGAAACTAAGATCAACTTAGCAAACTAGGCATAGAGAATAAAAATATCTTCAAATCTTCAAACTTTCATCATCATTAGATGTTTTTAGAATATTCAATTAATAGATCTTCACTCAAGAAGCCGAGTCACTTCAAACATATCTATTGTATATTTTCTTCGAAAAAAGAAAACGAAATTGGCTGCACATAAACTTGATGAAAAGATAAAGTACAACCACACCAAATTTGAAGTAACAAATTTCTTCCGAGGATATTATTTTTCTGTCCTCAATATTATAAACATAATTTTTGAGAGCAGGATTACTAACAGCATACACAACAAATAAATGTACTAGAGGGAGAATGGTCCGTGAAAATAGAGTGATCAATCGAGCTACTTCAATGACCAATATTAGCAAAGACCTTGCAAAGTTTATCAAACTAACCACACAACTTTGTTTAAACAAATAGACAATTTCCAAAGTTTGCATATTTTGTTACCTCCTGGGTAGCATACCATGTAAGTTTTCACAATGGAGAAGCATTGTTGGCATCCATTTAAAATTAGGTACAACCCTTACTAATGGAGAGGAGGCAAAAAAATTTCATCGAACAATTATGCAAACTGTCTTAAAATAGTAAATTACACGAAAAAGTGTGACTTTTGACATCCATTGAGCCTTGTAGCAAATCCAACAATCAAAAGTTCCATTTGAAAGAACTTATCCATAAAAAATCAACAATATGCAATAAATTTTACTCAGCAAGGGAATGCAAAAGGTTCAAAGGGTGACGATCAAACAGAGCTGCCATTTAAACATCCACTGCATACTTCCAGTTAAGATTGAACAGTTATTGTTGTGAGTCAATAAGTATAAATGCTATAAAGAAAGAGATGACTAACTAGTGAAAGAAAAGAACAAATGATCAAAGGACGTAAAAAATAATATCGAATGATGAACATAATATTGAGTAACCTTACAGAAAGTAATTGGGAGATGTAAATAGGCAAATGTTGAAGATGGGCTGAGACTATCAGTGTTGAAATCAGTCAAAAGAACTAGAAAGAAATAATGAAAAGCAAAGAGGAGAATAGCCTCAAATTTAAGAGCATTTTATAGAAAAAAAATATATATTTAAATTTATATATTTTCAATCCTGTAAAATCTCCAAAATGATACCATGGAAGTTTTAACTAATGTCACATTAAAGAGCCAAATTTTAAAAATACAATTCGTGAGCCAATACAAGAAAATCATTTTCCATTTCTTTAAGAAAATAGACAGTGATGTGATTATCATTACCTTCAGAATACGAGACATAAATGAAGTGCCATTCAATGAAAGCGCTAACTCTGCTGATTCTTTACGCAGGAACTCAACATAAGCTGACCTGTTGCAAGGAGAAAATGTTAAGGTTAGGTTTTACATAATTTGAAATGAAACAAGAAGACCAAACATAAGCCGTCTAGACAACACTAACCCTATGGGATGACAAGTTGCGGGATTAGTCACAATTATTACTTTCAGAACTTCTCCGAACTTATTGAAATGTCGGGAAAGGGTGTCCTTAGTAGCAGCAAAATGAACCTGCAAAACAAACAAATAGTAGGTTTACATGCCAAGTATTATTATTATAGAAAAGAAAATAGAGGGATGATAACGCATACATTACTAACAAAGATGGTTCGTGATTCAACATCTTCAGAAGGACGGCTTGTGGTATAGGAAACGCCTACTCCTATAAAAAAATGGATCAAAATTAGTATAATGTCTGAATAAAATACAAGATAATATCTATTATAGAAGAAAAAAAGATGGCTCAACTAATTAGGATTCTTGAAATAAACCCGCACTACAAAATCTACTTTAGAGAAAAAAATTGTCTAAACTGATAACAACAATTCTTCATTAATAAATATGGCCAACAACAGGCAATATGCGCCATTACAATGATAACTACAATTTATTAAGATTATGAATAAGGCCATAAAAAGTGATACGTGTCGTTACAACAAAGGGAAATTTGTTAGATTAATAAATATAGTATGAGTATACTACAGATTTTATAGCTTGGTAGATGGAAACTGAATATTAAAGTTATTCGCATGCTTGCGCTTGTGCGAGTGCACGTGCGCGTGCGCGTGCGTGTGGGGAATAAATCTCAGATAAGTTTCCTTGTAGTTTGAGTAGTTTTTCATATACATTGCTTTATATGTTTCACTTGATTTTAAAATAACTGATTTTTCCATGTTTTAGTAATGCATCAAAAAATGGAATGCTTTCTGGAAATGGAAAGTAGTAGCCTGCACAGCACATTAAAAATAAAACTAGAATTATTTTTCTTTCAAATTGATTGTCATGGGCTAATATTTCATTCCACTTTCAGAAATGAAATCACAAACACTTCAGAGGAGAGTTCAGAATATTAAACCAAGTCAACATCTCAATGGAGAAAACTATTTTATGAGGTCCCACTTTATTCGAACTATCTTGAAACAGAAAGACAAACTAAAGCTATCTTCTTGGAATAGGGCCAAAACAAGATTATTCGAAATCTGTTTCATATGCTGAAGATGACTTTTCAGTGATGAAGATTTGGTTATGAGAATTGAAGACAATACAAGTCAGCTATACTTGCATGTTTTTTATAACAGCAAAGAAGATTTGGGAATCCTCCGGGCAGACCTATTCTAAAGTTTTAGATGATGCAAATATATATTAGAATTAAGACAAAAATCTCATCTACAAATGAAAGAAAACCGTGCAACTACTCATCATGCTCAGATTTTACAAAACTTACCGCAGTAGTTGAGCGCCATCAATGTCCTGAGCTTATCAATCAAGAATAAATGAAATTGGGCAGAATTAAGAGTTTTCTTCTTTGAATTGCTGGATTAAATTCCTTACTTTTATTGCACAGATCATTTCCTTTTAGCTGAATATATATATTAGGAATGCGTATTATTAAGCTACCTAAAATAGATTGTACATGTTATTATGTACTTAAAATAGATTGTACATACTATTATTTATTGGAATGAAAGCAAAAGGAATCTTTGGTGTCCTCAATGTTGAAATCGTTCGTCCATCTTCGACTGCAAATCTCCGAGAGTCTTGTTTGGATTGCTCGTCTGCTTCGTCTAGATAACTCGCCTGAACTGGACTGCTCGTCCGCTCGCCTACTCGCCTGCTCTGTCTACTTCATCTGCACTTTCGCTTAACTTCGCCTGCACCGTCTCCGTCTTCTAATTTGTATGCTCCGTCTTCGACTGCTTCATATGTTCGTCTCTAAGATTTTCTTTTGTTGGCTTCGTTTGCAGGCAGGACTCACCAAATACGATCCTCGTCTTGAATTTTCATCTTCTAGGTCTCTTGTTCTTTACAACACGATCCTTCATTGTTCACGCCGAACAACCTGCTGACCAAAGTCTCTCTCCCTTCGACTTTTCTTATTCGAGCCGAGCACATTAAGTCGAGCCCGAATATTATTGTCCTACCTGAGCCCTTGCCCGAGACAATCTTTGTCCTTCGTGCACCGCCACAGCCACTCGTCCCTATTCACGTGGATTTCGATCAACAATTTCCTTGGTAATCAACTTGTGAGTGACAATTCTGTTTAGAATGTCTTCTGAAATCCTAGCTATCAGATTTACGAGAAAGAACTATACCGTATGAGAATTTTAGCTCAAGATGTTTTTGAAAGGGAAAGAGTTTTGGGTTCATTTTGATGGGACTTCTCCAGCACCTATAGAGCCGAGAGATCTTGGTCAATGGAAGACAAATGATGCTTGAATTGTTTCCTGGATTTTAGGATCTATGGAGGCTCATGTGGTGAATAATTTACGATTCTTTAGCACTGCTAAAGAAATGTGGGAATACTTGAAGCGCGTCCACCTAGACATTTTCAATTGGAGCTTGATAAGAGTAATTATAATTAAGATAATCTCTCAATTGAACAATATTATTTTGGCTTTTTCAAAATTTATGGAGCGAATATTCTGGCATTATCTATGTTAAGGTGTCAAAGAAGAGCCTAGTTTGTCTTCAAGCGATTCATGAAGCGAGTCGTCGCGATCAGTTTTTGATGAAGCTCATGCCTGAATTTGAAACTGCTCGAGCTGGGTTACTAAATAGAGTTCTTGTTCCTTGTTTGGATGTATGTTTCGGGTGAATTATTGCGCAAAGAACAAAGATTGGCGACACAAGCCGCTATCGCTACAGCTGGTGGATCATCAAAAATAGTTAATATTGCATATGCTGCTCAGACCTGAGGGGAGGAAACAAAGCAGTGTTACAGCTGTAAAGAATTTGGACATATTGCTCGTCAATGCAGCAATAAATTCTATAATTACTGCAAGAAAAACAAACATATTATTAAGGAGTGTCTTACAAGGCCACAATATTGCAAATCACAAGCTCTTAAAGCTACTATATCTGACTCTCACTATCCTGCTTCGACATCTACATCTGCTGGTAATAATCAATCTTTCTTACACCAGATATGTTTCAATAGATAACTCTCTCTGCCTTTTCTACTCTTCGTCTTCAAGGGAAATGTAAGATTATTACTTCTATTCCTTCTTAGTTTATTGATTCTGGCGCCACAAATCATGACTGTCACATCTGATTTATTACATAATCAACGCTTGTATACTGATACTCAACATATTTAGGTTGCTGATGGAAATAATATTCCGATTAGGGCAGATGGTCGTAATAGCTCTTCTTTCCAACATGTCTTGATTTCTCCCAAAATTATCTACGAACTTACTTTCTGTTGGTCAAATGGTGGATAATAACTATGGCGTATACTTTTCGTGATGATTATATTGTATGAGATTAGGTGTCGATGAAGGTGATTGTGAAGGGGCCTAAAGTGGGAAGTTTATTTCCATTACAACTTTCCATCCCTCAGACTGTCATTAGCTTCTTCAATTGTTGAAAATAAAGTTGGCATCTGGCATAGACGATTAGGTCATCAAAACAACGTTGTTTTGAATTATTTATTACAAAGTGGTGTTTTTGGTCATAGAGATAAAAGCTTATTAGTGGACTATTCTTCCTGTAAACTGAGCAAAAGTAAGATATTGTCTATTCCTATTTTGGGCAGTCGTGCCAATAAATGTTTTGAAATTATTCATAGTGATATTTAGGGAATTAGACTTGTTATTTCACATGCTCACTATAAATATTTTGTGAAATTTATTGACGATTACAGTTGATTCGCACGGATTTATTTTTTGCATACCAAAACATAAGTGTTTAGCGTGTTTCAAACCTTTGTGATATAGATTAACACTCAATTTTTCACTTGTATTAAAACATTACAGACTGACAATGGTGGTGAATACATGTTTCATGAGTTTCAAGCATTTCTTCATAGCAAGGATAGTCTCACAACGTCCATTTTCTTATACACTCAGCAGCATGGAGTCGCAGAATAGAAAAATCATCTGTTGGATATGGTGCGCACATTGCTGTTAGAATCTTCTGTTCCAGCTAAGTTTTGGGCATAAGCTTTATCTACTGTAGTTTACCTGGTCAATCGCTCACAATCTCAACGATTGAAGTTTGATTCTCCGTACTACTCAATTTTTTGTAAGCATCCTAATTATCACATGCTACACTTTTGGATATGTTTGCTTTGTTCATTTACCTCCATATGAACGTTATAAGTTGGCAGTGCAGTCTGTTCGATGTGTCTTTATGGGTTACAGTCCCAAGTATAAAGATTTTGTGTGTCATGATTCAATTAATAATCGATGGTGTATCTCTCGGTATGTGATTTTATTTGAACTTGAATACTATTTTTAGCTTCATCTTTCGACATCTGACACTCTTATACTTCCTCACTTTGACGATTCTTCTTTTGATAAAAGATTCAAACCTGACCTTGCCCCTTCAACTCCAGCCCTTCCCGACCCTCCATCTGAAATGCTTCAATGATTCTTCGACGATCAACTCGGCACATTCGTTCTCTAAATAGATATATCTATTTAGCAATTTTAACTAATACTATTGTTCCTACATCTTATTCTCAAGTTGCTAAACAGACTTATTGAATAAAAGTCATGCATGAGGAACTTCAGGCACTTCAAGACAATCACACTTGGGATATTGTTTCATGTTCTGCATACATTAAACTCATTGATTGTAAATGGGTTTATTCTCTTAAGCTCTGATCTGATGGCTTCCCATGACAGACATAAGGCAAGATTGGTAACTCTTGAAAAAACAAGAATATTGAGTTGATTATGAAGAGACATTTGCACCTATGGCTAAAATTACAACTGTCCCGCTTGTTCTATCTATTGCTGCATCTAAAAACTAGTACTTACGACAGATGGATGTAAAAAATGCAGTTTTGCATGAGAACCTCAAAGAACATATCTATATGAATCCTCGTCCATGCTAGTTTCATACACCCTCACAGTAAGTTTGTAAGCCCAAACGATCTCTATAGGGTTTAAAACGGGCTCCACGGGCTTGATTTGAAAATTTTCTCAATATTCTTTCAAGCACCTCTTTTATTCAAAATCATTATGATTCTTCATTATATCGTTGCAAGACTGACAAGGGTATTTTGTTGTTATTAGTCTATATTGACAATATTGTCATCGCATGATTTGATATTCAATTGATCTCTCAGTTACAGAAGCATTTTCAGGTTTCTTTTCATATGAAGGATTTGAAGGCTTTAACTTATTTCTTAGGCCTTGAGCCCACTCTCTCGCGTGTATTTTCCTTCAATTGAATAACTATAAAAAAGAACTCATTGCTTTGGCTAGGATCCAAAAGGGTCGTCCTATTGATACTCCTTTGGAAGTGAATGTTAAATATCAACGGAATGATGGTGATTTCCTCTCTGATCCATCTCGGTATCGACAACTTGTTGGGTGTCTCAATTATCTAACAATCACACGTCCTAATATTTCATTTGTTGTGCAACAAGTTAGTCAATTTACGCAGGCACCTACACATCTTCACTTGGCTGCAGTTCGGCGTATTGTTAGGTACTTGAAAGGTATTTCTCACCGTGGTATGTTCTTTTCTACGGAGTCTCCTATGGCATAACAATCTAGTGCTATTGATTGGGCTGGTTGTTCTGATACATATTGATCTATTACTGGTTAGTGTATGTTTCTCAGCAACTATTTAGTTTCTTGGAAAAGTAAGAAACAAACAAGATCAAGTGTTTAAGTCACTACTGAGTCTGAATATCATGTTATGTCCTCTGCTTGTTCTAAGATCATTTGGCTTGTTGGCTGAGCTTGGTTTTCATCAACTTGAGTCTACTTCTCTTTAAGCAGATAATACTAGTACTATCCATATTACTGTTAGTCCTATCTTTCATGAGTGCACGAAACACATTGAAGTGCAATGTCATTCTATTTGAGAAGCCTATGATAATGGCGTTATTTCAATTCATCATATCTCTTCTAATCTTCAAATGGCTGATATATTTACTAAGGCACTTTCTGGGCAGCGTCATCAGCTCCTTGTTGACAAGTTGATGCTTCTTGATCAGTCAACATCAATTTGAGGGAGGATATCAATCAAGAATAAATGAAATTGGGCAGAATTAAGAGTTTTCTTCTTTGAATTCCTGGATTAAATTTCTTACTTTTATTGCACAGATCCTCTCCTTTTAACTGAATATTTAGATTAGGAATATGTATTATTAAGCTACCTAAAATAGATTGTACAGATTATTATGTACCTAAAATAAATTGTATACACTATCATTTATTGGAATGAAAGCAAAAAAAAAAAGGGGGCATTCAGCCTATAAACTCGAACATTGACAGAGCTGAAGCATAGTGATAATGCAATCATTCCTAAGCCTATCATGAAAAAAGAGAGAATTCAAGTACCTTGTTGGATTGAACATTGAGTTCAATCTTATCCAAGTGCAAGTTTTAGGAAAGGGCGAAATTCTCTCACTCGATAAAACAATTGTCATAATTCTTGGAGAAGGTCGGTAAAATAACATGTTGGAGCCTCCGTCTATGGATGGTTTAGTGTTGGTTACAAAACTTGCAAACTCCATGTGTGAAATTAGATCAGCAGCATCTAAAGGCCAAGTCAAGCTTGAGTGAGAAGAAATAATTAAGTTCATGCAAGTAAAATCTCATTACCTACTACGAAAAGCCATGATGCAAGAGGAAGGAATGGAAATACTTATTTGACAACAAAGAACCCGCACATTTGACCATAACACAATTAAGAGATGAAGAATTATCTCAAGAGCAATCCGAGCTCAAAAGAAATGAGAATGAGAAGCTAAGATAGTTCTTGGGGATAGTAGAGAGAAATCTGTCGATGGTGAAGTTACTTCCCTCAGATTTTTCAGATAATTCTGAACTTTATGCACTTAATCTATGAAATCTCAAAAGAAACTTGAATAAGGAATTCCATGGTCATGAATCATATGTCACAATATCCTAGAAATTTGAAATACTATTCTGGTTGCTGGTTATAAATTTTTTCTTAAATCATAATTCATAAATAAGATCCATCATCATTTTTTTTTCCACATGGCAAAAAAATCAATTTGTGATAAAGATAAAAAGAGTTTGGTTTGATATTGCTAGGGACTATTTTAATCAAGTGTTGTAATTAATTTTTCAAATAAAAATGAGTAATTTGCATATTCTCATGCATCAGCACACAACAACAAAATGATGTGGCAGAATTAAAAAAAAGATCATTTTCTAACTATTATTCGAGCCTTTCATTTCTAGGAAAATATCAGGGAAGTTATCGTAAACACTACACATATAATGCATAGATTGATGATAAGAGCCCTATGCAACTAGAACAACAAATCACTTTGTTTGTGGAATCTTAATGGAGGAGCTGAAATTGTTATGCTTTTAGTATGGTGCCGTACTAGTAATTAAGACTTTTTTCTCAATTTTATGTTTTAGTTGAGGGCTTGCATGTATAAGTCTGCCTTGTATGTTAGAAGAGAGGGAGTTTTGATTGGTTGTAATAACATTTCCCGTATCATTCTGGGTTAAAAAGTGTATTCAGTATCCTGGAGTGGCCCCAAGTGATGATGAACAATCTTTCTTTTCAGTTAGTGCATTCTTTCTCTTCCTTGGAATTTTCAGCCATACTTAACAATTTTTTTTTGGAATTTTTGAAACTGCAGATTTCAATTTTACTTTGTTGGGTACCATCTTGGTATCATAGCATATTGCTGGCACATCTTTCTCTTTCTTCTCTAAATTCTTGCACGGTCTTTTGTTTCTTTTTCAAAGAAGCGAACAAAATTTGTCCCTGATTTGTCTCTTAAGTCAATTGTTGTTTGGCTTCTTACAATTTCATCTTCATTGTTATCTTATTTCTACGATCACCTGCTCAATCATTGTCTTCCTTCTCTTCCCCAATACCCGTTGTTGTCCTCCATGTCTTCATCTTTGCTAAAGAAGATTTAGCCACATTCTCTCTTTTTCGGTGCTAAAAGCAATTGAAGACGATGCCAAGGAGGAACAATGTCTATCCAACACGAGATTTGGTTTGAAAGAATTGCAACAATAAATTCATCTACAAATAACATTGTTGCTTCTTGAAAAATGAGATCCGAAAGAACGTCAAAATGAATCCAGAAATGAGGTGATCGGCGAGGAAGAAGATAATTAATTACATCAAGAGACATCTAGTGGTGTTGAACATCCTCTACGTACGTTGAGAAATGAAAATCAACGGAAAACTCCACATTTCGGAATAAAAAACGACCTTCCTAATTTTGATGGAATATTGGATCTCTATGAAGTCAATTGGCTACATACAGTTGAACTAATTCTGGAATTCAAGGAGGTATCACAAGAGCATATCATCAAACTAGTGGCAATCAAATTGAAGAAGAAAGCCCCACTTTGGTGGGAAAACCTGAACCAAAATGAAGGAAATGTAAATTCCTACCCAAGCATTACCGACAAGAAGTTTTCATTCGGCTTCATAACCTTCATCAACAAGAATTATTCATGGAGGAATATATCACTGAATTCGAATAGTTGGAGTTAAAGTGCAATCTTTTTAAACTCAAAGAGCGCACTATTACATATTTTTGGGTGGTCCGCGACCATCTATCACTAATGTGGTTCAACTCCAATCATTTTGGACATTACGGGATGTGATTAACTTGACGATGAAGGTTTAAAAACAGTAAAAAATTGGGTAGGAACACTCCAATACACATTCCTACAAATGATTTGGGCGGTTTCAGCAAATTAGTCCAATTTTGAGCACAAACCAGTGGTTGAAATGTTGAAAACAGTAGCAAAGTTGCTTTCTAGCCAATAGATTGCTACCACAGTGAAGGAAGGAACTACATTTGGTATACAATGCTTCAAATATTATAGGTTTAACCACATAGCCTTGAATTGTCCTAACTGACGCATTACTTCAATGAAGGAAGTTGATCTAGAGGAAAATGATGGGTAGAAGAAGATAGTCATCCAACAGGGGACTAAGGGCCCGTTTGGGACAGCTTAAAACAGCGGTGGCGTTTTTAAAAAAGCCGCCGTTATGTTTGTTTTACACGTTTTGATCGCGATTTTAAAAACAGAGTTTCTATTTTGTTAATAACGTCGGATGCAGGGTGAACCCCGCGTCCCGCTTTTCTTCGCTGCGTTTTCCGCCTTTATTACTTCGCTGCCCATCGTCACATAGCGATCGAGCTCCCTCGCGCCGGAGCGAGGGGGGATCAAAATCGAAAGCTGGCAGATAGGTTCATCTCGCTGGTCTCTGGGATCCATGTGGGCGACCGTGAGGAGTTTCTAGGTGTTGCTACAGCGAAAGGTCGACTATGGCATTAGCGCTGGAAGTAGGAGGAGGTGGTTCTCCGCGATTCTCAATTTGGTTAGTGCCGCGAAGGAGATTGATGTTGTCGGGGGAGCAGGTGATGTCGGTGAAGCTCGGCGGTATATGAGAAGTCCCGGGAGGAGGAGAAGGTGGAGCCTGGGAGGTTGAAGAGGTTTTGACGGATGTTGAATAGTGCTTGATGGTCGGTAGGAGATAGTGACGGCTGAGATGAGCTGTTGAGGAGGTGGAGCAGGAGGAGGAGGAGGAGAAGGGAAAGGGGGATGGAGTCATGAGATCTCATGACAAGAAGAACGGTGGCGGAATTGAGGGAGAGAGTGATGGAAGGAGAAGGAGAAAGGTAGGATTTTTAAAGTGTTTTGGAGTGGAGGAAGAGGATGATGTGACAGAGGAGCATGGAGGAGGGTGGGTAAATTTAAACCAAAGATGGAGTTTCTGAAGGTATATTTATTAATTAATTATATAAGCCAACGATACTTTATTTGTGAACCAGCTGTATGTTCATTGAGGACTTCTGTAATCCATTATATTCTGTAATTTCTATATAATCCATTATGTTTGTGTATAATCCATTATTTTCTGTAATTTCTATATAATCCATCAGTTGTTTTCCAAAACGCACAAACCAAACATGTCATAATGATTTATCTAAAACATTAGTGCAGAATGGTCATTTATCCCTGGATCACTGTAGTTTACTAACGCATAAACTAAACAGTAGAACAACTTATCAGGATCAGCTTGCGTATCGCCAGATTATCGAGATAAGCTAGCTATCGACAGAAGTTTGGATAACGCTAACGTCTATCAAACAGACCCTAAATCATACATACAGATGAAGGGGAATTACTTGTAATAAGAGGTCTCCCAAGTGTAGAACAATCATTCAATAATGATTGGTCATAGCATAACAACTTTAGAGCCTGATGCACAGTTCGAGACAAGGTTTGTAACCTTATCAACGAAGGTGGAAATTGTGAGAACATGGTTACAACAGCCATGGTAGAGAAGCTTGAGCTAACTAAACCACATCCGCACAGCTCCCGACTCACATGGCTCAAGAAGGGTGCTGAAATTAAAGTCATTCAGCAGTGCATAGTGTTGTTTTTAGTCACTCGAAAACTTCATGAGCAGATTTTATGTGATATAATTCCTATAAATGCTTGCCACCTATTGCTTGGTCAGCCTTGGTAATATGATCATCATGCAGCTCATGTTAGGCATGCCAACTCTTATTCCTTTATCAAAGAGGGAATTCAAACCACTATGGTGCCTATGAAGGAGGGGATTCGAGCAAGGACTAAAATCAACACTTTTACTCCATTACTATTGAAAGATCTTTAGGAGACAGTCATAGGGTAACTCTTCATAATAAACGAGAAATTCAAATAGCTACCCAGCTACTCCTTCAGAAGAATAGAGATTGATACACCAGTTTGAAGATGCTTTTCCTGCAGAGATTCCTACAGGTTGCCTCCTATGAGAGAGATTGAACATGTCATTGACATTATGTCTGGTTCATTCATCCCTGACAAACCTACATATTGGATGCCTCTAAAGGTGTATGATACAATCTAACCTCACAATCAACATATTTTCCAAAAAAATTACGGCAGACGCAATATTTCTTTACTAAATTAAACAACTCAATAAGAAAACAAAGATAAATACCTACAATTCGAGGGGAAGGTGATTTCTCCAAATTCCTACAATTCGAAAGGTATGAAATCTCTCCCAAAACCTACACCTAAGACTCACAACTCAAATCTCATGCATAAAACTGAACTCTAAACATATTCAACAATAATAATAATAAAAGACTAAATTGTCCTTAGAATACAAAAGACAAACTTGCCCTCAGACTAGGTTGAGATGTAACAATACTCCCAACACCTACAATTCGAGGGGAAGGTGATCTCTCATCATTCCTACAATTCGAAAGGTAGGAAATCTCTACCAAAACCTACACTTGAGACTCACAACTCAAATCTCATGCACAAAACCTAACTCTAAACATAATAAACTTATTTATACCCAACAATAATAATAATAAAAGACTAAATTGCCCTTAGAATACAAAAGACAAACTTGCCCTCAAACTAGGCAGATATGTAACAATACTATCCCCCCTCCCCCCGGCCCCACATAAAAAGACATTATCCTCAATGTGGGGAAAAATTAAGATTGATGCTTGATCAAGTCAGGTGGCTTCCACCTGGCATCATTATCTGATCTCTTTTTCATTTAATCAGGAATTCTTAATGACCAGAGATGTTTGAAATGTAGTATTGTGCATATCCTTTAGCCGCATTTGAATCAGTTGGTGGCATGATTTCCAATCAATCTTCGAGAAATTGCAGCCCCAAACAGCTCATCTCGTGGCTTACCGATCATCAGAATCTTTGTCAACTCGTTGAACGTGTCTCTTCCTTCTCTGTCAACTTCGATCCTACTTGCTTTTATTTGTCCAAGCCAACAAATGTCGCATTATTTCAAAGTGTTGTCGCTCGACTTTGCTCCAGGTTTCCTTGCTCAATACCACAACTCTCATTCCGCCTAAATTTGTGATGTTGCCCACATGTACGAATCCTTTTGGTTGTTGTTGCTGGAGTCCGTTTCCGACATCGTCTCTCGATCATGTGACAGGAGAAGCCGGTTTTGTGTGAAACTTTGTTATCTTCTTCATCATTTCTTGCATTCCCTTATGCTCTCGAATCCGTTCTACATTCGACTCTCTATGGAAGACAAACCCTTATTCCATTTCAGATTTGAGTTGCTCCACCTCTTCCTCCAATTTTTTCTCCATATTGTTTATTTTTTTGACCGTCATTATCTCCTATCACTAGTGCCCACTTGATCCAGATTCAATCGTTGACCTCTAGTATTACAATTAGGGCACTCCCGATTCTGTCGTAGCCTTCCCCGCTAGTACAGATCTGATTGAATCCATTTCACGTAGTTCAATGAGACAGAAATGAGAGTAAACCAGAATCCCTTATGTTTCTCAGGTAACTAGAATCACTATCAAATCACAAGACTTCTATCCCGCCCGATAAGAACTCTTCGTGGCCTTCCCTATAAGCTCTGATTGTAGATGTATCTCAGGATTCAGACACGACAATGCGGGCTGATGAAGGCTCCGACCTGTCGTTGCCTTATGTAAAAGCCACGAGCTTGTTGTTGCTTAGCCGCGAGCCCATCGATAATTTTCCAGCAAGCAATGATCGCGGTTGTGTTGCGAAGACAGAGCGGCAACTGCGGCTAGATCTCAAGGACAAAGTTGAAGGAGGAGAAAGGCGAGAGTTTCGAAAGAAGCGATCTCGTTGTCTCCTTCCTTGCACTGAAATCGCGGCTCTACTGTAGGCTAGAGCGGGAGAGAGATCAAAGGAAGTTTTGAGTCTCTACAAGCCGCGATCTGGGTCATTTGCCTTACACACGGCTCTATGCGCGCAGGAGGTGAAATATGGGAGCTTCAGGTTTCTGTTTAGGTATCAGAGCATCAGGTATTTGTTCGACATCATCCTTCGTCTCAATCCTTCGCATTGACTCTTTCATAGTCAGCTCTGACCCTCTATGATCTCGTCGTCTCTTTCCCATTAAACTTGGAGCGCGACTATATCGCAGGGTTCTGTCACAAAGGAGTTTCGGATCTCAGTACGCAGTGATCCTTCGCGAAGAAGCCTTCTCAGTGCGTTGCAATCCTCTAGTGGCCTCCCTGCTAGCAATTGTATCGCACGATTCAGTCACGATATAGTCTCACACCAACAATGGTTCTTTCTCATGTCGACAGTTGTTCCTTGGTGATCTCCCACAAAATCGTGTTCTGAAACCAATTTGATACGATCAGACCTTAAAATCGGCAAGCTTTTCAGGAAAATTAGGGCAAACACAATCTTTCTTCACTAAATCAAACAACTCAACAAGAAAACAAATATAAGCACCTACGATTCGAGAGGTATGCGATCTCTTTCAATTTTACAATTCGAAAGGTAGGAAATCTCTCTCAAAACCTAAACCTAAGACTCACACTTAATCTCATGCATAAAACCTAGCCCTAAGGATAATAAGTTTATTTATACCCGACAATAATAATAATAATAATAAACTAAATTGCCCTTAGACTACGCTGAGAAGTAGTAGAGTACAATGAACTTCAATGTTAAGTGGATGAGCTGATCCCCAAAGGATTGGTACGATGTAGTGCTAGCCCGTGCGCGATTTCGGCTCTCTTGATTCCAAAGAAGGATGGGACATGACGCATGTGCATTGACAGTCGGGTTGTAAATAAAATCACTATCAAATATAGGTTTCACATTTTTTGATTGGATGATATGTTTGGTCAGCTAAAAGGGTCGTTTGTTATCTCAAAAATAGATCTTCTAAGTGGGTACCACCAAATACATATGTGACTTGAAGATGAATTGAAAATAGCATTCAAGACAAGAGATGGGCTTTACGAGTGGACGGTGTTGCCATTCAGGCTATCTAACGCTCTGAACACATTTATGTGCCTCATAAATCAAGTTTTCCAACCTTTTACGGGAAGGCTTGTGGTATTTACTTCAACGATATTTTGATTTATAGCTCTAACAAATCTGAACATTTGCAACATTTACAAAATATTTTTGAGGTTCTATAATCACAACATTTTTCTAATACGAAAAGTGTGAATTCCCAGTTGACCGCATAATTTCTCGGGATTTGTAATCTTGGCAGAAGAAATCGAGGTGGATTCCAACAAAGTTGCGGCGATAAGGGATTGGCCAGTCCCTAGCTCCTTCATGGAAGTTCGACACTTCCACGGGTTCGCCTCTATCATTGGTTTGTAAAAAACCTCAGTACTATCACTGCCCCGCTAATAGAATTGCTCAAATCAGTCCATGTTGGACCGAGCAAGCACAACTCAGTTTTGATCGTTTGAAACAACCCCTATGTACCACTCCCGTTTTGAAGCTTTCATATTTTTTTCATCCGTTTAAGGTGAATTGTGATACATCTAGCACCAGTATTAGAGTCATTCTTAGTCAAAAAAGACATCCCGTAGCCTATTTTCGCAAAAATCTCAACCACTCCAGAAGAAAATATTCAACATATGATGAGGAATTCTATTCGAATGTACGGGTCCTACAACATTAGAGTCATTACATTTTAGCTAACGAATGTGTCCTTTACATATCACAAAACTCTTAAGTATCTTCAAAATCAAAATAATTTGAAAGGAAGGCACGCCATATGGAGTGAATATATTTTAGCTTTTCAATTTACTCTCAAGCACAAATCAGAATTCTCTAACCAAGTAGCTGATGCTCTAAGCCGCCAACAAGCTATTCTATCAGTTTTGCAAGTTAGAGTTGTGGGTTTGGAACTAATACAAAAAATGTATGTCGAGGATCGTAGTTTTTTAGTGGCATGGCAGCAATGTGTCATTGGAAATTATAAAACCTTCCACGTCAAAAATGACTTCCTCTTCAACCAAAATTGTTTATGGATTCCTAAGTGTTCCATTCGAGAAGTCGTATTAGTGGAAGGCCATGACAAGGGCCTACCCGGTCATTTTGGAAGAGATGAGACTATAGCTCTTCTTCAAGGCAAATATTATTGGCCCTCTATATGCTTAAAGATGTGGATCGTCATGTGAATAGATGCCATATTTGCCATTTAGCCAAAACAAGGACACAAATTTCAGGTTTATATCTTACTTTACCTGCTCCAAAATTTCCTTGGATGGATATTAGCATGGATTTTGTGGTCGGTTTACCACGCACTCAACAACACAAGGATTCTATCATGATGGTGGTGCATAGATTCTCCAAGATGTCTTACTTTGTACCATGCAAAACCTCTTCAAGCACCTCTCACAATGTCGATTTGTACTTAAAAGAGGTGGTTCGTTTACATGTCATTCCATATAGTATCACATTAGAGCGGGATGTTAAATTTTTAAGCCACTTTTGGAAGACATTATGTGGCAAATTGGGAACCAAAATTCAATATAATTCTGCTTAACATCCACAAACAGATGGGCGGATGGAAGTTGTTAATAGAAGACTTCGAAACATACTTTGATGCAATGAGGGGAAGAATCTTAGACAATGGGATGTTCATCTATCACAAGGGGTGTTTGCCTATAATCGGTCCCACAGTCAAACTTCCAAATACAACCCCTTTGAGGTAGTTTATGGGAGAAATACCATATCTCCACTTGATCTTACATTGGATTTTCCCATAAATGCGGTGATCCCGGACATTGAGGTTCGACTACAAGAAGTCCAAAAGCTACATAAATTGGTTCGAGAGAATATCATTGGACAAAATGAAGTACATCGGCGACAAGAAAACAAGAGTAGAAAGACGATCACCTTAAAATAATGAGACAAAGTATGAATTTGACTAAGAGTGTTTTCCTCCGGGAAGTCATGGAAAGCTCAAAGCCAAAGCTGATGGGCCTTTTCGGATTGTGAAGCGTATTGAAGACAAATTGATCTCTCCGGAGACTACAATATATCCACTGCATTCAACATAGCCAACTTGACTCCATATTACGAAGCAGATTCTGAAACTACTTCTCATGAAGAATCCCGCCAACTTTAGGAGAATGATGTGGGAACTGAAATTATTATGTTTTTAGGAGAGTGTCATACTTGAAGTTAAGTATTTTTTCAAAGTTTTTTATTCTTGTTGAGAGCTTGCCTATATAAGGTTGTCTTGTATGTTAGAAGGGAGGAGTTTTGATTGGTTGTAATAACCATTCATGTATCCTTCGAGTTAAGAAGTATATTCAGTATCCTGGAGTAACGCCCAGATGGTGATCAATCAACTTTCTTTTAGTTAATGCATTCTCTCTTCCTTGGAATTTTTGGCCCAGCTTTCCCTTTTCTTGGAATTTTCAAAACTATACATTTAATTTTGTCTTGTTATGGTACCACCTTAGGTGTGTGTGTTCTGCATCAAATTCATTTGAACAATCATGAGAAACTTTATGCAGGGGCACAAGTGCATTTTTGTGAGATGTTCTTCCATAAATAAAAGGTTTTGACATCCTTCAATAAAGTAGATGTCAATGTAGTTGTAATAATTGTTGAAAATGCAATTGTTTTCCCAATCCTTACATTTAGGAGAATTAATCCATGAAAAATAAGAATAGTGTTTTTTTTTCCTGACTTTTCATCCTCTCAGTCCTCACAAAATCAAAATCATTTGTCATTATGCATTTAAATTCCAATATCAAATGAATTAGATCCGAAAAATCCCGGTCTAAAAGCTCAAGATAAATAGGTTCAAAGTGCTACTAACCCATTATAGGTATACTTTAGAAGTAAAGATCTGTTCCAGCCTATTGTCAAATAATATTGACGTAAACTCCTAATTCTACAAATTAGGAAAGGAATGCAAAAATTGCTAGTGATTGTAATTTCCAATTGCTATGACAGAAGGTAGTAGAAAGTGTAATCAGCGGCCTATAGATACCTTATCGTTGTATTGTATTAGAAGCATTTGGTTGTCATAAAAATTTTATTATCTACCTAAATAATATTAATAAAAAATTATGAAGCTTTGGAAAGTAAATATTAGAAAGTGACCGAAGGTTGAAATAGATGCACTTGACAAGAACAAGAAGGTTGAAATAGATGAACTTGACAAGAACAAAAAACGTAACTACCTTAATGAAAAAAGCTAGTGGTGTGTAAACAGATCCTCAATGTAAAATAAAAGGCATTTTGATCACTCGAACAATATAAGGTTAGCACCTAATGGGTATAACTTGGAATGACGAGATAAATTATCATTAAATATTTACTCTTATTGTAAAAATAAATACTATAACAATTTTATTATATTTAGCAACTAATCGTTGTTAGAATTTGCAGTAATTTTGACATTAAAAATGTCCTTTGCATGAACGTCTTAATGATGAAATTTATATGGCTCCTTCGAGATTTGAATAGAAGAAGAATATGGTTAAGTCGAGAAGTACTTTATCTCATAAAAAAATCTCAAAACACTTTGGTTTTGGCAGGTTTGCTACAATAATTAAAGCCTTGGACTACAAACAAAACCAAGGTAATCACACATCAATTGTCAAACATCTTGCCTCAGGGGGAATTACATCACTAATAAGTCTGAATAGTATAGTAGTAAAAGAGGATGACTTGCAAGGAATGGACACATTGAAAAGGAATTTATAGCAAGAGTTTAAGATTAAAAAACATGACAAATTAAATTGCTTCCACGACATTAAAATGGCCTACTCCAGACATGGGACCCTGAAATCCAAACCATCAATTTGCTTGATTTTTTATCTGAAAAGGGGAAACTATGGTGTAAATCAATGGAGAGACTCATTGACCATAATTATAAGCTTTGTGAAGCTTCAGAAGATATCGTGCTAAATAGAGAATCCTATCAAATATTAGTTAAAATAATTCCTATTTCTCATGCCAAATCAGATGCAGTTTATGAGGTAAAAATAGGTAGTCGATTTATGCAAAGTGCATCTTCAGGCATCAAATCAAATTCTACAATACTAAAGGGGATGAGAAGGAATTTTATTTAGAAGATGCAATGAATTGAAGCATATACCTACTTTGTACCAATGACCATGACTCGAAGGTAAACTGGTGATATGGAGAGCAAAACACAAGAAGTAGCTGCAAGATCAACCGAAAATGCTAAGTTCAAGGCTATGGCATCGGGAGTCAGTGAGCTTTTACATTTCAAAACAATTTTGGATGTTCTCAAGATTATGTGAAAAGAATTTATGAAGGTATATTATGATAATAAGTGACCAATTACATTGCACATACCATTACGCAATAAGATGACGCCAAGACACTTTATAAAGAAGTTGGAAAGCAAACTGATTTTAAACCATTTGTTTCAAACAAGGTTCAACATGCGGATGTGTTAATTGATGGATTGGATGAGAATGGAGAATATCGACTCAAGCTCATGAAAGTCTTAGAATTAGTATATATGGTAAGATAAACTTCATATTTCACAGTTCGATAGATGGAAAGAAAATGTGCATCACAGCCGTATGTATATATATATATATATGTGTGTTGTGCTTAGAACGCCCATACAGATAGTTAATATCTCTAATTTGTGAGGATTATATCTTCGAAGAGTTCCCCTTTAGTTTGCCACGTTGTTCCTATCTATCACTATAAATTCCTTGGTTGATAATACAACAGATTTTCAATTTTTTTGTCAAAATATAATCCAAGCTTGTAGTTGGTAGTAGAACAATTTCAGCAATCAAAAACCAAAAGATTAATTTGCAATCCATTGAGTGTTCTTGCAAGATATGAATTTCAAGTCTCAAGTTAATAACATACCAGGTGCTGATACATGGGGCTTCTGGGACTCTTTTTGAATGTCTGTGCATGTCATTTCCTGCTTACAATCATGAATTCACTATATCAATAAATAGATCAATATATAAGAGCTTAAAATTGTTTTTGGATAAACTATTTTATGATTTCAAAGATGAATATAGATAAAAGATACTATTATCTTCAATCTTTTTTCATCCATGATAATATGACAATGAGCCTACATCATGCTCATTTTCCTTCAGATTTCAAGGCCAAACAGATACAACATAGAGGTTAATATGGATCCACGTTTCAAAAATGAGCCACACTAGATCAAGGAATCTGATGCTCATTCTCCTTTAAATTTCATGGCGAAACAGGTATAACATCAAGGTAAAAAGGATCCACGTTTCAAGAATGACCCACACTAGATCAAGGAATTTGGAATTTCTTCAACATTAGCGATCATGGACTTTAACTTCAAGTATTGTATGCTGATTCTAAGGTCTCTTTAGGGAGACATTAGAGTTTTGTGTTAAAAAAAAAATCAGGGTTGAATTCCATATTTGTATGTGGCCATTTTCATGCCCATAATATCACATCATCCAATTTAGTCCGGCCTCCATATAAAATTGATCCAAAATGGTCTCGTACCACTAAATTCAGCTCAACTTTTATATAGTTAATGAGCTAAACTAAGATCAATTTTGTAACACAATTTGTATATAAGGAGCCATTTTAGATCAATTTTATCTTGGGTATGAACTAAATTAGGCCTAAATTGGACACATACAATAGTGGGAACTAAGTCAGGATTCAATTTGAAAATTTAATAACAGGATGTAGTGACCACAAAATGGAAATAAAGGGCCTCAAAGCCTAAGATTTTGTTAGATTGGCACCAATGGCGCCTTCCGCCTCATGCTCCATGGACACGAGTGGTCCCACTGAACCCACACCAAGCCCACCAAATAATTTGAAGACCTATTTTAGGCACAAGACTAAAATGACAATTTAGTTATTTGTTAGTTATTATTGTTGGGTATAAATAGGGCTTAATATGATTAGGGTTAGGGTATGTGATTACTGCCTTGAATTCTAGAAGCTACATTTACGGGAGAAAATTGCCTACCTCTCGAATTGTAGGTCTATCCTTTATATATTTGAGATCAAATTGTATTGTACCGGTGAAGTAAAATATTTTATTTTGCCCTAATCACCAAGGAATCTTGTCTCGTTCCTATCAAATTAATATCAAAGCCGTACCTGAGAGTAATGGTGGCCAAAAAAGTCAATGCTTTTGAAAGAGAAATTAAGGGGAGAGGTGAGCCAAATCAGATCGGAAATAGAGTGTCTCATTCATGAAGTAGTAGTTCTCGGTCATAAAGGGGTGATTCATGAAAATGGAAAAAATGATGAAGAAGATTGTGGAGTTCTAGGCAAACACCTAGCAGCCTTACCACAAGATCAAACGACGGTGTCTGGAGCGGACTCGAATGGCAACATTCGGAAGAGATCAAGGAGCATCAAGAGGGTTGGAATGAGTGAAGGCAGGCATAACGGGATGGTGGCATATGATTTGGACTTAAAGAAGATCGATTCGAAGAAATTTGGGAGGGAGGGATTGCATGGCATCTGGAGAGTTGGAGCGAACGACAACAGACAGAACCAGACGAAGGCAATCGATTCAGGGCTAGAGAATATTGATTGAAGGTTTTCAACCTAAAACAAAAAACTACGGTGAGTTGGACCATAGCCAAGTGCTACACCCAACTGCGTGTCTTTTATTGCAGCAACTAAGGCAATCTTCAGAGCGGAAGCTGATTCAGGAACCTACGAGGATGAACTAGCTGATTATGGGGCGAGCCAGACTTATGGAAGAACTCGCGCATAAGGAAGCTAAAGAGGTTGATATTTGAAGAAGATGATATCTATGGTTGGGTTTATTGGGTTGAGAGATACATTGTTATGAAAGGGCTGACGGAAGAAAAAAATGGGTGATTGTAGCCTCATGTTTGAAAGGGAATGCTCTATCATGGTATCAATGGAGATAAAAACATTAGCAAATCTGAGTATGAGAATAATTCAATCACCAATTGTTGAAGCATTTCAGAACCACCCAAGATGGAAGTTTACACAAGCAATTTTTTGTACTAGTTCAAGAGAGTCTATCATGAATTATAGGGAGAACTTTGAGATGTTATCTGATTGTTTAAGGATATTTGAATTAATATTGGAAAGAAATTTTATGAAGGATATGAGCAGCACTTCATCTGGCGAAACAATGATTGAAGAAAGTTATAAAAATTAGCGCAATTGATTAAAGATAATTTTTTTTAAATAAGTTAACAAGAGCAGCATAGTTGGTGCGCCATAACAATAAAGACACCAAATACTCAAACATTGACATGCCAAAGGAAGGCTTAACAAGGCAAGAATAATGGACCATGATCGAGGTCTGAGCGTGACCTTCAAACGCCTTACAGAGATATTCAAGAGAAGTGAGCCAAAAGATTATGTTTTTGGTGTGAAATAAATTTTTGCCCCAAGACAACATTGCAAAAATCGGACACTGTAGGTTTTCCTAGTATGTGAAAAGGAGGTAGGGGATGAAGAAATAGAGGTCGTGGTGACAGAGAAACAGCCTCACTTGGATGTGACAAAAGTCTCACTAAACTCGGTGATAGGGTTCACACTAAACCACATTATGAAACTTTGGGGACATAGAGGAGCGTGTTGCAGTGGCGTTGGTAGATAGTAGGGCCACCGCAACTTCATCTCCACTCAATTAGTGAAGCGATAGGGGCTTGAGATGGTTGACACAAAAAGCTTTGGAGTAATGATGAAGACGGGATAGGTGGAGATGAGCAGGGGAGTTTGTAAAGGGCTAATTATGCCGCTGTAGAGTATTTATGTGATAGAAGATTTTCTTCCCTTGAATTTAGTGAACACTGATGTCATATTTAGTATGAAATGGTGTTAGTCCTTGAGGGAGGCCATGATAAACTAGAAACTCCTGGCAATGAAGTTTCAAGAAGGAGACAAGAGAGTAGTGCTTCACAGAGACCCTAATTTATGTAAGATCATGGTGAGACTCAAAACCATGGTTAGGGCACTTCAAGACGCGGGATTAGGATTCTTAGTCAAGTTGCATAGCATGAAAGAGACGTGATATAGAGTTGGCAGAGATTTCAATGGCAATCCAACAGATGGAAATAGCTATTACGACAATTTTCAAAAGTTTCCAATTGCCACGTGAATTGCCTCCTCAAAAGGGAACACTAACATGTGAAAACCCTGAGGTCGATGGTCTCTCCAATCAACATGCGCCCATATATCTACCCCCAAGTGTTGAAGAACGAGATCAAGAAATTGGTTTGAGAGATGTTGGAGGTAAGAATCATACAGCCTAGTGTGAGCCCATTCTTTTTCTGTGTGAATATCTGGCAGTGAATAAGGAAATAGCACCTAAAAAATTCCTCATCTCGTTGATTGATGAGCTACGGGATAACTTGTTTGGGGCTATGATAATTTCCAAGATTGACTTGAAGGCAGGATACCATCAGATTCGGATGCGGCCATCAGATATGCACAAAATTGCTTTACGAACTCATGAGAGATTGTGTTAGTATTCTTCGTTGATATCCTAATGTGCAGCCATTTTCATGGAATACCAAATTAATCACAATAAAATGGTATTGACGGTACTCGATGAGCACTAGTTGTACGCAACTTGAAGAAGTGTTTATTTGTCCAACCGAAGGTGGAGCGCTTAGGACATGTGATGTCGGTTGCAAGGGTGTCGGTGGATCAATCTAAGGTGGCAGTTATGCTGCATTTGTCACTAATAAAGGCTTTGAAGAGGTTGAGAGAATTTGTTATACTTACAGAATACTATCGGATATTCATGAAGGTTTACAATTTGATTGTATGGTCCTTGATGGAGCAATTGAAGAAGCATAACTTTCAATGCTATCAAGGGGGCAAGCCAAGCATTTAAGAAGTTAAAGAAAGCCATGATGAGTGTATTATTGTTGGCTGGTGTTGCCTGACTATAGCCAACCTAGCCAACCATTCATTGTAGAGACAGATGCATCAGGTTATGAGACAGGCACAATCCTCATGCAGTGTCATGTACCCATCGCTTATTTAAGTCAAGAGCTGACTACAAGAGACAAACTCACGTCAGTTTATAAGTGGCAGCTTATAGCGACCATGCTTGCTATTCAAAAATGGTGATTTCATGGCATAGAGGCAGCATTTTACAGTAAGCACGGATCAACGCAGCTTAAACTTCTATTAGAACAGTATTTGATGACTGAGAAATATACGAGGTGGTTATCTAAGCTACTGGGGCGTGACTTCGAGATTCAATATCGCCTGGGATTAGAGAATAAGGTCGTTGATGCTTAACCACGATGGATGGAGGAACTTTAATTGTTTTGGCATTAACAGTCCCTTTGATTTTAGAATAGGAGATCCTGAAACAGATGAGGAACTGGGCCAGATCTGGCTAATTTTATTGAATGACGAGTATAGCTATCTCGTTTATTCACTGAATCGCCAACTATTGCTTTATCAGAGATGCTATGCATTATCCTAAATTCAAGAAACACATCAAAGTTATTATAGGAGTTTCACGACAATGTTATCGAGGGGCATTTGGAGGTGCTCAAAACATACCACATGATAGGGGTAGAATTGTATTGGGTGGGAACGAGAAAAGATGTAGACATGGTCTTAAGGTGTGGTATGTGCCAACGGCACAAGTACATGGTGTTACAACCCCTAGAATTGCCAAATAAGGTATGTGAGGAGGTGATGATGGATTTGATTGAAGCTTATATCGGTCAGAAGGATTTAAAATCATCTTGGTGGTGGTGGATCGATTGTCCCTCTATGCCATTCCTACATTGATGTTTCTATCATCGTATCTTTATACAAAAGATTCTACGTTTGCAAGGGATTCCAGAATTGACCATGTCAGATGGGGAAAAAGTGTTAGCTAAATTGAAGGGGCGATTAATGAAAGCTCAACAATTTATGAAAAAACAAGCCGACAGACATCGAAAGGGTGTGCAATTTGTGGTAAGAGATAGGAAGTATCTAAAACTTCGACCCCATCAGCATATGACATTAACGTGAGAATGAGAAGCTCTCCCCCACGTTGTTTTGGTCCTTATGACATCACTAAGACCATTGTTGTTGTGGCTTATCCGTTAAAACTATTGTCTTCGTCGAAAAGTTAGAGTATGACCCCACGTCGAAGGCATGAGACTTGATCCAGTAACAGTTTCCTCTCTTCCATTTGAGGACAATGTGTCTTATTAGGAGGTGAGTGATGTTAAACCAGCACCTATAATGCCTTCTGCCTCGTATTCCATAGAATCAAGTAGTCCCCCAGAACACACAGTAAGTCCGTCAAATAATTTGAAGACCAATTTTAGGCGCAAGACTAAAAGAGCTATTTAGTCATTTGTTCGCTATAATTGTTTTCTATAAATATGGCTTAATTTGATTAAGGTTAGGGTAAGTGATTGTTGTCCTGAATTCTACGAGTTAGATTTTGGGAAAGAATGGTCTAGCTCTCAAACTGTAGCTCAATCATTTATCTATTTTGTGTCGATGAAGTAAATATTTTATTTTTCTCTAATCTATGTGGAATCTTGTTTTGTTCCTATCAAATTTCCTTTGAAATGAGTGTAATATTAAATATCAATGTATTACACTCATCTTAAAACAAGCTCAAAGGATTTTTAGGCCATCCTAACCAAAATCTTGGTCAAGAATAATGTTTGCCACGTCTACCTCTACTCTTATACTCTAAAATCACAAGCAAAATAATTACTAAAAAACATCTCATTTAAAATCTCCCATTCAGCACCCTCCATTATATCTCATGTAAAATTTCACTTTTGTCTTGTGTTCTCAATTCCCACTCTCTTCTCCCCCTCCACTATTGTTCATAATGTAAAATTTAATTTTCTTTCTATTCATTCCCAAGAACCCAAAATACCCATCCTCCCATCCCACCACACCCTACCATCCACTACCTTCTCAACACATAAATTTCATTTTCTTTACCACTGCACTCGAACCATCACTTATTCCCGCCACCCCTTCAATATCTTTCATCATGTAAAACCTTTTTCTTTCTTGTGCTACCATACTACCTATTCCACATGCTTCATCGCATTCACTCTCTCATTATAAAAAAAAATTTCTTCTTTATGCTTCCAAGTACTCCCTACCCTCCATCCCTTAACTTCTCATCATCTAAGGTCTCATTTTCCCATCCTAAGCTCTCAAAGTATCTTTCTCTTCTATCCCTCCTCACCCTCTGCCCCCACTCCATTATCTCTGCCCATACAAAATTTCACTTCTTTCTTTATTATTATAGGACTACCTCGCTCCATAAGTCCATTATCATCATGAAAAAATTATTTTCTTTACATATGCTCCAAGCCCCCCAGCTCCTTAAAATTTTACTATCTCTATGCTCCCTAGCCTCCCCTACAAACTTCACTCGTCTTATTCCAAGCTTCAGCCAATCCAATTCTTCCACAATAAAATTCAAGTGAATTCAAGATAGTGCATTGTGCATGCATCACATTCAATTATGTTAAACTTTAATACTTATTATGAATTCTAAATTTCAATCAGTTTTTCAACTCAATGATTATATTCATATAGGATGAAAAGAACTCCACTTTTTTTAATATATGGCATTTTTAATTCAATGCTTATACCAACATACCTAATTAGGTTGTCTATTTTAAAAATAAAAATACATGTTTTCATTTACCATTTAACTCATAGTAAATGCCTTAACAATGGCACATTCATTTTGCTAAATGCTTAGTTGCATGTTTAAAAATAAAAATAAAAAAAATAAAAAAAAATATTTGCATCCAATTTTAAGTTTGGCATAGATATAGATGTTAGTGCATTGTACCTAAAAAAACTATTTTAAGAAAACAATGTGCCCCACTTTAGTTAGAAATAAGTTCTTTAAATTAGCCGATAAGAACATAAGAATAAAGCTTCATTCCATATCAGTAATGTATACCAATTCAAAGTAACAGAGCATCATTCTACAACAACCACAAATTTGTTGCACAACAGGAAAGTTAGATAGAAGCAAGCTGTTTTCATGCATGCTTGCATTAATGGAAAAAAATGTTTTAAAATATGGTGATTAGCTTACCTTGTCGTTCCCAGCAATGGCGCAAGTGCCATCCTTCAAGATCCAAGTATTTGATTTTACGGTAGTTTGTTCACCATTGTCTATCATTTGATTTTCAATCTCATTACTACTCCTGGATACTTTATAATCTGGAGGATTCCACGCATTTACATTGACAGAAATATTCACAATCTTGCTGGAAGGTGCAGTAGGTGGTGCCTCCTGCTGCTGAATCACTTTTGCTTTCTTTACAACTGCGTCCGTGTCTCCCGAAGCATCATAGTTTGCCATGAATGAACTCTCCCTTTTGTTTGCAGAGTAAGCATATTGAGAAGCATCGAAGCCATGATCACTTGACATACCAAAATCATCATAGTCATCTTTATCTGAAGCTGAATCAACGGACATGGCATCAACCTTGTTCAATATTGAACTATTCCCAGTAAAATCTACATTATAACCATTTTTATGATTATAGTTCAGTTGGGAAGACCTAGCATTTTGCTCAAACTCTTCATCCTCTATATTCTGCAAGATAGATCTTTCCAATTTAGCTGATTGATCAATGGAACCAACGGTGGCTTTAACATGACCTAATCTATCAAAAACACTTCCTGCATTTCTACTCTTTGCTACATCTTCAGCAGCTTCTGCAGCAGCTTTAAGTGCCACTGAGGCTGAACCTGGCAATCTTATAGTTGATCTAGGCCGCTGTGGTCTTTCATTCACTGTAGAATCCACAGATGAGGACACTACCGAACGAAGTCGCCTCGCAACTGGTTCAACCTTAGAGCTGGGCTGCTGAACAGTTTTCACAACATCTCTAACAGCAAACTCAAGAAGCCGCCGAGAAGGTGCAAGTTTTGGCAGCGAAGCTGAATCTCTCTAGTTACATAAACAATAGAGAAGTTGTAAATAATCCATTCAACAAAATAAATGAAAATTTGGGAGAAAACAACAAATAATAATGTAAGACACTCGACATAACTTCAAAACTATGGCTAGTAGCTAGCTTAGAATGTCAATTGTTAAAATACTTGGCCTCAATTATTTCTTAAGTACAATATGCAATTTAAGCAACCATCTTCAATACTTCAAAAACTAATGTTGAATCCAAACTCCTTGCAATCTGCCCAAGCTTAATATGAATTTGAATCAGGTTATGAAAGTAAGCTTTGATGCAACGCTGCAAGCGGAATGGCCAACCTGTTGAGCAGTAATCTAAGGATTAATTTGTGATCGTGCTTATCCCTTCTCAACACTTCAAAGAAATGACTCCTCATAAGGTTCATAAGGATGGAGAGTTATAAACATTTCGTGCCTCCATTACGTGGGAATTGAGGACAAGAAACCTTGTTCTACAGATCTGAAGAATATAAAGATCAAATTTGTCACTGGCCTATTCAGAACCTAACATCAGAGGAGATAGTGCTGACAAAAATGCCTACTTATTATTCTCCAAAGATGCGAAAAATGATGAAGTTTGGAGTTCATACTGGTATCACTAAACAACAAGCTCAATACTTTGAAAGAATATGGGATCAAAATGGCTCCCAGATGTTACAAAGAAATAATAATTTAACTACTGAAGGCCTATAGCTTGTTCATTGAAAGAAACAACGAGGGACATCTTGTTCTGTAAATAACGGAGGAAGAACCTAAAATGGAAGATGATGATGAAGAGATCGTATATGACGTAAATCTCTGCACCGATCAAAATATAGAAGTTTGCACCTCAAGAGTTATAAGATGGTGAACAGACCACAACGATGGAGGAGCTGAAAGAGATTAATTTGGGAACTGAAGGGAACCTTCACCCGAGACTTTCAGCGAAGTTCTTTTCCGCGAAGAAAGAGTTGAATAAATAAAATTACTGTTTTGTGAACTCAGGTAGTGCTTTGCTTGGGCATATGTTGAAATGTCTGACTTATCCCCTGATGTGGCAGTTCACAGATTAGTTATTAAGCCTGATACAATACCAATCAAACAAGCTCTGACGCAAATGAGGATGGAGATTGAAGAATAAGTGATTGTTGAGACCAAAAATTTTATTGAAACAGGTTTCATTCAAGAACAGAAGTACGCCGACTTTATTGTCAATATTTGTGCCCTTGAAGAAAAAGAATAGTCAAATTCCTATATTCATCGACTTTCAGGATCTCCATAAGATATGTCCTAACGACATATTTTCATTCCCTACATCTAAATTGTTAGTGGATAACACTTCAAATTATGATATGTTCTCCTTTATAGACAGATCGTCAAGATACAATCAAATTAAAATGGCTCCAGATGATGATAGGCATACATCATTCACGAAGCCAATCAACATTATGCCCTTTGATTTGAAAAATGACGGAGCTACCTATTAAAGAGCGAAGACCAGCATATTTGATGACATGCTCACCAAAAATGAAGTGTTATGTGGATGATCTTGTCATCAAAAGTAAAGATCGTAAGGACCTTCTAGGAGACTTAAGAATTGTTTATGAAAGAATCAAAAAGTTTGACCTTATGACGAATAAGTTCAAACGTGCTTTTGGGGTCTCATGTAGAAACTTTCTAGGGTATATCCTACGCCATAGAGGAATTTAGATAGACCCCAACAAAATTAAGGTAATTTTTGAGATGCCTTTATCGAAGGGTTTGTGTCACCTGTTCTCTACAAGAACAACTCGCATTCATCCAACGATTTATATTAAATCTAACAAGAATGTGTCAATCATTCTCTAAGTAAATGAAGAACGCTCTTTTCAAATGAGATACAGAAAATCAATAAGCCTTTAACATATTAAGAAATAATTATTAAGACCTGCAATCCATGCAGCTTCAATTCTAGGGAAACCACTTATTTGGTACACAACATAAGAAGAGTCTCTCAGACGCTAGCACAACATAATGCAAAAGGCAAGGAGTGGACTTTACTACATTAGTCGAAGGCTCATAGGGGCAGAAATGCGATGCTCTTCGATTAAGAAACAATAATTGGCATTGATCATTGTTGTCAAGAAGCTCTGCTATTATATCCTCATAAAAAATCTCTCAGTTCAAAGATCAATTCATTAATGCTTTTTTATGACAAGATTAGTGTTGATAGGTCATTTGACTTGATGAGCAGTCTTCTTACAATTTGACATCGCATATGTTACCAAGAAAGCAATGATGAAAAAAATTCTAGCAAACTTCATGGTTACACATGTTGTTCTTGCAAATTCTCCACTTAATAACGATTTACCAGAGAAACAAATTCTACTTATTTGAGAGAATAAAAAACTACAAATTTGAGAACTCTATGTTGATGGAGTATTCTCAATCAAACCAGCCAAACCTCCAGAACAACCTAGAGCCCAAGTCGGCATTGGGTTTGGGTTCGTGGTGTCTGATGTAGGAATCATGAGGAATCATGAGATATTTATACAGTTTGATAGAACCTCAAACCAACAATGAGACTAAATGTGAAGCAAAGATTACATGTCTTGAGAAAGCCATAGAGTAGCAAGGTCAAGATCTTCATGTCTTCGGTGACTCTCAACTTATCATAAATCAATTGTTGGGCACTCATAAGATTAACAAGCTTGAGTTAACCTACCACCACAAACGGGCTCTTTAAGTTATCAAAGAAATTCCACGTCACACTGACTCGAGTTTCTCGAGCTCAGAATAGTAAGGCAACATTTGGCTAAGCTAGCCAAAGAAGTGGCGGTTATGAATTATGAAATATGTGACAATCAATGTTTTCACTCATCGGGTCCTAAAACCGATAGATCTACAATCCTCGCTAGAATAAGGATCAAGTTCAAGCCAGCAAAACATAACAACTACTACTCCCCTTCCTTACAAATTATGATGCACGCCCAACATGAAGAAACTTAAATAGATCAAGAAAAAATTAAGTTTGAGAGTCTAAAAATATCAGCAATATAACTTCATGGTAGAAGAAAAAGATTATTTGAAACAACTCTTCATCGATTACTCGAAAGAAAACAAATAAATTTATAATAAATCAAAGATTGCGTAAATCAAAAAAAAAACTTTAAGATATGTTTTTGTTAATGATATTTTGTGTTCTATATTCTTTGAGCTGAAGTGGTTTCGTTATTTGGGGACTGACAAAACCAATAATCTTATGATAGAAGTTCATGAAAGACTGTGGCGCACACCAATCTGGCCAATAAAATTACATTTAAAATCAACATTAGAGCTACAAATGGTCGGTAATGGTGAAAGATTGTGCCGACCATGCTAACAAATATCACGAGTGTCAGGTTCGCGGCGACACGTCCAAATTCATCACACCCAACTTTAGCATCCTGGTCATTTGAATGTTGAGACACAGACAAAATTGGGCAGATTGATCCACCCATCATCGAAGTGGCGCTGCTTCATTCTATTATCAACAGACTACTTTTCTAAGTGCGGCAAAGCAGGTTCGTTCTTCATCGATGAAAATGTGATTAATTTTTTTACCCAGAACATTGTCTATAGATTTGATGCGGCACTTCGTATAATCTCAGACAACGGTTGAGCATTCAAAAATGCAAAAATTTATAAGTTCGTCAACTAATACAAGCTTAATTGGTGATATTCATCGATACATAACACAAAGGCTAATTGCTTAATTTTAAGGGGGAAAAAAGTCTAATGGCTTGACATAAGCTTTCAATAAGACCTGGTCAAGCTACTAAAGAAAATCTTTACAAAAGAAAGCATGAAAATGTGATACAAAAATGAAAGAGGCGTATTGGGCATATCGAGCCACCTATAAGACGCCTACTGAAGTCACTCCTTACATATTGGTGTTTGAAGTTGAAGCAATCTTGAAACTTGAAGTTGAATTGTCATCACTCCAAGTAACTATCTAGTGAAACCTTACCCAAGAAAAAAATTGTCTACGAATGGAGAAACTCAATGCACTAAATGAAGTTAGATTTAAAAACCAACAAGCTTTGGAGATTTATCGAGCAAGGATGTCTTCCAACAGAATGAATTGACCTTGATGTTGAGAAGACCAATCATTCACTATCGAAAGTTTGGTGAGCCAAATTAAGAAGGCTTTTTTGTTATCAAAAAGGCATATCAAGGAGGCGCTTATTAATTAATCACCTAGCATGACCAACACCCAATATCGTCAATTAGTGGTTGGTACTTGAAGAAATACTACAGCTATAACACAAAGTTGAAGATCCCATTCTCATGAAGCTCATCAAGACTAGAAGACATTATTTCTTTATGAAGATTTCCTATTTAACTTCTCATTAAAAAAAATGTGAGGCTAAAGTATTGCAAGAATCTCCCTGTAAGAGTGGCATTTTATATATTTTAATTCTATATGAACTGACATCTCGCCTTGAGCAAATATCCCGAAAATATTTCATGTTGCTAAAAATTTTCTTGCGAGACATGGGTCATTTTATTTTATTTTATTTTATTTTATTTGGTCTAACAATACTCATGCATAGGCCTCTACTTACTTAAGACAACAACATGCTCAATATTGAAATCCCCATATGCATTTAACAAACATTATAATCTCCCTTTTGTCAGGCAAGAATGGCCATTCAATGATTCCCGCGCGTTCGGGTCGACATCATGCGCAAAGCCGAGATCCTCAAATGTGTCAAACATTGTAATATTCTTTTTGTATTACAAGAGGCCCCATTTTTTAAAGCTACATCATGCTAAAGGTCGAGATCCCTAATCACAAAGAATGACATTGCGCCTGATGTAAAGAGTCCTCATCTAGGTGACGTCGTGCTTAAGGCCAACCTAATTCTGAGCGTCGACAACGTGCCTAATGCAGAGGGTTCCACTCATTTGAGTGATTTCATGCTCATGTAAAGATCCTTAATGGATGCTCAAATCATTCGAGTTAAGATTGTATTCATTTGGGTAAAGCCGAGAAATATATTTTAAGCAAAATGTACTATGATGCGGCTTCAAATGTCATAGTTTCATCTCCAAAACTCGTAAAGATTTTTAAGTTCATAAAAGAAATCTTTCAAATCTACAAGATTCAACCAATCAAGTTGGGGAAGTACAAATCAATTTTGCAATAGTTTAGGACTAGAGCGGGTCCTAATGCCAGACTCAACAAGCCACGACAGAGTCTCTAACTACACTTATCATTTAGCAAGCTAAAGCAGCAATCAAAGAGTTCACGTTTGTTTATCTGAACAAAAAAGAGAACAATGTTTATTGCAACCTAAGTCTAGGACAAGCGGGCCTTAACCGTCAAACTCAACAAGTATATGGAAGAGTTGTTGGCTACTCATCTCACTCGATATAATAAGACTGTAGTGAAAGTGTTCCTGCTTCATTAGTCTGATGACACTTGATCTACGCCAAGCTTGTCCAGCCTAATGAGGTTAAATGATTCAACCAAGAAGATTTATTTTAATTGATAGACGGTTAAAAGCAAAGCCAAAGAAGATGATCCTCGCTAAAAGATTAATCAAATTAATCTTAACATTACCATCAAACTAAAGGACAAACTTCTTTCAACGAGACTAAAGAAGCTATCATAATTTTTATACAAAGCTCGAGACTGCATCAAGGGAGTACAATCGTTAATAAGTCCCTTAAAGCATTGTGTGCTCGACTGATGACCCTTGTGGATAAATTGTGGAACTCGTCCTCTATGAGCAAGAGTTGACAAGACCTAAAGCTATTATAATCCCGGATAATGATCATGATGAATGCAAATATCAACTAAATTGGTCTATTTTCGAGATTAAGCTCTAAATCATGTTTGGAAATCTTAATTTATAGATCTGATCATCTGTGAGCAAGGAAGAATTGATAATGTCCAAAGCTATTAAATTTCCAACAATGGTTGTGTTGAATCTAAATCTAAATCGAATGGGTTTATTTTCATGATCAAGCTCAAAATAATATTTGAAGAACTCAATTTATTTAAGCTTTGAATCTGATCTTCTATGAGCAAGGAAGAATTGACAAAATTCAAAATTATTAAAATCTCTGATGATGTGTTAAATGTAAATTTCAAACAGAGAAATCTATTTTTGAAATTAAGCTCTAAATAATGTTTGAAGAACTCAATTATATAAGTTATAATATCTGATCCTTTGTGATCAGAGCAAAGTTGCCAAGGTTCAAAGCTATTAAAATATATGATCATAGTCGTGTTGAATACAAAACTCAATTTATATAAGTTATAGACCCGATCCTATGTGAGCAACAGAATTGACAATGTCCAAAGCTATTAAAATTCTTGATAATAACCACGTTGAAAGGGAATTTTAACTGAAGAGATCCATCTTAAAATAAAAGTTTTGAAATTATTAAAAAAAATCAAAAAATATTTAAATGAAAATGTATCACTTAAAGAGAGAGTAAAATACATCCACCATTTGCAACCTTTTGTCAAAGGCGATGCATTTATTTATAACCTAAACTTAAAAAAAAGCATATATCAAACGAATTATATCATCATATTCACTCAAAAAAATCTCATGTAAGGAAGTGATATGAGTCATCTATTCATGTGGTTTGGCTTAATGGTTCTACAAATAAATTGTAACCAAAACCCCTGAACAAGTCATTTAGCCAATAGGCTCTATCAGATGATTTGATCAATAGGCTTCATTGGGTGATTTAGCCAGTAAGCCTTACTATATTATGATCATGGCTATAGCATGTATATTTCCAATAACTTCATTTATTTAAGTAATGATTTATTAGGTGTATTTGATAAGGCATTAAGCCCACTTGTTAGTTGATGTCGGCTTAGATAAATCCCACTAGACAAACAATCACCCTAGATATACAAGGTTCCATTGAATGAAACAACACATGGTTGTCAACAAGCAACATTCTGTCATATAAGGTCAATTATTTCCTCTGACTAATGATCAGGTTCGCCATCATCCCACTCCACCCCACCCCCGGTGCCCCCAAATATATGCTCTAAAGGTCGAAGTGATGAATTTATATATTTAAAAATCTTAATTGAAAATGTTCTCCCATTAAAATAAATAAATTAACCATAGGGGTTTGCGCCTATAAAAAACCTCGAACCCCAAATCTTAAAGTCCTCACATGATGAGGATGAAATCTCTGTGTAGTGTCTTATATAATATCTAATCTACCTCCTGAATATTTGACTTGGAACATCAAGATAAACTCTAACTCATTTCCTTCACGAGGTAGGCTGGGGCATCGAATTTATGGTGCCAACAATAACATGGTTATAAACTGTATAAAATGATTTAGAAATAATTTGAGTAAACAAAATAGGTTCATAAAGCCAATTTCAAATAGTTATAATTGCTAGTTATGATGATAATCAATATAATCATAACTATTCTCATTGAAAACACTTATTGTTAGTTATGATGATAATCAATATAATCATAACTATTCTCATTGAAAATACTTATTGCAAAAGAACTCACAACCTTGTTTTTTATGGATTTTCACAAGAATCCCTGTGTATATCTTCTGCACGTAGAAATACAAAGAAAGTATGCAATTCTTTTAAAAACAAGTACTGCTTAAAAATCTATTGTGCATCTGAATATCATTAATTCCCACAGCATGCAGAATTCATGATTACATCAAAAAATTTTCTACCATATTTATGATTATCAGAGAAGGAAATCTTTCAAAATGCCATTTTATACAAACTCCCTAGCTTTTTTTTACTGTTTTCCCATGCAACTAAAATATTTGCAAAATAAGCTTTATAATAAATTCAAAAATTATAAAAATGCAACCGCCCAGAACAAATGTATTGCGAAAATAGGTGATAAAAGAACCTCAATATTTTCTTCATGAGTACCTTAAAACATGTTACATGCACATATTTATGTTGTGAATAGTTGATGGAAAATACTGCAAACTAGGCAAGTATTTGAGAGAATAGTGTCAGCCAAAATGATTTTTTTCTTTTTTTTTATTTCAATAATGATTTTTCATTTGTTCATAAAATAATCCATTCTCTCAATTCCGATTTCATGTTTGATCAAGTCAAATTACACGAGTATTTTTATGACTTGTTTAACCACATCACTTTTTATAAGTGTGGTACCGTCGACCTATCATGTTTCATGCCCTTCTCTGTTCATAGTTAGATATCACGGTGCCCCATGCATATCATGTTTTGGATTGCTAATACAACTTTCTCCTTAATTTAAAAACCTTCCGCCATTTGCTTCCACAGGCGCCAATATTGATAACTTCCTCCATTGAGTACCTATGCTTGCCCTACAGTAATTTGAAGGGCATAAAGAGATGGATAGAGTGAGCGTTTGTGTATGAGAGAGAGATAGCGCGGAGGGGGGCAAAAAAAGGTAGGTATAATGTTTGTTTGTGTATGAGAGAGAGAGAGAGAGAAAGGGGGTGGGGTAAGGTAAAGTACATTTGAAAATTGACCAAAAAAGCTCCTAGCAACGGTCCGATATCCAATTAAAAGCGATTGAGGTAAAGGCAGACTGAATAATAACACTGTTGCATCATATGTTTGCCAACACTAATTTGAAGAGGAAGGGCAGAAAGAGATAGGTAGAGTGTGTGTTTATGTATGAGAGAGAGAGAGAGAGAGAGAGAGAGAGAGAGAGAGAGAGAGAGAGAGAGAGAGAGAGGGGGTGGGGTGGTGAGGTGAGGTAAGGTGAGTTTGAAAATTGATCAAAACAGCTTCTTGCACACTCCTATATCCAATTAAGGGCAACTGAGGTAAGGAAAGAGTGAATAATACCTCTGTTGCATGAGGATCTTCGTATCTTTTCCCTGAAATAATAATATATGTATCGAAAAGGAATGAATTGACGCTTTTCAACAGCACAGGTATCAAAACAGATGGCATTCTAAAATCATGGGCCGAAACGCGATATCAGTTCACTAACAAGAGCTAACCATATCATGTCCCATTAATAATAAAAAAGCCTAAAAAATGATATATTCCAATTATATTCTACAAACCGTTAATTTTCCAAATTAAATATATGCCCTTTACATCGCTTAGATGATGATATTACATTAAAAAAATGGTCGGTTTGCATCTATCAAGGGCATCAAGATCATAGGTTGAAATAGAAAGAAATGGCAAGATGAAAAAGGTATTTGCAGAAGTAGAATGTTTGAAGGGAATGTTTTAGAGATTTATTCTCCGGAAAATAGCACAAAGGCCTAGACACAAAATTTCCAGAACAAATTAAACTGCATAGAAATCAGTATGAAAATAATTTAATCATGACAATGCTTATTCCAGATGTATACTTATGTGATCGAAATGCAAAAAAAAAATTGCCAAATTAATTCGATTTTTCTGTTTAGAAAAAAAAATAGATATACAAGAAATCAGCCAATATGACAAATTAACAAGTTATGAAACCTTTAATGGCTGCCTTTCATCTTCTCTGCTCCTTTTCTTGCTGCCATGAGGTCTAGAAGGAGAGGAGTGCCTGGTATCAAGTCTTTGACTGAGCTTCTCCCCTGAATGGAGAGCCTCAATCACAGTGCTTCTGAGAGGGAAACTTCTAGTTGTTTCACCCACAAGACCTTTCCATTCCCTGTTACGCCTACTTCTGTAGACATTAACTGAATGTTCATCCTCATGCTCGGAATCAATATATGAAGCACCACCTGCCTGCACCATCTCGGGATTTGATTTCCCAAAACGGTCATCTGTTGTCACTTTTGTGTCCGCCACGGCTTCGGTAAGAGCTTCTTCTGGTTCGGCGTATAGATGCCAATTTACAGATAAATGATCCCATAACCTGTAAAAGAATATGTTCCCTGATATGTAGTAATAGAAACTAAGAAGCAAATAATGTTCTCGAAAACAATAGGAGATCCACCAAGCTTTTGGCGATGGGAAATTTACCAGGTTACAAAAGCGTCACTGTCATCCCCTAGAAAAACGTTCAATTCCCTTTTAGCTTCATCTTTGCCCCTCCCATTCCTGAGCAGCACAATCACATACTCCTGCAAAGATTGAAACCAATGAGCAAAAAAATATTACCGTTTCATTAAAAACTCCATTAGAATAGATCGCAAAACTAACTAGTATACATAGATGGCTCGCTTTGCTAACGGAGTATTCAACAGAAAACCCATTTCATTTCAAAACCATAAATGATTATGAATATGAATGAACACGACAAAATTCATCACGGGAACGGGAATGATGGGAAAGGATAAAAAGATCTTACCACCAGGGTGTCGTCAGTGTAATCTCCCATAAACTCCTTCAGCTTCTCCTTCACCTTCTCCTGCAACCCCGCTGCACCCTCACCGGTGAAGTTAACCCGTAAAGCCCAGTCACTACCAGCACGTTCAATTCCTCCCATCACTTACAAAGGCAAATAGAATCCCCAATATCCCAAAGCCCTAATTTCACATCGACCCTGCAAGTTTTTCTTCGGAAAATTCCTAAACCAAAACAAACCCTAGCAAAGAAAAATTATAATGCTTATTCGAAGGATCGAAACGCCTAAATTAGCAAACTCTCTGCCGAGATTTATGGGTACGGGGGCTCCAATCGACTCATCCCCGCCAACGCGTGCTGAGTGACGAGGGCCTCCAATTGAATTTATCGGGAATGCCTATTTTTTTGAGGCATCTGAGATTAGGGCTTCGAAACAAACTCGTGTTCAATCCGTTCAATAAAAAAATAAGATGAATACAAATAATTTTTTTTATTCAATTTGTTAAACACGAATAATGATATGTTTGTTCGATCCGCTCAATAAAAAAATGAGATGAATACGAATAATTTTTTATTTAGTTTATTAAACGAATCAAACACGAACAGTGATGTGTTCGTTCGTGTACGGTTAGTTATTGTTTGAAATATAAAAAATTTATGATATTTTAAAAATAATTATATATTATAAAAATTTATCAAATTTTAAATAATTAAACTTCTATAAATTATAATACATGATAAATTATTAATATCAATAATAATATAATAATATTAATTTTATTAATAGAAATATTATAATATTATAATTAATATATTATACTATATATTAAAATAAAACCCTAAACAAAACTCTAAACGCCTTATTCGATTTGCTTCATTTTGGAAGTATGGATTACCTGATGTGTAAGGAATACCTGATCAATTTGCTTCATTTTGAGGAAGTATGCTATCAAAGCTAGGGTTGTCCAAAAGCTCGTTGTTCGCGAACAGTTCGTGTTTGGTTCGCCGGGAAGTTCGTGTTCGATTCGTTCGATAAACAAACAAGACGAACACGAACAATTTTTTTTCGTTCGGTTTGTTAAACAAACCAAACACGAACAGTAATGTGTTCAAATATTTCAAACACGAGCACTAGCTCTGTTCGTTCGTGTTCGGTTCGTTTACACCCCTATTTGAGATACCTAATTCATATGTATTTACATATCAAACATAAATTTTGGGTATATATATTTATAAGACTTGAATCTTTAACATCATGACAAAAATAAAATCATTTTATAAGTAAAATGATTTATTCATTTAAAAAAATTAAATATAGAAAAACAAATATATATATATATATATATATATATATATATAAATTGAATGATATGTATGTAAATCTTCTCAAATATAATTCTTTTATATGAGAACGGAATAGGTGAACTTTAAAAATAATTTTAATTGCTATTAAATTTAATTTAGTTTCCAAATAATCTAATTTTAATTTTTTTCAAAAAAGAATATTAACTTGCTCCTAGTAAAATATTTTTACTCGCATGCACACTATGTTAAAATATAAAATTAATTTACACGAATATAAAAATAACATTATATTTAAATCGTATTCTAATCAAGAGGGGAGGGAGAGAGAGAGAGAGAGAGAGAGAGAGAGAGAGAGGACCCAATCTTCAAATCTTATTCTGCTTTCGTTTAGGGTTTCAGTCATTCTTCCTTATTTTCCCTTTCTTTTGGGAAAACATTTCTCTTTTGGATGATCGTTGCGTGTCGAGGGTGTGATAGCAATATTTCAAGAGAAGTCTTGTCAACTCAAGCATCTCTCTAGGGTTTCAGAGTTTCATTATATTTTATATTTCTCTTTGAAAAACTCTATCATACTTTCAATTTCTTCATTTTATTTAGGTCTTCTTTCGAATTTTGATAATTCATTATCACTTTTTTCTGATAGATTATAATTTCCCTCGACATAGTTATAATTCTTTTTGGCTGGATAAAATGATGTTACAATCAAGAGAAATTAATCATTAACTAGATGACTTCAGTTTCTTCACAGCTTAATAGTTATTCTAATTTTAATTTATTATTTGTTCCTTATTCACATGATAATATTTATTTTTCTGAAGTTTTTTTCTGAATTTAAGTTCAAGAATGATCGAAACAATGGATTTTGGCCTTGCTTTGATATGCACTAGGGAATAAACCTTTCTGTGGTAATTTATAACAAGCTATTAATAGAATGTGGAAATTAAAAGGTGTGATTGTTCTTTTATCTCTTACAAAAGGTTGTTTTTCTGTTTAAATTTTATTGTGAAAAGAATTTGAAAATGGTTTTAATCGGTGGTTATTGGTCCATCTATTGAAAACCATTTATTTTTAAAAGATAGTTCCCTGATTTTAGATCGGTTAAAGAAGATTTTAAAGTTGTTCACACTTGGGTGAAATTCCATGACTTCTTTTTTTTTTTTTGTTGGGAAAAAAAATTGTTATTTCTAACATTGCTAGCAAAATTGATTTTCATTTACCTGATGATCCTTTAACAGCTAAAGGTGCACACCTCTTTCTTTTTATAGTTAATATACAAATTGATATCAACCCTCATCTCCCTAATTCTATTTCTATTGTTATAAATGGACAAAAATTTATTTTACCTGGTTGCATGAGTGAAAATCAAATCCCTGTAAGATCTGTTCCACATTTTCTAGTGATTCATGATTTGTCCTGTATCAAATAATAAGAAGAATAATCTAAGATTTAATAGGAGTATACCTCGTCTTCTTATTCAAAATATTGTTCATATTATTGTTTTTATTCATGTTGTCGATAATTGTAGTAATAGCCTCGCGCCTGATCTTAACATTGTTGTTACAACTGAATTGTCTTCTAACAATAATGAAATAAATGAGGATGCTAGAAAAATTAATCATGTTGTTGTAGTTTCCAACATCAATGTCATAGATTTTGTTACTTTTTAAGTTAATATGGACTATAATGACAACACCAATGTTCAAGAAAGGCTGATTACTATTAATGAATATAACATTGTTGATGGTTTGGATGCTGCTATTTGAGAAAATTATTCTATTTTAGATAATGATCTTGATTTTGTTATTGTTGCAGATGACACGAGTAATATTACTATTATAAATAGTATATATGATACTTCTAATAATAATATTATTCTAAATAACCTTAATAATGTGATTTTCTTTGTTCTCGTTGCTTTACCCGCTGTTGTCCTCACTTTTGTTGAGGTATAGTTTTTCTTTAGAAGAGCCTAAGGTCTAGCCATATGACTTTCTTGGTGACTATCTTAAAATACTGGTGATGGAACCCTTACCCCATAGAGATTCAAAACACTTATTCGCTTCACTTGTAGTTTCAAATGCTTAAATTCTAACCTCTAAGTACTAAGGAGGATGAGAAAAAACATAATGAAGCTCAAGAAGAATTCCCTACAGGATAATCAAGCCTTAGGACTCACCCTAGGTAGTCTGGTCTGGGTTAGGCTCACACACACACACCTACTCTACACTTACACTCACTACCTCAACCCTAAACCAAACAATGCTTATCCTTGATCCACTACTCTTTTTGAAACTCATGTGGGTTGTTCCCCAAGCTCTTGGCCCTAGGCGGTTTGGCTAGAACCAACACATTGAGGATCCAAAGTGAGATTTCTCTTGGTCCATGACTCAAGGAGGTTGAAATTCACAATTGGTACCATTTTTACAAAAAAATTCAACATTTGGCCCCTTACCCCTAAACTCCACCAAATTACCAAATTGCCCACACAACCCTACTTTTGACCAAAAATCCCAAAATTATTCAAATTATCCAACTTTCTCCAAAGATCATCCCAAAATGTTCTCTACCATTAAAATTAACCAAAATACCTCTAAATTTCCTAAATTTTCCAAAATACCCCCAAAATAACCAAAATTACCAAAATGCCCCACAAATTCCAAAGATTCCCAAAAATTCCAAAATCATCCCAAATGACTCCAAAACCAATTAAAATCACTTCATTGGATCCAATTTGACCAAATTGACCCAAATTGACCAAAAGCCCCAAATTGCCCCTTAAGACTAAAAATGGACAAATCACCTTCAATGTTCACCCAATTGACTTCAATCCTCCCCAATTTCAATTCTAAACTCAAACTCACCATGCCTAAACCCATTTTAAACCAAATCCAAGTCCAATTGAACCAATTTCCAAACCCAATTTTAACCCAAAAAAGTCCTCAAATTTGGTCATATGACCCAATTCCTCCAAATTGAACCACATAGCCAAGTCAATTTCCCCAAAATTGAATTATAAACTCTTCCTAACATTCCTCCACACCAAATTGATATATAAATTGATCCAAAACTAGACAAAAGTCTCACCCAAATCCAACTTAAGTCAAAATTCTTAAATTTGTCCCAAATGTGCCACATGCCCAAATTTCACCAAATTGAATGCCTTAATCCCAAAATTTCCACCCAATTCCTATCCAAAACACTTCATAACATTCCCCTAGACCCATTTAAACCATCATTTGAACCCTAGCCAAGATCTAGCCTAACTCAAACCCAATTCTAACCAAACATGCCCAAAATTGGCCAAATGTCTAAATTTCACCAAAGTCACCTTCCAAACCATTTCAATATCACTCCAACCCTCTTCTAAAACTTCAGTGACAATCATACACACCATCTTGAACAATCAATTCAATCCAACCCAAGATTAAACCTAACATATCCCAAATGTCACCCAAATGATCCAAATTAAACCAAAACCTAAATGTCACCCAAACCTAGCCAAATTGACCAACCAAGTCCACCACAGCAGCCAAGTGGACCCTATGAACCACTCTAGATCCTCTTAGCCCAACCTACTTGGGTCATGGACCAAGGGTCCCCTAAATTAGGGGATTTCATATAAAGAAGAATAGCTACTTCTTTGTAAAGTCCAACAAGGATTGAAGTTTTAGGTTATCCTGCATGTTGCTGTTATTCAGGCCCTTGAGCTACAAGCCTTTACTGAGAATATGGAAAAGTTGATTATCAGTTGAGAAGATTGTGATCATGATGGATATCCAAAGCCTACTGTTGCAGGCAAAATGCATCAAGAAGGCTGACCCACTCATATTTTCAATTACTAAGGCAAAGCAAGCCATGGTGAGAAGGGCTACCACGTGGAGGTGGAAAATAAGAAAGAAAAAATTGCTTTTGCTACTGTGAATACTCTGTTGAAATCCAAGCATGGGATTCCACTAAAGGTTTCTATGGCTACAAGCCTTCCTTCAAAGAAAGCACCTCAACTCTTCCCCTCAACACGAGGGTAAAGACCTTTAACAAAAGAGAACAAAGACTTCTAAAGAAAGACACAAAGACAGTTGGTAGAGCAAGTGATGTTACAAGATCAATTAATTGGACATAATCAAACCTACATCGGGAAGCCCCACCTCTATCTTGCAATCTAAAATTCATGCTGAGAACAAATCATAGGTGGAGACGATGGAAGGTAATTTCCCTTTAGTGTAGAGATGCTCTTGAGGAATACTAGCAGAGTCCTCAAAACAAAGAAAAACCTAGTATAGGTGACACATGGGCTTTTCCTTGTTTCCCAACTTCTCCTATAGTGGATTCCATCTCACCGTTGGTCAGATGAGGGGTAGTTATAAATTTTTTCTGCCCGTGTTCGTGCCTGGCTCAAAAGGTAAATAAGCTTGAGGAGAATAATACTAATAAGTCCAATCAAGAGTGGAAAAGGTGGATGAACCTCAGATCAAGATCCCAGGATGATTTCCTCTAGTAAGATGAGGGAGATTTTTGGGGTGGCCTCGATAAATACTTTGCTTATGCCAAAGCTATCATCCTCATGTTTTGTAATAACAATAGACTCGTAGCTCCTACTCCAAGTTATATATATATATATATATATATATATATATATATATATATATATATATATATATATATATGGGCACACCCATGCCAAATGCTTCATCCACAATTGAGATCCAAACTTTCTGTGCATTTGGATTCTGTAGTTCCTAACAACATCATTCAAGTGGAGGAAAATATAACAGAAACTAATGATCTTTCAAAAATGTTGAATGAAAATTTGACTCATCAGGCTATTTTTAACAACCAATTCAGCAGCTATTTCCCACTGTTGTTGAGGCAACTTCTCCTCAGATCATAAATACTAAGAATTTGGTTGTAGTAGGCGCTAGCCGAAGTGTTTTGGAACCACCTAAGGAGAGATATGAGGGTACTCAAGTCCTGGAGGAGCACCATGATCAAGGTGTGCTGCAGGCTAAGAGTGCTCGTCAATTTACGGATCAACATACTTCTTAGGGTGAGCTCTCCATCGAAGATCCACCAACTGATCTTATGGGAGAACTGCTGTCAAATGAATGGCAAATTTACAAATCTAGAAAGAAGAAAAAAGGAATGCTAGAACACAGAAATTTTCAGGATGATTATCTGATAATTTCAAGCGGAAGCCCACATCTCAGTTTATTGTTGGACTCCCTCCAAAGATCCAGGGGAAGGGGAAGTGGTAAATCCACCCACCACGATTAGGAGTATTTCATTTTTTGGGGTATAAGAATTGTTTAAAATCTCTTGTTGAGTGAGTTGCACTCCATGCGAGTGGTCTCTTAGTACCCACTCACTAAAACATTTGTATCTTCCCATTTAAATCAATGAATTTAGCTTATATATATATATATATATATATATATATATATATATATGACTATGCTAGGCTGTTTGCCAAGCAGTCTGTTCTCATTGCAGGGATTGAAATGAAGATTGTAATGCGGACTCCATATTTTGACCCCTCCAAGGAACCTCGTGTGGTTCCTATTTGGTTCAGGTTCCAGGTCTCCCATACAGATATTTCAATCAGAATGTTTTGTTTCAAATTGGCAGAGCCCTTGGTACCCCACTGCAAATGGATGCTACAACTTATAACAGGACTAAACCTGATGCTGCTAGGCTTCTCATTGAGAGGGATATTACTCTTCCAGATGTCCATAGAATTTGGGTGGGCTCTGATCAGGACGCTGTTTGGCAAGAGATGGTTATGGAGAAAAAGTCTTATTATTGTCCTCACTGCAGAATGTTTGGGCACACCAGGGATAGGTGCTATAAGCTTTATCCCCCAACTAAGAGATCTAAAGGAAATGTTGGAACTTCTGTGGGTCAGAAAACCAAAGGTTTGGCTGACACTGCCCCCCCCCCTCCCCATCTGTACCCCTTGAAGAGCAGAATTCTCTGAAGTTGGTCTTAGCCAGGTTAATGAACGGGTTCCTATTGTTACTCCTTCACTATCTTCTGATTCACCTACTAGAGAGGTGGATCAAATTGAGACTACTCTTGTGGCTAGAACCTCGGAGGTGGAAAAAAAGGCTCCTCCCGTTTCTCCTCGTGATGTTCCTGTGGCTACTAAAGCTGTGGAGTCCAACCGGTATATTAAAAAATTCAGTAGAAAGAGAAGAAACCCCCAAGTTATACCAATTGCTGCACATACCTTTCCTTCCATAAATCAGAAGGATCTGTCCTTGGAAGAAGAAGAACCAGAAGAAGAAAAAGAAGAAAATTGGCAAGTTTACACTTCTCGACAGAAGAAGAAGCCTGGGGGTATACTTGGAGACTTAATTGATGATACATCGGTTACTCCTGGCAATGGATTAGCACTTAAGAGATTACTTTCTGGAACGCCAAGAACCAGAACGAGAGTACTGCCTTGGCGATACCGTTCTTAGACATTGTTATTTGCATTTTTTCCTTTATGTCTTTTGTATCCTTGTTTGTTTTGTATTGTAGTGGTAAGGCTTCATCTTTGGGCCCTATCCTCAAATCTTCTGTAACCGCTTTATTTCAATAAATCAGACCCTAGAGCTTTGGAATATATATATACTTTGGTTAATGTGAACATGAGCTTTTTTATGTAGAAATGGAGACTTTGTTGTAGAAATATGAGCATATAATGTCATCGATAATAAATCTTCTAAGCAACTTTGTCCCTCAAAGTAATACAAGTTGATTTGCAAAGATGATTTGAACAAAGAAAATACAAAAAGAGTTATACAACATAAATAAAGATGAAATAATATTTAGCCTTCAAAACCTTCTTCTCGATGTTATGCACTCAAGCCTATAACTCTAGGTAGCAAGTTCGCAGTTATCTTCTGAACTTTTGAATGGATTTGAAAGACCTCATGTCCAAAACAACTTTAATCTTATCAGGATTCACTCTAATCCCATCCAATGAAAACAAATTAAAAAAATTGCCTGAGTGAATTCCAAATAGATACTTACTAGAATATTGCTTAACGTTATACATCTGAATATGAGAAAAACACCTGAGCAAGGTTAGACAAATGTCATTGGTGGCGGTTGGAAATTAATAGATGTCGATAGTGGTGAGGGTCATGTCATCGCCATCCATTTCTGTATCATGTCAATGTCAAGGAGTCGCCATCTAATATTAGCCTAGTTTTATTCATATAAATCCTATGAAGGATTTAGAGAATTTTTAGGACTAATAGTAGAAAAGGATGTTTATGATAATTCTTATATGAGGATATTCTAGTATAACATATTCTAGAATTTTCATATTAAGAAAATCATGGTAAACCAGAGATTTCTATTTCGGGTTCTTTTAGATCTCCTATAGAGGCAAGCCTCTATAGTTAATTAAATCTTAAACAATTTTCAATTGTTTAAGAAAACTTCTAATTAATGTTATTCATTTGTTTTCTCAGAATTTATTTTAAGGAGAGATGTACCCACTATCACTCCCGATGTCATTATATCATGTTATTGAATACTTTAGGTATTATGTCTAACTTAAAGGTTCTGGTTTTGTTTTTGTTGTCAAAAGTTTCAGGTTATATGTCTAACCTAAAAGTTTTGGTTTTGTTTTTGTTGTCAAAAGTTTCAGGTTATATGTCTAACCTAAAAGTTTTGGTTTTGTTTTTTGTCGCCTAGAATGTCGTCCCGCAAAACGAGTTAGTACACCCTATAACATGTATAGAAAATCTAAGCGAAATTTCTCGTTTTCACCCTGCAAAGAAAATGTTGTCAGAAATAACATCACAGAATATTTGGATATGTCTTGGATGTCAGTTTATGTCGAATTATTTTGAAATGTCAATTTTTTGTTGATTATGTCAGTTTTGGTTTTAAAATGTTGAATTTATTAACTTGAGTTCATGTCTGTCTGAACTCTAAGTTAAAAAGGTTTGGAATTAGATTCAATATTGATTGAATTAACTTGGGTTCATGTCTGGTTGAACCTAAGTAAGATTCAATATTGATTGAATCTATTTAACTTGAGTTCATGTCTGTTTGAACTTAAGTTAAAAGGTATGAAATTAGATTCAATATTGAGAATTGACTTGGGTTCATGTCTGGTTGAACCTAAGTTAGATTCAATGTTGATTGAATCCATTTAACTTGAGTTCATGTGCGTTCGAACTTAAGTTAAAAGATTTGAAATTAGATTCGATATTGATTGAATTGACTTGGGTTCATGTCCGGTTGAACCTAAGTTAGATTCAATGTTGATTGAGTCTATTTAACTTGAGTTCATGTCTGTTTGAACTTAAGTTAAAAGGTTTGAAATTAGATTCAATATTGATTGAATTAACTTGGGTTCATGTCTGGTTGAACCTAAGTTAGATTCAATGTTGATTGAATCCATTTAACTTGAGTTCATGTCTGTTTGAACTTAAGTTAAAAGATTTGAAATTTGATTCAATATTGATTGAATTAACTTGGGTTCATGTCTAGTTGAACATAAGTTAGATTCAATGTTGATTGAATCCATTTAACTTGAGTTCATGTCTGTTTGAACTTAAGTTAAAAGGTTTGAAATTAGATTCAATATTGATTGAATTAACTTGAGTTCAGGTCTGGTTAAACCTAAGTTAGATTCAATGTTAATTGAATCCATTTAACTTGAGTTCATGTCTGTTTGAACTTAAGTTAAAAGGTTTGGTTCAGAATAGATTTAATTCAGTTTTAAGTCTTGTTTAAATAGGACTTAAAGGTTAATCAAGTCTAATAAATTAGAGTCGGTTAGATTTGCAGACCATCTGAGTCCCTTTTAGATAAGACTTAAGTTTTAATTAAGTCTATTTAAAGTTAGACCTAGACTTAGGATTGAACTTAAGCCGGGTTTTGGTTTGACTTAAGTCTAATATGGGTTAGACTTAAGTTAAATTTTGAGTTTAGATTAAGTTAGGTTCAAGTCAGGTTGAACCTAGACTTAGGTTAGACTTAGGTTTATATCGTGTTAAACCTAAGTATGGTTTGACTTAAGTCTAATATGGGTTAGACTTAAGTTAGGTTTTTGGGTTAGGATCATGTCAGGTTGAACCTAAGTTTGGTTTGACTTGAGTCTAATGTGGGTTATACTTAAGTTAAATTTTGAGTTTAGATTAAGTTAGGTTCAAGTAAGGTTGAACCTAGACTTAAGGTCGATTTAAGTTCAATATGGGTTGAACCTAAGTTAAGGTTTGACTTGGATTAGATTAGGTTCTAGTTGGATTGAACTCAAGTTTAGTTCATTTTAGGTTAGGTTCGATATGGGTTGAACTGAGGTTTCAAGTTAAGTTAGGTTCGATGTGGGTTGAACCTAAGGTTTAGGTTAATTTGAGTTCAAGTTAGATTGGACCCAAGTTATGGTAGATTTAAATTAGGTTCAATGTGGGTTGAACCTAAGGTTTAGGTTAACTTGAGTTCATGTTAGATTGGACTCGAGTTAGGTTAGATTTAGGTTAGGTTCGATGTGGGTTGAACCTGGGTTTAGGTTAACTTGAGTTCAAGTTAGGTTAGACTCGAGTTAGGTTAGGTTTAGGTTAGGTTCAATATGGGTTGAACCTAAGGTTTAGGTTAACTTGAGTTCGAGTTAGGTTGGACTCGAGTTAGGTTAGGTTTAGGTTAGGTTCGATGTGGGTTGAACCTGGGTTTTAGGTTAACTTGAGTTCGAGTTAAGTTGGACTCAGTTAGATTAGGTTTAGGTTAGGTTCAATATGGGTTGAACCTAAGGTTTAGGTTAACTTGAGTTCGAGTTAGGTTGGACTCAAGTTAGGTTAGGTTTAGGTTAGGTTCAAAGTGGGTTGAACCTAAGGTTTTAGGTTAACTTGAGTTCAAGTTAAGTTGGACTCAAGTTAGATTAGGTTTAGGTTAGGTTCAATGTGGGTTGAACTTAAGGTTTAGGTTAACTTGAGTTCAAGTTAGGTTGGACTCAAGTTAGGTTAGGTTTAGGTTAGGTTCAATATGGGTTGAACCTAAGGTTTAGGTTAACTTGAGTTCAAGTTAGGTTGGACTCAAGTTAGGTTAGGTTTAGGTTAGGTTCAATGTGGGTTGAACCTAAGGTTTAGGTTAACTTGGACTTGGACTAAAAGGTTGGATTTGGATTTAATTAAACCTTAGTTGATTAAGGTTTAATAATTAATTAAGTCTAATGTAGTAGACTTAATTAGGATTTGTGTTTGATTAAGTCTTTGTACGGCTTATTTTTAGGTTATCTGTTTTATTTTGAAAAGGGAGTCGCCTACAGAAATTGTCGGCGAATTTTTTATATTTTAAATTTAATTTAAATATATAGTTTAAAAGATAACATTTGATTTTGAAAGTAATTTTAAGTTTAAAAGTTTTAAGATATGAAATCAAACCGATCTCACATCCCAAATAGTTTATATAAACGAGCACCGCACCACAAACCGTGTATTTATCCTGAACAATAGACAATCTGCTTGATGATGGGGCTCGATTAAATAAATTAAAAGATTTGTGACATCCGTTTGGTTTGCGAACCAATTTTATAAGCCGACAAATTCCCCGTTTAATATGAAAAACATTAAACATGGTTTATATTACTCAGGTTCTTAAAATTCCCTATAAGGGCAAGCCCCTATAGTTAATTACATCTTAAGTGACGGGAATCACCTAAGAAAACTCTCGATAATAATCGGTAGTTCTCGCTCTCAAGAATTTCAAAGTTTAAGTCTTCGAGGATTGAATTTTGGAATTTCGATAGGGAATGGATCAAATTTAGAACATTTTATTTTGGGAATTCAAAGGAAGAAAGGTAGGAGAAATCACGGATTCGAAGCGAACTTCGGTAATTTCCCGACTATCCTACTGTTTGGCTTGAACTTAGGAAAGTCTTAATATTTATTTAATGTTTTGATCTTGCCAATTTTAATTAATTAGGACTTATATTCGTATGATAAAATCATACAAATAGCCTCGAAGATGTAAGGGTTTATGTCGTATCGGACGACTACCTCGGAGTCCTAAGACCGGTTAGGGCTTAATTTACATGATACGATCATGCAAATGCCTAACGAAGAGTTGAGGATTTATGTTGCACTAGGCAAGCTACCTCGAAGTCCTATGGCTTGGTTATTTTATTCTAAGAAAGTTTGCTGCAGTAGACTTAGGTTTTGCTGATGACGATGGCCGTGCTGCCCACCATGCTTCGAGCTCCTTGTTGTTGCAGAGGTTTAGTTTTAGAAATCATAAATCAGGAGATGAGAGAAGTGTTCTGGTTTAGAGAAAGTCTTAATTTCCAAGTGTTTTTTATGTTTTAATTAAAACAAATCTTAAAGTTGATTATAACAACACCGGTTAAGATCCCACGGTTCCATCCTTCGGCATCGTTATTTTTATCGGATTCACTTAGTCCGGATGAATTTGCTAAACTCAACTGAATGAGTTCCACACTTTCATTTAGACACGTGGAAATCCCGTTAGCAACACGTAGGTTACATCATCCGAGGTATTCCCGATCATCCAACAATACGTTTTAATTTAGTTGTAGTTGTAGTTTTGTGGTTTTGTTTGTGATTAAATTTTGAGTTATTTTATATTTTGAAATGTTGTGGCGGTGAATTTTATCTTGTAATGACTTTTAATTTGGTTTTGGTTTCAGTTTTAGGGACTATCCTAAAGGTGTGGGTTTTCATGCAACGATTGTTTATCATGCAAGAAAAACTCAAGTGCGATGCGATTAAATAAATTGCAATAAGGTAAATTACAATAAAATAAAAGCGTACCTGGAGGGTCTTCCCGTCATCCCAAGCTGCACTTAAAACACAATTAGAATATTTAAGTATTTAAAGCATATTCCTAGGTAAAGCTAAGGGAAGGGTTATAGTTTTCTACCAAGTTCCTAATCCTATAGCTAGTCATCTCCTATGACGTCTAGGTTATTGTATTTTGGTTTAAGGACGATTTTCTTCATCAAAGAACAATTAAGTTCAATTGTTCTTATAAATATCCTATCATATCGAGGAAGTGCTTAAGACGAGTCTTAAACATCTTTTCAATATTTCTAGGATTATTTTAAGTCCAAGAGAATTTAATTATACAAATGAATTAATCGTCCGGAGTTCAAGTTTATTATCTTGCTCAGTGAACTAGGACATTTGAATATCTTATGAATGAAGTAACACTTCACTTAATACTCCATTTAGGAGTTATGACAACAAGAGCTTTCGAGGGCAAATGGATGTTCAAATGATTTATGATTTAACTTAATTTCAATTAATGGGGTTAAGTTTGGAATAGTGTTCAAGTTGTTTTAGATTTATTTTTGAATTCTTTATGTCTTAGGTGATGTTATATTTAATTTAATTTAATTTAATTTAATTTAATTTAATGTGGTTTAATTTAATTTAATTTAATTTAAGTTAATTTAATATAATATGATTTAATTCAATTTAATTTAATTTGATTTAATTTAATTTAATTTGATTTAATTTAATCTAAATTTAATTTAATTTAATTTAAATTGAATTTAAATTTTTAATTTAGTTTGATTTAATTTAATTTTACTTTAATTTACTTTAATTTAAATTTTAATTTAATTTATTTTTTTTAATTTTTTTTTAATTTTAATTTAATTGAAATTTTAAAAGGGTTTAATAATTTAACTTCAATTTAATTTAATGATTAAGTCTTTAGCATTTTAAATCTTAAATTTGGATTATCATTTTAATTAGGAATTAAATATTATTGAGATGATTAATTTAGGGATTCTTAAATTAAAGAACAAATCTCTTCCTAATAATGTCCCTAGTTTAATAATTCCAGTTTTATTATTCTTCCAGATTTAATTAATTTTTTTAATTAAAGTTCATTTTAATTATTTTCAAATTGTTTGGTAAGTTTCTACTCTTTAATTATTTAAATTTCAATCATCCAAATCATATTAAGATCAAATATTTTACTCTTTAATTTTATTAAACCTAAAGTTTTAATTAAGGGTTAAAATTTTAATTACCATTTTGCCCTTCAAGCTTAATAATTACATAACTCACTAAATTGAGCTTAAATGAACTTGAAATTTTTATGTGACTTCACACATATGTCAATAAAGACATGAGAGGAGAAAATGTGATTTTTCTGTATTTAATTTATTTATGTAATTATGTTTGGTGGAAAATAGGGATTTCCAAGGAAAATTTAATAATATGACCAAGGGAAAGTTTCTGTCACTTAAAAAAATTATGGGACATTCCTAATGACCGGAGGACCACTTGGACCAATTTTGGTGATTTTTTGAATTATATTATTTTTATTATAATTATTTTGAGTTTTGGAGTATTAATTAATTTAAAAATAAAATAAAGATTGAAAAATGAATTTTATATTTTTCAAAAATCTCTCTGATATCAAGGAAATTAAAGGATCAATTTTTACAATTTTTTGATTTTTCCTTGATTTATTAGAATTATTTTGGTGGAAATGCTAGAAAATACATTTTTTTTATTTTTAAAATTACCCTAGGGCTTTAAAATTTAATATCTCATCATAGGGACTTAAGAAAAATATGGGGTTTGTTCCTAAGTGATTAAAATTCAAAATGTGACATTTTGGTGAATTTTATTATTTTTGTAATTTTTATTATTTTTTAATTATTAAAATATTAAAATAATACAAAAAATCAACTTTTTTTTGAAAATTTAAATTTTCTTAAATTCCCCTAATATCAGAGAGGCTCCAAAACCAATTTGGTGAATTTTTGAAAAATATTTTGAAAGTTATGAATTTTTAAAGTTTAAATTGGCTAAATTGGCTTAATCAACCCATTTAGTAGAGGCTAACCAAGTCCAATTGACTTCAAATTTTTATGGTGGGTTCCTCTGATCCTAAAGGTCAGTGGAGAATTGATTTCAAGTCAATTTGATGCATGATTAGCTCTAATTAATTAAGGACCTATTTTGGGTGTTTAAGCCGATTAGGGTTATTCCAAGTGGATTAATTCAAAACCTATTTTTCCTAGGTTCCTCTCAGTCATAAGAAACATCACCAAATTTTCCTAGAATTTATTTCACAACATGCTAATTATTGGATTTAAAATACTCAAAACAGTAACATGAATTTGAAAAATCAATAACTTCTCATAGAGATGGCCTCTGACTTTGGAAAATTCAGGGAATGTTCCCAAATTCAGAGGCTTCAAAAGCCCTATGGTCTCATGCCATGGTGAATTTCCTATATGCATGGAGAATTAAAACAATGTAGAAAGTAAATAAATTATTAAAAATAAAATACTTGATGAAATTAAATGATTTCTTTTCCACATTATTCTCCTCTCGTTCACTTGAGCAAGAGGGTATTTTTATTTTATTTTTCTGATTTTTCTACACAAAGTTATGCATTTTTGAAGTTTAGGAATTAAATAAATGAAAAATACCCTAATTTTCTATTTAAAACGGCGACGCCGACTCATCCTAGGCAGCTCCGAAACGCCGCGTGTCGCGTTGCCATTCGACGCCGCCATCCAACTCAGCGCTCCGGGGGCCCGCTGTATCGTTCCATCTCCTTGTCCGACGCGATCCTGGCCGTCTGTCCGCGCGTGTATGGAATGAACGACATCCATTCATCGTCCCCAAGCGTCCTCACCCGAGAGCCGTCCACACTAAAACCCTAAGAACTCACTCATTTCTCAACGAATTTTCGTGCTCTTGTGCTCTATGGATTCGTCTTAAAGAGACGAATACATCCATACGGTGATCATGCATTGAAATTAAGGCATTTGAAATGGAGAATCTCCAGAAGCTCGGGATAAAGAGTTAGCTCATACCTTTGCTCAGAGAAGTGTGGCTTCAATCCGAGGGTTGTGTCACCTTCGATTGGGTCCAAGCAAGCTCCAGATGAAGTCCCTTGGCTTGGTGAATTGTCTAGGTATGATTTCGACCAAGCCCGATCACAAAGCTTGGAGTCTGGAACAGATGGATGGCCTGGAGAGGGGGCTTTTGCTGGTGGACTTCTTCCTCGGTCCGGTGAAGGTGTAGGACCAATCAATTTGAGGATCGATCCACTGCGGAGAAGTGTCCCGGTTTTGGGTGGAACTTTGGCTGAGAAATTGGGCTCTGTTGGTGGGGATTAGGGCAAATTGTCACTGGGGATCAACTGCTCTAAGTATGGAGAGTGATCTGGAGCAATTTTGGCAGAGTTTCAGTAAGGTCTGGTTCAGCCCCTTCCATGGCCGAGAGGGGGTGGTGTTTAAATAGGAGAGGGTGGAGGGCCTCCCAGGGGGAGTTAGGGCTTGGGATCAGCTGCTCTTGGCAAGAGAAGAACATGTCTACAATGGCCACCTGGGGATGGGGCAACTCAGCGAGTGAGAATTCCAAGTTTGGGCTCACATGTGAGCTCTCGGCCCGGTGGTTTCCGGCAGTGCGTGGGCTGGCTGGCCGAGGGTCGAGTCACCCTCAAGGTCGGGGAGGTCGGGGCGGGGCTTAGTGCGGTCAATTGGCCATGGACATGTGTAAAGGAGTTGAATTGAAATGGAATGGGGGAAGGCTATTTTGGGTTCAAATGAGTCAACCCACCTTTTTGGTTTGGTGCACCCTTCCATGTGCGATTTGGGCTGAGGGAGGATCAGGTGAATCAGCTAGAAAAGGGTAGAGAAGTCACCATCAATGAATATTTTGATTAATCATGGATTAAGGTGAAGCATTAAAAGGGTTAAAACCTTTTTAAGGGGGCTTAAAAGAGGCTCCTCCTTTTGCCATTAATGGCTTGATCACATGTCAAACCTTCCATGGCTTCATGTGGCTTGTTCATGGCTTGTCTTTGGCTTGGGGAAAAGCTTGGTCAATTTCATGAAAATGGAATTTGGAAATTTTGGTAATTTATGGGTGATTTGATGGGATTTGGCATATGGCTTGATTTGGAACCATTTGATGATTGATTTGAACTTAGGGATGATTTTAATTGGATGCATGATGAAGAAGAATGTCATATGGACTTTGGATGAATTTTGGGCCTTTGGAATTTAGTGAAGATGGGCTTTTGGATTTTAAAATGGATTTTAGGATGGGAATTTTGCAAAGGATTAGATCCAATTAGTGTTGAATTTAGTTTAGGAATGTTTCATGAATGATTTGGAATAAACTTGAAGTGTTTGGGCTAGGTTTGGGTTGGATTTGGATCTTTTTAGTGAATGGGCCAATGTTGGGCTAGGATTGAAATTGATGTAAAATAAATGTTGGGAAATGTTTATGGGAGTGTTTCAAAGAGGTTTTGGCTTTGGTTGGGTTTTGATTTTGGGGTTTGGGCTTATTTGGGTTAGGTTTGGGTTTAGGTCAAAATTGGGCCTTTTAGCTTTGGGTTGAATTTGAGTGGGGTTTGGGTCTAAATTTTGGGCAAATCATGTTAGTGTTTTGTTTGTGGGGATGTTAAGGAAAGTTTAGAAAAGATTTGTGGTTAATTGGAGTTGAATTGGGTGAGTTTGGATTAGGTTTGGGTCATGGGTCCAAATTGGGCTTTAAGGTCAAAAGTGAAATTGAATTCAAATGTCAATCAAATTGGGCTTGGATTTGGTCTAGATTTGTGTTGGGGATGTTGAATTGAAGTTTAGAATTGAATTGGACCTGAATTTGGGTCAATTGGGTAGGTTTGGTTTGACATTGGGTTCACTTTGGGTTAAAAATGGGTCAAATTGGGGATTTTGATAAAAGTGGGGTAAATTGACAAAATTGGCCCATAGTGTAGTTATACAAAATGAAATTGGGAATATTTGGGATTTTTTGGAATTTTCTGGGAATTTTCTGAATTTTTGGATTTTTTGGCTAAGAGGGGCATTTTGGGTATTTGGAGGGTATTGAGAGGTATTTTTGGAATTTTTGGTATTTTTGGCTATGAATAATCAATTTGAGTAATGTGGGAATGTTTGAGATTGTTTTTGAGGAATTTTGGGTGATTTGGAAATTTTGAAAAATTTGGGTAATTTCAAGGGTTTTGGGTAGGCTAGGCGAGTGTAGGGTCCCGGGGGTCAAAAATTAAAAATTTAGAAAATTGAAGATTGGGTAATTGTAAGTGGAATGAAATCATTTTGGTTGAGCCATGAAGCCATATCAAGCCCATATGAGCCATGAAGGGACTCATTTGAGGCATCCACTATGTTGTTCCTAACCCTCTTAGCCAAGGGCTTAGGGGTTAAGGACCATCCATGTGAATCACCTTCATGAGTCAGGAGGTCAAATTGGGTATGGGTGTGGTTTTAGGAGGTGTGTGAAAGTGTAGTGTATAGGTGTAGTGTGTGTGTAAGTCAACCCTTCACTAGACCAGGCCACCCAGGGCAGTCCTAAGGCCAAAGAGTCCTATAGGAACTCATCCTTTAAACTTCCACATTTGATTTCAACCCTCTAGGTGATTAGGGTCTACAATCAAGTTTGTGGAGTTTGCGGGAGTTAAGAAATGGTTTGAATTTCTAAGTGGTGGGTCCCAATTCTAATCCTCTAGGACAGTCAAAGGAAAAGGCCTAAGGCTAGATCCTAAGTACTAAAGAGAAGAAGAGAATACCTCATAAAAAATGAGGTCAACAGTCTTACTTAGTTAAAATTTAATAGTTTAATTAGGTCTAATGAGTTAGACTTAATTAAGGTTTATGTTTGATTAAACCTTAGTTAGTTAAGGTCTAATGGTTTAATTAGGTATAATGGGTTAGACCTAATTAGGGTTTAAGTTTGATTAAACCTTAGTTAGTTAAGGTCTAATGGTTTAATTAGGTCCAATGGGTTAGACCTAATTAGGGTTTAAGTTTGATTAAACCTTAGTTAGTTAATGTTCAATTGGTTTAATTAGGTCTAATGGGTTGGACCTAATTAGTGGTTTAAGTTCGATTAAACCTTAGTTAGTTAATGTCTAATGGTTTAATTAGAGTTCAATGAGTTAGACCTAATTAAGGTTTATATTTGATTAAACCTTAGTTAGTTAAGGTCTAATGGTTTAATTAGGTCCAATGGGTTAGACCTAATTAGGTTTATGTTCGACTAAAACTTAGTTAGTTAAGGTCTCAATGGTTTAATTAGTTCAATGGGTTGACACTAATTAGGGTTTAAGTTCGATTAAACCTTAGTTAGTTAAGGTCTAATGGTTTAATTAGTTCAATAGGTTAGACCTAATTAGGGTTTAAGTTTGATTAAACCTTAGTTAGTTAAGGTTTAATGGTTTAATTAGATTCAATGGGTTAGACCTAATTAGGGTTTATGTTCGACTAAACCTTAGTTAGTTAAGGTCTCAATGGTTTAATTAGTGTCTAATGGGTTAGACCTAATTAGGGTTTATGTTTGTTTTAAACCTAATGTGTAAGAAGGTTAATTAAGTTTAATATGTCTTTAAACTTAATTAAAGGTTTGTTTTGATTAATTAAGTTTAATATGTTCTTAAACTTAATTAAAAGAGTTGATTTTTGTATTTAAACCTAATTTAGGTAAGGTTTAATGGGTTAATTAAGTTTAATTTGTCTTTAAACTTAATTAAAAATTTAATTTTTGTATTAAACCTAATTTAGGTAAGGTTTAATGGGTTAATTAAGTTTAATTTGTCGTTAAACTTAATTAAAAGGTTTAATTTTGGTTAATTAAGTTTAATGTGTCTTTAAACTTAATTAAGACTTAATTTTTATATTAAACCTAATTTAAGTAAGGTTTAATGGGTTTAATTAAGTTTATTATGTCTTTAAACTTAATTAAAAGGTTTAATTTTAGTTAATTAAATTTAATGTGTCTTTAAACTTAATTAAGATTTTGATTTTTATATTAAACCTAATTTAAGTAAGGTTTAATGGGTTAATTAAGTTTATTATGTCTTTAAACTTAATTAAAAGGTTTAATTTTGATTAATTAAGTTTAATGTGTCTTTAAACTTAATTAAGATTAGATTTTTATATTAAACCTAATTTAAGTAAGGTTTAATGGGTTAATTAAGTTTATTATGTCTTTAAACTTAATTAAAAATTTAATTTTTGTGTTAAACCTAATTTAGGTAAGGTTTAATAGTTAATTAAGTTTAATTTGTCTTTAAACTTAATTAAAAGGTTTGATTTTGGTTAATTAAGGTTAATGTGTCTTTAAACTTAATTAAGACTTACTTTTTATATTAAACCTAATTTAAGTAAGGTTTAATGGGTTTAATTAAGTTTATTATGTCTTTAAACTTAATTAAAAGGTTTAATTTTAGTTAATTAAATTTAATGTGTCTTTAAACTTAATTAAGATTTTGATTTTTATATTAAACCTAATTTAAGTAAGGTTTAATGGGTTAATTAAGTTTATTATGCCTTTAAACTTAATTAAAAGGTTTAATTTTGATTAATTAAGTTTAATGTGTCTTTAAACTTAATTAAGATTTGATTTTTATATTAAACCTAATTTAAGTAAGGTTTAATGGGTTAATTATGTTTATTATGTCTTTAAACTTAATTAATAAGGTTTAATTTTGATTAATTAAGTTTAATATGTCTTTAAACTTAATTAAGACTTGATTTTTATATTAAACCTAATTTAAGTAAGGTTTAATGAGTTAATTAAGTTTATTATGTTTTTAAACTTAATTAAAAGGTTTAATTTTGTTTAATTAAGTTTAATGTGTCTTTAACCTTAATTAAGACTTGATTTTTATATTAAACCTAATTTCAGTAAGGTTTAATGGGTTAATTAAGTTTATCATGTCTTTAAACTTAATTTAAAGGTTTAATTTTGTTTAATTAAGTTTAATGTGTCTTTAAAGTTAATTAAGACTTAATTTTTATATTAAACCTAATTTAAGTAAGGTTTAATGAGTTTAATTAAGTTTATTATGTCTTTAAACTTAATTAAAAGGTTTAATTTTGTTTAATTAAGTTTAATGTGTCTTTAAACTTAATTAAGACTTGATTTTTATATTAAACCTAATTTAAGTAAGGTTTAATGGGTTAATTAAGTTTATCATGTCTTTAAACTTAATTAAAAGGTTTAATTTTGTTTAATTAAGTTTAATGTGTCTTTAAACTTAATTAAGACTTGATTTTTATATTAAACCTAATTTAAGTAAGGTTTAATGGGTTTAAATGTTATTTTAAATTTAGTTAAGTCCAATTTGGTCATTTTAGACTTAAGTGAAATTTCTCATTAGTCTATCATAGACTAAAACCATTTTCAAACTTTGATTGTTGATGAAAATAGGTTAAATTTATAAAGGGTTATTTTTAGGATTAAAATTATTTAATTAATAAAGGATTTTAACCCTAAATTTCAAAATACCATTCAAAATGATTTCTATGACTTAGAAATAATTTTCTTAGGGTTATTGTCTATTGCCCTATCATTTCTAGCCATTTGCATTTTTATTTTCCTTAATTTTCAATTTTTATAATTATTATTTGAAATAATTATAAAGAAACTTGAAATATTAAAGAAAAGTGTTCTAGGCATGTTTTCTGTCCTTGGAAAAATTATGGAAGGTTCCTAAGAACATAAAGATAAATGCCTCAAAGTTTCATAATTTTTTGATTTATAAATAGTTTTTAATAATTAAAATACTCCAGAGAGTATTTAATTAATTAAAAATTAAATACTGAGAAGAAAATTATGATTTTGGTCTCATAATTTTCTCCTCTTCAAGAGCTTTTCAGAAGTATTTTTATTTTATTTTTATGACCTCTGGATCAAAAGATATGGATTTTTAAAGTTTTTAAGGTTTTAAGGTATTTTTTTATTAAATCCCGCCACCAAACTCACCGCCGTTCGACGCGTGCCCTCGTACCCGTTGAACGAGCGGGAGGGATCAGCGCCGAACAGCAGACACCGCGGGGAAGAGATCAGCGCCGTCTGTTCCTAAAGCGCGGGATCAGATGGCGGAGAAAATTTGGCTAAAAATTCAAAAATTCTTGAACCATTAAACTTCAAACATCAATATCTCACTCATTTCTTGATGAAATTGAGTGATTTTTTTTAAAATGATCATCTGGATGAGAAGTATCCATCCATACGGTGATGATACACTTCTGGGCTAGTATAACACATGATATGTCGAAAATATGATTTATTTTGTAAAGAAAAATTCCATACCTTTGCCACAAGCAAATCAAGCTAGATCAGACCTTATGTTTGCCTTCTAGGACTCCAATAGAAGGTTATTGCTACAGCAATTTGATCCAGAAGTCGGGCTTAGGGAGGAATTTTGAAGAAGTACCTAATTTGGGGCTGTTTTTGAAATTTGGTCAAATTGGCTCAAATAGGCTCAAAGTATGGCTTGGATTTGATCCTAAAAGATTACTGAGACTCTTAGAAAGACTTTTTATGTTGGGAGCAGGTGGATTTGAGCAGCCTATAGTTCTCCCTAAATTTTTTTCTTCTTCTTGCTAGGTTCGACCATGGGGTCCTATTTATAGCAAGTGGAGGTTATGGCTTAACTTAGGATGTTCTAGGGGAGTAGTTACCTCCTCTATCAGCCCATTGGGTGAAGAAATTGGTCGAAGATAGGCATTGATGCTTCTCCCTAAGTTTTCCATGATGATTTCCATTGTTTTGTCTCTCACCCATTGACTCATGTAAGAGGTGCATGGTGAGCTGCCTCTACTCTTCTTAGGGAGCTTACACATCATCTCTTAAGCTTGGTAAATGGTGACACACAAGCTTATCCCTCATCATTGCTTCTAACCATGGTAAGGGGGGTTCATGCATGGTTTTCCTTCCATCGGGTAGCTTGGGAGGTGGGAGGTGAGGCCTCATGTCGGCCGACCACCTCATGGCTAAATGAAGCCTGGGGTGAAGGAGAGAGTGACACCTCACCCCATGCATCATGATGGGTATTAACCCATGGCTAAGTGGTCTTAATGTGGGCTTAATTATGTGTTAATTAAGACTTAAGATGAGTTTAGCGTAATTAATTATGAGAAGGCTATATGTCATTTCATTTCTTTTTAATTTTCCATTTTAATTAATTATTTTATTAATTAAAATTGTTGGAAAATATTTTATTAATCAATTTATTAATTGAAAATAATTTCAATTTAATTAATTGATTAATTTTATCATTTTTGTCATTTTATGATTTTAATTTAATTTTCATTTTAATTAATTATGTCATTTAATTAAAATATTGAAAATTAAATCATTAATCATTTTAATTAATTAAAATAATTTTGAAATTAATTATTTGATTAATTTTGCTCTTTTTATCTCATTTTTATCTATTTTAATCAAAATAGATAGGTGTTGACTAATTTTGACTTGGGTTGACCCAAGTCAGCCCAAATTGATCAATTTAATTTTAAAATGTTCAGTACTCGTGATTTTGTCATTGTGGGGTTTTAAATGTGTCATTGGGTGAAAGGGTTGACTTATGGGTCAACGGGGCAGGTCATCGGGTCCGGTTCGACCATTTTGACCACTCGTTGACTTTTAGGTCATAAGGTCGACTTATGGGGTCAACGAGGTAGAACATTAGTCTAGTTTGACCGGCTTGACCAAAGTTGACTTCTTAGGTCATAAGGTCGACCTATGGGGTCAACAGTGGTAGTTATTGGGTCCGGTTTGACCAATTTGACCAATGTCGACTTTTTAGGTCATAAGGTTGATATGGGGTCGACAGGGTAGGTCATCGAGTCCGGTTTGACTCAGCTTGACCAAAGTTGACTTTTTAGGTCATAAGCTTGACCTATGGGGTCAACAGGGTAGGTCATTAGGTCTGGTTTGACCAATTTGACCAATGTTGACTTTTTAGGTCATAAGGTTGACTTATGGGGTCAACAGGGTAGGTCATTAGGTCTGGTTTGACCAGTTTGACCAAAGTTGACTTTTTAGGTCATAAGGTTGACCTATGGAGTCAACAAGGTTGGTCATTAGGTCCGGTTTGACCAATCCGACCAAAGTTGACTTTTTAGGTCATAAGGTTGACCTATGGGGTCAACAGGGTAGTCATTAGGTCCGGTTTGACCGGCTTGACCAAAGTTGACTTTTTAGGTCATAAGGTTGACCTATGGGGTCAACAAGGTTGGTCATCGGGTCCAGTTTGACCTTTTTGACTAATGTTGACTTTTTAGGTCAAAAGGGTGACCTATGGGGTCAACAGGGTTGGTTACTGGGTCTGGTTTGACCATTTCGACCAATGTTAACTTTTTAGGTCAAAAGGGTGACCGATGGGGTCAATGAGGTTGAGTCATCGGTCCGGTTTGACCAATTTGGCTAATGTTGACTTTTAGGTCATAAGGGTGACCTATGGGGTCAACAGGGTAGGTCATTAGGTCTGGTTTGATCATTTTGACCAAAGTTGACTTTTTAGGTCATAAGGGTGACCTATGGGGTCAACAGGGTAGGTCATTAGGTCTGGTTTGACTAGTTTGACCAATGTTGACTTTTTAGGTCAAAAGGGTGACCTATGGGGTCAACAAGGTTGGTCATTAAGTCTGGTTTGACCAGTTTGACCAAAGTTGACTTTTTAAGTCATAAGATTAACATATAGGGTCAACAGGGTAGGTCATTAGGTCTGGTTTGACCAGTTTGACCAAAGTTGACTTTTTAGGTCATAAGGTTGACCTATGGGGTCAACAGGGTAGGTCATTAGGTCTGGTTTGACTAGTTTGATCGAAGTTGACTTTTTAGGTCATAAGGTTGACCTATGGGGTCAACATGGTAGGTCATTAGGTCTGGTTTGACCAGTTTGATCGAAGTTGACTTTTTAGGTCATAAGGTCGACTGTACGGGTCAACAAGGTAGGTCATTAGGTCTGGTTTGACCAGTTTGACTAAAGTTGACTTTTTAGGTCATAAGTTTGACCAAAGTTGACTTTTTAGGTCATAAGGGTGACCTATGGGGTCAACAGGGTTGGTCACTGGGTCTGGTTTGACCATTTTGACCAATATTGACTTTTTAGGTCAAAAGGGTGACTGTATGGGTCAACGGGGTAGGTCATTAGGTCCGGTTTGACCATTTTGACCAAAGTCGACTTTTTAAGTCATAAGGTTGACCTATGGGGTCAACGGGGTAGTCATTAGGTCCGGTTTGACCAGTTTGACCAAAGTTGACTTTTTAGGTCATAAGGTTGACCTATGGGGTCAATAGGGTAGGTCATTAGGTCTAGTTTGACCAGTTTGACCAAAGTTGACTTTTTAGGTTATAAGGTTGACCTATGGGGTCAACAGGGTAGGTCATTAGGTCTCGTTTGACCGGTTTGACCAAAGTTGACTTTTTAGTTATAAGGTCGACCTATGGGTCGACAGGGGTAGGTCATTGGTGCAGTTTGACCAGTTTGACCAAAGTTGACTTTTTAGGTCATAAGGTTGACCTATGGGGTCAACAAGGTTGTTCACTGGGTCTGGTTTGACCATTTTGACCAATGTTGACTTTTTAGGCCAAAAGGGTGACCTACGGGGTCAACAGGGTAGGTCATTAGGTCTGGTTTGACCATTTTGACCAAAGTTGACTTTTTAGGTCATAAGGGTGACCTATGGGGTCAACGGGGTAGGTCATTAGGTCTGGTTTGACCATTTTGACCAAAGTTGACTTTTTAGGTCATAAGGGTGACCTATGGGGCCAACAGGGTTGGTCATTAGGTCTGGTTTGACCAATTTGACCAAAGTTGACTTTTTAGGTCATAAGGTTATTGACTCATTGTAAAATGAGGTCAACAGTCATCAACAATATTTTAGCTAGAACACGTTAAGATAATCTTCCGTCCTTCTACCCATTTGAGCTCAAAATATTATCATAAACATTATAAGTGGCTTTAGCGTTCTTAAGACCAAGAAATGTAATTTTAAATCAGAATACCTCATTAATAATAAATATATTTTACCATCTTTTAAGTGCAGTTTTATTGATGGAAAACTAACTTAGTATCAATGAAGCTTAATGTCAACGATCCCAAACGCGAGCCAACTAGAATATGATTATCTAGTGAAGGCTAGGAATCATTCGATTAGGCATCCTTAACCTTCTTGAAATTTACACACATTTTATAGTTGCCACTATACTTTTTAACCATACCTACATTTGGAATCCACGCTTAATCTTGATTAGCTTATTCACTTCTTTAATAGCAGCACTTACTACTCCAAGCAGCTATGTTGATTATCAAGCAATAAAATTGATAGGAATCGGCACATATTTTCACATTGAAATTAGGACAACCATTTTTTTTCTTCAATAATAATGCACAAAAAGAATAAACACTTACCATTCGAGAGGTGGGTGATCTCTCCCAAAACCTACAATTCGAGAGGTAGAAAATCTCTCACAAACCCTAACACCAAGACTCAACCAAAGTATCCTGCCTCCTCCCAACCCTAAACATAACCCTATTTATACTTAATAATAATAATAATAATAAAAGACAGGATTTCCCTTAGGATAGTAAAGGCATAACTATCCATAGGCATCGGCACAACAATACCCCCTACCAAAGAAGCACCTTGTCCCAAGGTGGATAAAAAAAATTGCAACTGGATCAAGCTCTCTAGTCTTCTCGTCACACTTTGTGAACCTGTAATATCTTATCATTGCAATAGTGCCCTAGGGCAACTTTTCATCACACTGAAAACATAACCTCCTTGCTCACTTCTACAAAATCTGTCTCTGTAAGGTGTTTGAATGTCGCTCTCAGTCATTGAACCATTATTCATGTCTTGTGGAGCCTCCCTTTGAACTTCCACTGTTTGAGCTTTTGGTATCGTCATGATTGTAGTAGTTCAGTGTGATGGACCATCTATGTTGCTCCTATTAACCCTTTCAATTGCGTTTTTGTCTTCAATCATCTACTCTAATTCCAAATTTCCCTTCAATTCTCAAGGTCTTAGCAGGCGAAGGGATACCTGGATCTCTGGCTTCAATCCTTTTATTAAGTTCACTTCCAACGCTTCTTCTGGCATCCCTCTCAAATAGCCAAATAACATCTCAAATTTCTCCCTATACTCCACAATGATCCCCTCTTGACAAAGAATTGCTCGTTTAGGCCTCCTTCTTGAATGGTTTAGAAATAATCCAACAATCAATCCTTAAGTCATGCCATGATGGATCAGGTATCTAGCCTCCCTCCATTGAAATCGTGCTAAGATATCCCCTTCCAACTTCTCGCCATTTAGCCCCTTCATCACGAAATATCGCTCCACCCAGTACACCCACCCATATGTATCGTCTCCCTCAACATTGGAATCTTCTACCTCCTGATCATAGCATCTCCAGTCCAACTTCCTCTCCCTCTTGTGTTTTTCATCATGTATCTAGGATAAAAATCCATCCTTTGATCATAGTCATAACCCATCCCAGCTTCCCTGCTTCCTTCTTCGTGCTACTCTATAGCCCTTGCATTTACCCTTCTCCATATTTTGACATAACCCCCTCTATCAGAAATCTTCACTCCACCCCCCATCAGAGCCCGAGAAAGAGGCTCTTAATGGTGGATGCTTTCCTCCACTTGTTTTTCTCGTCTGATCTCTTTTCATTTAGATTTTGCAAAGGATTTGGATGGGATCATGGATCGTAAATCATAAGCTTTCTCATCATCCCCTCCCTGCTTTCAAATCAGTCCTCGAATTGGATTTTCATAAGGAAACCTTCCTTCTATGGTTGAGAACCTTTCCCCCATCCCAAATCTGATTTGACTTAACTCTTCCTTCAATTTCTTCTTCAAATCATATACTTTCTTGTTCGTCATTCCTCCTAAAAGAAATTTTATCACAAAAAGAGGAATTCCAGTGCGTTAATATCAAGTCGTTTGCTTCTATGTATCGCGAGATATCCCTTCGTTCTTCGCTAGCTCCAATCGTGACTGTATCATCATATTCGATCATGCTATAGATCGATCCCGTCGTTGCTTCCCAGCTAGCATAACCCTAACCCTAAACACAATTCTATGCCTACCCTAACCTTAAGCATATTAGTCATATTTATACTAAACAATAATAAATAACAAAAGACTAAATTGCGCATAGGAGAGCAAAAGACTAAACTGCCTTTAGGGACTAGCATAACATATATGTAAGTTTAATCATAGAAGAGATAAGTTGGGAATGAGAAGTACCATAACAAAGAGAGCTAATTTGAAGCTTCTTAACGAGCCTTCCCTAGATGAGAGCATCTACATCACCCTTACTTCTTCCATCAACTCGACAACATCTTTCTTAATAAAATATATATAACACTTCAAAGATCATATGAGATCTTCACACGCATTGGCTATGCCATCCAAAAAAAGAAACTGCACTGCAAGATGGTGAGTAGGCATGATCATACAAAAAAATCAAAAACCAAGTAAGAAATTCAATTTATAACATTGTAATGTTTACAATCCAAAATAAATACATGCATTCTTGGGGTAACAATGTATAAGCAGAAAAATATTTATAATAGATTAAGATTAATTCAAATGATAAATTTATATATTATTATAATGATCTATCTGAACCAATACACTTAATGAACAAATGAAACTTAACTTGATTAACACTCGATCATGTTTTTTTCAAATTAGAAATCAGAATAGTTCAAAAGTCTTTCTTTTTAACTTGAAAGTTAAATGATCCAAAGTTAAACGTAGTTCAACTCATTTATTGATGTCTACAAACAAGCTCATTTTTGTTCAACAAAAACTCGTTCTTTATTTATATAATATATTACTTGAATAAAAATTAATTAATTAGAACTTATTTAATTATATATTTAAAAGTAACATATTATAATATTAATATGCATATAAATCTAATTTAATTTATTATTTTTTTTTGGTACTTCAATGAAGTAGTTTGTTAGTACATAGTTATGTTATTTGATTGCAAGAAAACGTACAATTTTATATTATTATCTTTACTTTATATAAACTACTTAGATGTTAATTTAAATTTATTCAATTGCTTATTTATTTATATTTATGACATGATTTGTTAATAACTTTATGTTAAAAATCAAGTACTAAATCTAATTTATATTTTTTTTATTAGTTTATAAGAAAAATCAAGTACAATGTTTTTTAATTTTATATGAAAAATTAAGTATTCATTCAAATTTTTATCGTCTTTAATTAATATAAACAAGTCAAGTACAAATCAAGTATGGTCATTAAAAAATTTAAGCAAACCAAGTACAAATATATATGAAAATTCGGCTCAAGCTCGAATCGAACATGACCTTATGGTCCGACCAAGCCAACTTCAATCCATGATATACACAGCTCAACTCGACTCGATTACAACCTTAACTACCTTCATGTAAACAAATATAGTATCAACACATCTATAAAGCTCCCTAAAAAAATTATTATATTACCATCCACCATTCCCTCATCACTTACCAAAAAAACTAGCACATATAGATACAAGAAGGTGAGCTTAAAGCCTAACAAATCACACAAGACCTACCAGAGAATTGAATACATGATAAAGGTAGTATCGTGCAAGAGATTCATGTCCATAAATATGGCATGGTTATGTATCATGTTGATGCGCACCAAGTGGCATGCTGCAAGCTGTAGAGTCAAGCTAACACATGATTTTGGGCCATGTGTTACAAAACACAAAATAACACTCAATTCACAAATTTAATTGCCAAGCCTTATGGCTTAATTTCATGTTAAATCATTTAAGGGCAATGTCAAAAAAAAAAAAAAAAGATCATGGATACAAAAAAAATCATACATACTTGCAATGAGATAATGTATACAAAAAAAATCAACACATTTTTACAAATCCATGTTATGGCACACGTAAACATACTTGGATAGGGATATAGTCTGAACACATGGTTATCATATTCAAGTCATATTATAATGATGTATAGCTCATACCGCACAAGCCAAATAGTAAATGAAGCTTGAAAAACCATGGAATCACTAGTTCATAAATTTTATGCAAAAACATGTAATCATACAAGTAATCATAGACAAATGCACATGCTCGTAAGAGCACATAAAATTCATGATGCATCATATGGTGCATTCAAAAAAGTGCACGTATCATCTCAAAACATTATTCAGTATGCATTGAATAAAAAAAGCAATCACTTTGCAGTAAAACATTCTAATTACAAAGAGCAACATCATAAACAATAGGCATGGAAGTGCTCACCGATCAGGGACTATATGTTCTAGAATGGACCAAAACCATCATCCAGGTATTTTTCGACATGCTTACCAACCAAAGTGATATGTCAACCAGATGCATGCTCTACTCGTGCAATATCTTCCATTTTGTCTCCTAAATTATCCCATAGAACATCATTTAAGGTAAGTTTATCAGCTTACCCTTCTAAAGGGTTATGAAACAATGTGCCCAGGTTGTAACTTCCTTGTATAACATATCATTCTCATTCACTAGTCAACGCACATTTCATACTGCGTGCGAAATACATAATGAGCAAACTTTTTAATAACTCCGAGTCTACACTTCACATCACATAATGTCATAACAATGCATAATCATAAATCAAATGACATTATCAATCATATAAAATCATGAATAGCTGTAAGCATAACCATAAATGTACTAATGTAGCACTCGTAATTATATTTCATTCAGCTTTTCATGTGCTCATCGCTATGCTAGTGTCCATGGCACATCACATCACTATGTCTGGCGTCATGTTGTAGTTTGTATGGATTAAATCAAGACTTGTGAACATGAAAATTCATACATAAACTCAGCATGCTTTGGGAATCGAGAGGGATAAATAGAAAATACGTGCATGAAAAATGATAAACACATTAAGTCAAATGAAGATAATCCTAATGCATTTAAACAATATGTGAACGAGCTTGCAAATATGATAACCATGGAAAATCATGTGTACTAGTATATCATGTAGTGTTCCATTCATTCCTAGGGAAGCGTATACTATTTCATGACACTGACATGGGTAAGTAGAAGTATACAATCAAGCCAAAATAAATTTAAAAGTCATCAATACAACAAGAGGGGGCCATGTATTATAACTCCAATAGTTGTACAACATGCATAAGATCACATGAAAATCATTAGATGACATTATGATTGAGACTACATCAAAAGCCTTGTGATTGCAACACGGTACATGTAATGCATGATTGGCATCTTATATGACACCAAGGGAAAAAAAAATGATAGATAATCACCATATCATTATCTTATTCCTCATACTCTATGATATAGAGAGTGTAAGAACATAAACACACAAAAATCACTCACTAAAATTGAATAAAACCACATAGAAACCCAAATGAATAAACACGCCAAAAATTTATATGGTGAAAATCTATCAAAATCTCAAATCATAGATTGATTAATGTAATCCATGTGAAAAATCAAGCATGCAAGGAGCTAGCAATATTGAATTCTAAATTAAGGGTGTCATGGCTAAAGAAAAACATATCTATATGTTAGATATGTCAACTCCTGAATCAGCCTAGGGCTCTAAATCTGCCCTTTCTGTCGCTCTCTCTCCCTCTCTTCAGGTTTCCCTATTTCACCATCTCTCTCCACTGGTTTAATGGAGAATAAAATAAGGGAAAAGAAGTAAAAATAATATTTAGATGACTAAAATCTCATAAGTAATGAAGCTTTTTGTGCAGTGTCAAATCATACAAGTAATAGATATACGACGCAGTTCAATGCTCTTAAAAAATGAAAAACCCAAATAATATTATGTTGCGACGCAAAATAATTATTTTTTTTTTTTGTAAATTGTATATCAGATGACTCGAGAATATTTAATCATATTATCATGATCAATCATATCATACCATAGTTCAATGAATCTTATAATTCGAACTAAACTAGTCATTTATGATTAGAAATTGTATTTGCTTTCATTAAAAAGTAAATTCCTTGAATTTTGTTTAACCCTTTTGGGACGTTGGGTCATGTAATGTTCGTGAGTTCACAAAACTCGGAAGGGACCTCTATAAGAAAGGTGAAAGTAAAGGATGGTTGTATTCTCCAGGCTTGAACTATACGTTCATACTTTAGATCCTCTTTCGGCAAAGTGAAGGAAATGATCCAACATAAAGAGAGGACTATAAGGGTTATGTGGGAGTCGCTATGCAAGGTCTCATAAGAAGGCTCGGAAGAAAGTCCCCCTCCAGTCTCTCTCTCCTTTTTATACATGTAAAAAGAAAATATTAAAATACAAGTTTTGACATACATAAATTTGTCTACAGTGACTTGATGAAACAACCACAACGTGTGTGTCAGCCGGCTCATAAATGTGAATGTAGCATATATCAATCAGTGGCATCGGGCTTGAATTTTGCATTCTTATAGTTTTAAGGACTGTAAAGGAGGCAGCTATGCTAATGAATCTGTCGGGTTCTTTCGTAGGATGAAATTGTTAGACTAGTTCGTTAAGATAGTTCGAAATGTCAGCTCGGCAACTAGCGCAACACAACTAGTAGATCTACGAGTTAGGTTGGCGAGTCACCCTAATGGATTACTTTGATAAAACTCTTACCTTCCTGATAATTAGGCTGACCCAGACCCACGAAACCTATTGAGTGCGAACTTTGGTCCATGAAGGCTAATTTTTTATATACAAATTCACATTATTGCATGCAACCAAGAGAATCCAAATGTTCGTATATGAATACATGTAAAGTTGACTTTAAAAAAAAAAATCATATATGTACACAAATACAATTCAATTCAACAAAGTTGGTTCACCATATGGATGTATGGCATAAGTCATAGTGGGTATTATGAATCTAGTTTGTTTTGATGCATTGATTAGCTAAATTCGAATAACCCTATTGCCTAGCCATCCACAGCTGATCAAGCCTTAGCTACTCCTGATAATTATACCTCAAAATTTGCCACTATTTCATAGGAAAACTATAATCAATAACTTTATCAATGTTAGACCTCTATTTGAGTATCTCATAATCTCATTTCTTTTGGATATGCATAAATTACTTCTCTGGTATACCATAGATTTTGACTGAATTATCATTTATCACATGTTAAGCAAACACTAAATTACTTTATATCTCCATATGTTCTATTATTGTTAATACAAATGTTTTATTTGATTAAGTTTTTTGATAACTTAATGAAGCATCACATAGTCGATGAAAACTTCTCAAGTATTCTATCACTCAAATGATGCAAAAGTTATGATGCTCATATTCAATACTTTTATACTTCAATAAATGCCCATTTTGTGAGATTGCGTATTTGTTTACCTCTTTGTTCTTCTAATATAGTTTCACAATCACTCCCACTATGATATGTCCCCCACCCCTACCAATAGTTTACTCTCAAGAAGCATGTGCATCTCCTTTAACAACGCCCCCATCCATGATCAAATTTGAGTAAGCATCCTTCTATAGATAAGCTATTTGATCAATATTAACCCATTGCTCTCTGAATAATAGGCCATAATGTACATCTCATCTCATTCACTCTTATATGTCATTTAATCAGTTATTTTATTCATTTGGTGTATTCATATTGTCTCTATCAACTTTTTTCTATTTACAAGATTTACTAGAAAGCACCGCAGAATCCTATCAAGAAGCAGTTATGGATCTTGAGATTTGTTCTCTACTCAGTCAACATTCATGGGATTTGATTATTCCCACGTATATGGTTAAACAAAGTGCTTGATGATGGGTGTTCGCTCTTAATCTTCATGTTGATTGTCCAATCAATACATAAAAAAGTTTAGTTGGTTATCAAATCATTTACCCAAGTCTACGAAACAACCTATTTTAATACCTTCCCTTTATGTACAATCATAGCTCTGTTAACATTTTATGTGGCTATCAGTGCAGGAAGTCCCCATTGTAAACAGATGTGAGCAGCATTTTCATCTATAGCAACCAAAATGTGATAACTCAATGGAGCAACAACAAAGTTATGTTCCTCAACAGAATAATTGCATATCTGTTCAAGAAGACCATCTAAAATCTTATTTAGAGACTCTATGTTTGGTTTTAAAATATTTGAAAAGATCTTGACAAGATTGGCTTGCATAGTGGCATCACAGATCATCCCACATTCAGGTTCCTTCAAATTGGCTATTTATGTTGATGATGTCTCACTCGTTGGGACTTGGGAGTGTTCAAAAAGGCACCTCTAAGATAAAATGTTGCTTCCAAAAATGTTCTATAAAAATCTAGAATGGTCCAAAAACTTTCTTGAATTTGGATTTGTCTAACATAGAAAAAGAGGTCTCAATTTTTCAAAAGGGATAAACAAATAATCTTCTTGAAGAATTACTCTTCTTGATTGCTCCTATGAAAGCTAAGACTACTTCAGATTACAAGGAATCCTTTAATGATCCATAATGATATCAAAGATCAATGGGCTAAGTTGATATACCTAACTCCATCAACAGGCATTATAGATACTAACAACTTGATCAGTGGATTCTCAAATACATAAAGTTTCCAAAAAATAAGGTTATAATATACTAAAAGTAATAGAATCAATCTTGGACATATATTTTTGTTTGAGGTAAAATAGTTAGTTGAATAAGTAAAAAATCAAACTAAAGAAACAAGATATAATGTTGTGACTAAATACAAAATTTTACCCATGTGAAATGATGTAGATAAAGACTCTCTTAGAAGAATATAGTTTTGCAATTACAAAGCAATAGCTTTGAGTTATGATAATCATGTTGTCTTCAACAATTCCAACAACCACGTGTTCCTTGAAATAAGCAAGATTAATGATATTGCTTTATTCGAGATATTGCATTTTCTAAGAAGATTTTCACTCCTCTCTCCAATTCCAAGAAAGCAATTGTAATTACATACCTAGCACGCAATTCTTATGTATTTACATACCGCACACCTAAACTTTCGTATATACATATCCCACACCTATACTTTCATATTTACATACATATCATTTTGTTGCTTTAAACTTATGTATGAAAAAGGAGTATTCCTCTTTCAAAAAGTGGTAATAGTGAATTAAAGATTTTGGGTGCTATGTTTTAAAATATAAATGTTTAGGTGTGAGATATGTAAAAATATAAGAATTCTGTTATATGTATGTAAATGTCCCTTATAATTTTTACAAAGCACTGAGGCTTCTTCTTTTCTCTCACTATGTAAATTGAAAAGATTTTGTGTCCCAAGAAAATCACTTATGAATGCAAATTATAGTATAAATACCCATTACAGGATACACAAGTAAGGAAACAAAAAAAGACAGAATAAAGGAATAAAGGAATAAAGGAAAGAAAATACAACAAATAAAACTAATTAATATAGGATTCAGTATTAATAAATATTCTAATATTCTAATACGTCCCTCTCAAGTTGAAGCATAGATACAAGTCATATTCAGCTAGGATTTGAACTCATCGAACAGTGGCCGAGGAAAATTGTTTGTAAGAATATCTACTAGTTGACCACTAGATGGTACAAAGGGAACACAAATTTCCCAGACTCAAGCTTTTTTCTTAATGAAGTGACAATCAATCTCAATATGTTTGGTGCAATCATGTTGGATGGGGTTGTGAGAAATACTTATGGCAGTCTTGTTATCACATAAAAACTTTAGGGGAGTAGAAACTGTCATACGTAGTTTGTGGAGCATGATGCTAAACGAGAAAACTTCACAAATTGCCAGGGATATTGATCGAAATTCGACTTTCACACTGCTCCAAGCAACTACAGACTGCTTCTTACATTTACATGTGATCAGGTTTCCTCACGCAAATGAACAGTACACCGAGGCAGATCGCCGATCATAAACGAATTATGCCCAATCCGCGTGTAAATTGCAATAAAATATGTAATAATTTTTATTACAAATCGGTCTAATCGATACAACATGTCGTCAACAAGAGATTTTGGGGACGTTCCCCCAATCGGAGTATAAAACATCCATTATAGCCTTTCTTAATAGGTGAAAAGTGGTAGGATAAAGCACTCTTCAAAGCAAAGGCAAGTAAACCCCTCACCATCAAATGTAGAAAGTCATTCTACATGCAGTGCCAGGATATCAAGAGAAGTGGTAGCAAGAGTTTGCCTAACCCACTCGGTATTCGCCAGAGTAGGGCGACCAACTTTTATCCTCAAATAAGGTGAGAATCAATGGGGGTGCCCCTTAGATCTCCCTTTATCAACATAGGATAAATTCATCTAGTGCGATGAAGAGAAAGCCACAACATTTTTTATATGACTTATAGAAAGAATGGGTACATCAAGTGTGGGCAAAACCGCTACAACAGGATCATCAATGATACCTGGTACAAAATCTGGTGCAATGGCACTAAGTACCACACCAAGGGTTCCATGAAACACCTTGGCGGGTATCATGGACTACACAACAGATGGCAACTATCTTGGCCTTGTAATGGATCGACAGGAGAACCCCGATTTCCCACTACGAGGGCCTATAGGATAAGAAGAATAAGCATGTTTGCTCGGACCTCTGAAGGATCGGGGTAAGAAACTTCTTTCAAGGAAGAGGACACAGTCCTCGTAGAGGAAAACTGCTCCAACAATCTTCTTGGCAAGGAGATCCGTAGCGGAGTCATCAATATGGACCGCAGGTTTAAAGAAATATGCATCTTAAGGAGGGAGAGCCCTCACAGTTATCATGGTTGAAGAATAATTAACATAGCAAGACAGAGAAGTGAAACAATTGTTAGCCAACGGGATCTGAGCGTCATCCTGAGCTGGAATCAGAACAACTAGTGGCAGGGACTCAGTCCGCACCGCCAGAGGATGAAAAAGGTGATTCTCAGCAGACGAGATTTAGTGCCAATCCCGGGCCGAAACCAAAATAAGTCGTGGCGAGGACTCGGTCCATACCGTCGAACACTGTACTGTAAAAGGTAACTGTAGCACTCCAACATCCGTGATGATGGAAATTCTCAATATATGGAAGGACTACAAGAGAGATAAGAAAACGAGAAAGTACGTCGTAGCGCATCGCCATCTAGTACTAGCCTCTTCCTTGAGGAAAAAGTAGCACTGATACGAGCTACTACAACGAAAGTAGTACTACATGCACAACTCCTTTTCAAAGGAGGGCATGTAGCAAATGTCCAATGGGGACGTGGTCCACTCAACGGGTACAGTAGCAAAAATGACTCAAAACGGGGGCCGAAGGCACCTCCTAAACCGGAGTCAGAATAGGTATAGAAAACCTGATACAAGAAATGCTGCTAAATTTGCAGCAATCTATTCCTAGTCCTCCTGGCCTTCCTACCTAATCGAGGGGCAGGTGGATCCTCAGAGAAAACCGGAACAGAAAGAAAGCTGGGACAGAAGTCACAACGGCAACAGTAATGACAAACTTACTGCTAACAAAAGACTCACCTACCTCTGGAAAGGACATCCATGAGAACATGGAGGAACAAGTCTGAAAAAGAGTGTCGAGTGCTGCGACGCATCGCTTTCTAGTGACGACCTCTTTTTGCAAGAGAAGCGTGCACGAAGCGAGCTACTACTGCAAGAACAACTAAATGTGTACGACTCCCTTTTAGGGGGGAGGACACAGAAGAAGACGCATCAGATGGTGTAGGAACAACTTCATATGCATGTCTCCCTTTTTAAGGGGGAGAACATAGAGCAGAACGCCTGAGAGGGCATAGGAACAGCTCAATATGCATGTCTTCCCTTTTAAGAGTAAGGGCACAGAACAAAAACCTCAAGGGCATAAGATTACATAAGGTAACCCCACAGGGGTGCTCAAAGGAACTGAAGGTTATGACACCCTCAGGAGCACAGAAAACACTCGGGGAGAGGGAAAGGAGTTCCCCCCGGTATTAGCGATGATGTCCGCCTCTTTGCTCTTCCACGTAGCGGGGCAAAAAAAGGGACAACGATCAAAACAAGGAAAGGTTATGAAACCAATCACAAACTACAACGACATCGATGCATGCAATAATGCAGCAACCGAACTGTCGAGGGTGAGAGAAGGGACATAATGCATTAAGTTGCTACCCCTAGCAACTGACACATGGACTGAAAACTAAGGTCTCACAAAAAGCTCAACTATGACTCGAAGGAAGAAAACTAGGTCACAATAATATAAGTGAAACTCCAAGTACGGAGATAGGCTATAACCCCAAAAGCTATACTCCAAGTATGGAGAGAGAGAGACTCATCCCCAGAGGAGTCGCCATTCTGTTTTCGTTTCGTTTTTCTCTCTTTTATTTTAGAAGGAGTCGCCATCCTGTCGATCGTTGTATACTTCCATTATTCGAATAAATCTCCCTCCTGAATCAAATAAGTGATTCGAAGAAGAGAGGTACCAAATAAGAAGGGACATACAACAAAACAACAAACAAGAGAAAACACAAAACGTGGAGAGTCTACGTGTGGTAAACCTCACAAGGATAGACCAAGCATGTCCGCCCAAACAAGATCAGGCGGAGGCACCTTGAACCGATATCCGCGAAAGAATGCCTACGTAGACTACCCATAACCAGAGAGTCAGGTGTAGGTGTCTGTTCTGGGGTCAAGAGCACTCCCAAGGGGACGTATCCCACTTGGTTAATTACATTTTGGGGGTACCCAAGAATACACTCGATAAAAGAAGTTTTGCTTATATTATCATGAACCTGGGGTACAGGATATCAAAGGAAGGTCATTTTATGTAGGAAAGTCCTGATGCTTTGAAATTTCCCACTAGGCCATGGGACAGAGAGTGAGTCTCTAACGGTCCCTATGTGGGTAACAGACTCATCAGCATACAGGGCCCACGGAATAACCCGAATCATCTCGATGGGGATATACCATCACGTCAAAGTACGTCCGGGCCATAAGGGCAGAGGACAAATCGTCGTATCCCAAACGGGTGGCAGCTCATCGGCATCGGGCCGTCAAAATGATATCAACGAAGTCAAGGAGCGAAAGGGCTTAACAGGGGTAGTCAAAGAAAGGGAGGAGTAATCCTAAAGGGGTAAAGGTAGCCAAGTTGGGGTACCACAGACCCGTCATCCCACGCCAGTAGGACCCTAAGTCTACCCGGTCATGAAGGTAGTCAACCCAACACATCCTGAAATCCCCAGTTAGCAATCCATGAATTACATTGTCCACGGGGGACCTCGGTAGCCTAAGGTTAGAGGAACGAAACTCTATCCTATGACTATAAGCTGGAGCTCCAAGAGGTGGGACTCACACCTGCCAAAGTGGTAAGGATGCCTCAGGAAAGATGAGAAAGGGAGGTTCAGTTACAAAGCTGGAAACTCACTCAACAAAAGGACTTACACCCTGTCTGGGTCGGGGAGCCTTCTAACACCCTAAGCGTACTAGACAACCACATATAAGGGTATGCTAGGTCAGTCAGGTTGGAGAAGCACGGGGACTCCTCCTCGGGACATGAAAATATGAATGTAGTTATCTAGAGCGATCCTTAAGTATTGTGGAGGCCCTATTAATATATGCAGGAAATAAAAGTTCAGCCTTTTAAAGTCCTGAATATTTTAATCCTAAATTTTAATTATCTTGAATATTTTATTTAGGATTTTGTAGAAAAGTTGGGAATTAAAGTCCTAATGAGCTTATATTGCATCGTGAAATCCCAGATCGCAGAAATAAACAAGGAAAATATGCAGACATGCGGGCATGCAAGTATACAATAAAGCATGAAAGAAAGAACTCTATAATAAATTAAAAGAGGTCAAAATGCCGCTGGATCGACGACATATCCCAGAAAAAGCAGTACAAGAAGCCGGACTCCGCATATACATGCCCGGTCCTAATTTTATACATCAAATGTAAAAAATACAGAATTAAGATACGGGACACGAGCATCAGCTCATGGTCACCTCCACGGGGTTCCCGCGTCAAACGCATCGAAACTCGTGCTCGTATCTTATTTTCTGCTACATGACTCTTCTAGGCTCTAAAAGTACATATGAAAAGAAAAGACTTAATCCTGCAAGAAAACAAATGTTAGCGGGAAATCTCACATGCATATGACGTATAATGAGTCATGCCTTATAAGTAGGGGAGCTAAACAGCAACTGCAAGCAAATTGTCAGAAATCATTACTTGCTCCCCCCATAGCAGTACCTGTGTGCACATAGAGGCATGGCTCCCTGCAGAAAAGCACCTTAACATACTACCATACATATGCAGCATACAGTCACATCACAAACACAGTGCAGAAGAAGGATACCTGACTAGGCAACCAATCCATCAAAGAATAATAGCCAGACATAAAAAAGACTACCTAGCATCCTAATCCTAGCCTAGCACATCATCTAACAAAGAGTGCACTAACCTACTGCCTAAGTGCATGGTAAGTCTGCGTATAGTATGACTTTGACGGGGTCGCCGCACCAGCCCCGACCTAAAGATCCGAAGGATCTAAAGGGCGTCACGAAGAGGGGTGGCACGAGTTAGATCCATTGGATTCTTAGCACAGTCATACTCGTGTAAATCCCGATGACTTAACTCGCATTGCTCACTTGGATCAACCCAGCAAGCAATGCTCGTTAAGGCATCGCAAATGACAAGGGGTCACTCTTCTAATGAGCTTGGCTCGCTACCATGTAAACATGCAAATGCAAATGCAGACAGTCATGTGACAGAAGTGATGAGTGTACCGTGGGACAGTGACTCAGGAAGGATGGGCATACCATAGAAGCAGCGGCCCGAACAAATGGGTGTGTCATGAAGGCAGTGACCCGAAGGTGGGCGTGTCATGGAGGCAGCGGCCCGAGAAAATGGGTGTGTCGTGGAGGCAGTAACCTGAAGGATGGGCATGTCATGGAGACAGGGGCTCGAGCAAATGGGTGTACCACGAAGGCAGTGACCCGAAGATGGGCATATCGAGGAGGCAGCGGCTCGAGGAAGGTGTGCTGAGGTGGAAATGACCAAACTCAATGCAGACAAACATATGTGAGGCAAGATGCAAACAAACAGACATACACATGCACATGCAATGATGCAAGTATTGGTCAACCGGGTTGGGGTACCCAGTCGAGTCGAAGTGTTGTGTCGATCGGTCCGTGGCGACCGATTGGGCATAAGCGGTGCCAACTGGTCCAAGATGACCGATTGAGGCACGAGTAGTGTAAGTGGAAATGTGACATGCAATATGCAAAGTACAAAGTGCAAATGCAAGGTGTAGGGTGCAAAATGCAAATGTGAGATATGACATGCAGGACATACACATGCAAACAATGAGGTGCAAGTGATCACTGTGCGGCTTATTTTTGGGTTGTGTGTTGTATTTTGAAAAGGGGTCGCCTAACAGAAATTGTCGGCGAATTTTTTATATTTTAAATATAGTTTAAAAGATAACATTTGATTTTGAAAATAATTTTAAGTTTAAAAGTTTTAAGATATGAAATCAAACCGATCTCACATCCCAAATAGTTTATATAAACGAGCACCGCACCACAAACCGTGTATCTATCCCGAAGAATAGACACACTGCTTGATGATGGGGCTCGATTAAATAAACTATGAGATTTGTGACATCCGTTTGGTCTGCGAACCAATTTTATAAGCCGACAAATTCCCCTGCTTAATATGAAAACATTAAACAGGGTTTATATTACCAGGTTCTTAAAATTCCCTATAAAGGCAAGCCCTATAGTTAATTACATCTTAAGTGATGAGAATCACCTAAGAAAACTCTCGATAATAATCGATAGTTCTGCTCTCAAGAATTTCAAAGTTAAAGTTTTCAAAGGATTGAATTTTGGAATTTCAATAGGGAATGGATCAAATTTGGGACATTTTATTTTGTGAATTCAAAGGAAGAAAGGTAGGAGAAATTACAGATTCGAAGCGAACTTCGGTAATTTCCCGACTATCTTATTGTTTGGCTTGAATTTAGGAAAGTCCTAATGTTTATTTAATGTTTTGATCTTGCCAATTTTAATTGATTAGGACTAATATTTGTATGATAAAATCATACAAATAACTTCGAAGATGTGAGGGTTTATGTCGTATCGGACGACTTACCTCGGAGTCCTAAGACCGGTTAGGGCTTAATTTGCAATGCAAATGCCTAACAGAAGGTTGAGGATTTATGTTGCACTAGGCAAACTACCTCGAAGTCCTATGGCTTGGTTATTTAGTTCTAAGAAAAGTTTTGCTGAAGTAAACTCAGGTTTTGCTGATGACGATGGCCGTGCTGCCCACCATGCTTCGAGCTCCTTGTTGTTGCAGAGGTTTAGTTTTAGAAATCATAAATCAGGGATGAGAGAAGTGTTCTGGTTTAGAGAAAATCTTAAAATCCAGGTGTTTTTAATATTTTAATTAAACAAATCTTAAAGTTGATTATAACAACACCGGTTAAGATCCCACGGTTCCATCCTTCTGGCATCGTTATTTTTATCGGATTCACTTAGTCCAGATGAATTTGCTAAACTCAACTGAATGAGTTCCCACTTTCATCTAGACCGTGGGAAATCTCGTTAGCAACACGTAGGTTACATCATCCGAGGTATTCCCGATCATCCAACAAGACGTTTTAGTTTAGTTGTAGTTGTAGTTTTGTTGTTCTGTTTGTGATTAAATTTTGAGTTGTTTTATATTTTGAAAGGTTGTGGCGGTGAATTTTATCTTGCAATGACTTTTAATTTAGTTTTGGTTTCGGTTTTAGGGACTATCCTAAAGGTGTGGGTTTTCATGCGACGGTTGTTTATCATGCAGAAAAGTAAGTGCGATGCGATTAAATAAATTGCGATAAAGTAAATTGCGATAAAATAAAAGCGTACTCGGAGGGTCTTCCCGTCATCCCAGTTGCACTTAAAACACGGTTAGAATATTTAAGCATTTAAAGTAAGTTCCTAGGTAAAGCTAAGGGAATGGTTATGGTGTTCTACCGAGTTCCTAATCCTATAGTTAGTTATTTCTATGACGTATAGGTTCTTGTATTTTGGTTTGAGGACGATTTTCTTCATCGAAAGAACGATTAAGTTCGATTATTCTTATAAATATCCTATCATATCGAGGAAGTGCTTAAGACGAATCTTAAACATATTTTCAATATTTTTAGGATTATTCTAAATCTAAATGAATTTAATTATACAAATGAATTAATCGTCCGGGAGTTCAAGTTTGTTGTCTTGCTCGATGAACTAGGACATTTGAATATCCTATAAGTGAAGTAACACTTCACTTAATGCCCCGTTTAGGAGTTATGACGACAAAAGCTTTCGAGGGCAAATGGATGTTCAAATGGTTTATGATTTAATTTTAGTTGATGGATTTAAGTTTGGAATATAGTTCAAGTTGTTTTAGATTTATTTTTTAATGATTTCATTTAGGTTTGTTGTTAAATGATTTTAATTTAAATTAATTCAATTTAATTTTAATTCAATTTAATCTAATTTTAATTTAATTTTAATTTAATTTTGATTTTAATTTAATTTAATTTAATTTGATTTAATTTAATTTAATTTGATTTAATTTAATTTGATTTAATTTAATTTAATTTAATATGTTTTAATTTAATTTAATTTAATTTAATTTAATTTAATTTAATTTAATTTGATTTAATTTAATTTGATTTAATTTAATTTAATTTAATATATTTTAATTTAATTTAATTTAATATGTTTTAATTTAATTTAATTTAATTTAATTTAATTTAATTTAATTTGATTTAATTTAATTTGATTTAATTTAATTTAATTTAATATATTTTAATTTAATTTAATTTAATATGTTTTAATTTAATTTAATTTAATTTAATTTAATTTAATTTAATTTAATTTAATTTTTTAATTTTAATTTAATATTTTATTTTAAAAGGGTTTGCTTTAAATAATTTAACTTTAATTTAATTTAATGATTAAGTTTTTTAGCATTTTAAATCTTAAACTTGGATTATCATTTTAATTAGGAGTTAAATGTTATTGAGATGATTAATTTAGGGATTCTTAAATTAAAGCATAAATCTCTTCCTAATGACATCCCTATTTTAATAATTCCAATTTTATTATTCTTCCAAATTTAATTAATTATTTTAATTAAAGTTTATTTTAATTATTTTTAAATTGTTTAGTAGGTTTCTACCCTTTAATTATTTAAATTTCAATCATCCAAATCAGTTTAAGATCAAATATTTTACCCTTTCATTTTATTAAGCCTAAAGTTTTACTTAAGGGTTAAAATTTTAATTACCATTTTGCCCTTCAAGCTTAATAATTTCATAACTCACTAAATTGAGCTCAAATGAATTTGAAATTTTTATGTGACTTCACTCATATGTCAATAAAGACATTAGAGGAGAAAATGTGATTTTTCTGTATTTAATTTATTTATGTAATTATTTTTGGTGGAAAATAAGGATTTCCAAGGAAAATTTAATAATATGACCAAGGAAAAGTTTCTGTCTTTAAGAAAATTATGGGACATTCCTAATGACCAGAGGACCACTTGGACCAAGTTTGGTGATTTTTTGAATTATATTATTTTTATTATAATTATTTTGAGTTTTGGGGTATTAATTAATTTAAAAATAAAATAAAGTTTGAAAAATGAATTTTATATTTTTCAAAAATCTCTCTAATATTAAGGAAATCAGAGAATCAATTTTTACAATTTTCTGATTTTTCTTTGATTTATTAGAATTATTTTAGTGGAAATGCTAGAAAATACATTTTTTTTAATTTTAAAATTACCCTAGGGCTTTAAAATTTAATAACTCATCATAGAGACCTAGGAAAAATATGGAGTTTGTTCCTAAGTGACTAAAATTCAAAATGTGACATTTTGGTTAATTTTATTATTTTTGTGATTTTTATTATTTTTTTTAATTATTAAAAATATTAAAATAATGCAAAAAATCAACTTTTTTAGAAAATTACAATTTTAATTTTCTTAAATTCCCCTAATATCAGAGAGGCTCCAAAACCAATTTGGTGAATTTTTGAAAAAGCATTTTGAAAGTTATGAATTTTTAAAGTTTAAATTGGCTAAATGGCTTAATCAACCCATTTAGTAGGGCTAACCAAGTCCAATTAACTTCAAATTTTTATGGTGGGTTCCTATGATCTTAAAGGTCAGTGGAGAATTGATTTCAAGTTAATTTAATGTATGGTTAGCTCTAATTAATTAAAGACCTATTTTGGGTGTTTAAGCCGATTAGGGTCATTCCAAGTGAATTAATTCAAAACCTATTTTTCCTAGGGTCCTCTAGTCATAAGAAACATCACCAAATTTTCCTAGAATTTATTTCACAACATGCTAATTATTAGATTTAAAATACTCAAAACGAGTAACATGAATTTGAAAAATCAATAACTTCTCATAGGGATGGCCTCGACTTTGGAAAATTCGGGGAATGTTCCCGAATTCGGAGGCTTCAAAGCCCTATGGTCTCATGCCATGGTGAATTTTCTATATGCATGGAGAATTAAAACAATGCAGACGAGTAAATAAATCATTAAAAATAAAATACTTGATGAAATTAAATGATTTCTTTTCCACATTATTCTCCTCCGTTCATCGAGCAAGAAAGTATTTTTATTTTATTTTTAGGATTTTTCTACACAAAGTTATGAATTTTTGAAGTTACGGTAATTAAATAAATAGAAAATAGCCCTAATTTCCTACTTATCCACGCGGCGCCACGCCATCCTCGGCGGCTCCGAAAGGCCGCGCGTCGTCTCCGATTCGGCGCCGCCATCCGACTCGGCGTTCCGGGGGCCCGCGGTTCATGCACCATTGCGGCTGTCCGGCTCGATCCGGACCGTCCGCTCGATACACGCTCGATCCAGACGGCTCCGGTCATCGTCTACGGCCGGTGTGCACCCGTGACCGTCAACCTTCTAACCCTAATTTCTCACTTGATTCTCAACGGATTTTCGTGTTCTTATGCTCTCATGGATTCGTCTCGAGGAGACGAACACATCCATACGGTAAACATGTATTTAAATTGACTCGAATTAAATGGAGAATCTGCGTAAGATCGGGAAGAAGAGTGAGTCCATACCTTTGCTCAAAGAAGTGAAGCTTCGATCCGAGAGTTGTGTCACCTTCGATTGGGTCCAAGTAAGCTCCGGATGAAGTCCCTTGGCACAGTGAATTGTCTAGCTATGAAAGTGACCACAGCCGATCACAAAGCTTGGAGTACGGAACGGATGGGTGGCACTGGAGAGGGGGCTTTTCGTCGGTGGACTTCTTCCCTTGGTCCGGTGAAGGTGTAGGACCAATCGATTTGGGGATTGGCTCAGCTGTGGAGAAGTGTCCGGTTTTGGGCTTGGATTTCGACTACGAAATTGAGCTCGCGAGAGGAAATGGCGGGGGATTTCGGTGGGGATCAAGTTCTCTATGTGTGGGGAGTAGTACGGAACAATTTTGGCGAGTTTCCTTAAGGTTTGTTTCGAGCACCTCTCATGGCCGAGAGGGGTGGTGTTTAAATAGGCATGGTTGGAGGCTCTCCGGGGGAGTTAGGGCTTGGGATCAGTTGCTCTTGGCGAGAAGAACGACCATGGTGGCCATTGGGCATGGGGCGGCTCGGCGAGTGAGAATTCCAAGTTTGGGCTCACATGTGAGCTCTCGGCCTGGTGGTTTCCGGCGAGTCGTGGTGGCTGGCCGGCCGAGGTCGAGTCACCCTCGAGGTCGGGTGGGTCGGGGTGGAGGTTTGTGCGATCAGTTGGGCCTTGCCATGTGTAAAGGGGGTGGCTTGGAATGGAATGAGGAAGAGGCCATTTTGGCTTGGTTTGGGTCAACCCATGTTTTTGGGTTGGGTTCACCTCCCCATGACCTGGTTTTAAGCTGAGAGAATAAGTTAGGTCGATTGGTCAAAGGTGGTGAGGTCTCTTTCAAGAATATTTAGATTAAATTTGGGTTAAGGGGAGTCATGGTTAAGGCTAATGACTTTAGGAGATTAAGGAAAGAGTCTCCTCCTTTTGCCCAAAATGGCATGGTGACATGTAAAGAGGCTCTCATGGCTTCCATGTGGCTCATGCATGACTTCATGACTCATCTTTGGCTTGGGAAAAGTTAAGTCAATTTCATGGAAATGGGTTTAAAGAAATTTTGGCATTTTGATGGGGATTTGGCATATGGCTTAATTTGGAATTGTTTAATTGATGATTTTGAAACTTAGGGGTGATTTTGATTAAATGGTTTGATGAGGGGAAGTGTCATGTGGGCTTTGGATGAATTTGGGCTTTTGAATTTGAAGGAAGTGGGCTTTTAGGAAGGTTTAAGGGAAGTGGGCTTTTTAATTTTAGGATGGGCATTTGGGTGAAAATTTTGTGAAGGACCATGTCAAATAAATGTTACAATTGGTTTAGGGATGTTTTATGAATGGTTTGGAGTCAATTTGGTGTGATTTGGAATTGAATTGGTTTGAATTTGGGTTCATTTGGTAAGTGGGCCAATGTAGGTCGAGTTGGGCTAACTTGGGCCAATGTTGGGCTAGGGTTGAAATTGATGTAAAATTAATGTTGGGAAATGTTTATGGGAGTGTTTCAAAGAGGTTTTGGCTTTGGTTGGGTCTTGATTTTGGGGTTTGGGTCTATTTGGGCTAGGTTTAGGTTTAGGTCAAAATTGGGCCTTTTAGCTTTTGGTTGATTTTGAGTGGGGTTTGGGTCTAAATTTTGGGCAAATCATGTTAGTTTTTTGTTTATGGGGATGTTAAGGAAGGTTTAGAAAAGATTTGGGGTTAATTGGAGTTGAATTGGGTGAGTTTGGGCTAAGTTTGGGTCATGGGTCCAAATTGGGCTTTTAAGGCCAAAAGTGAAATTGGATCCAAATGTCAATCAAATTGAACTTGGATTTGGTCTAGATTGGTGTTGGGAATGTTGAATTGAAGTTTAAAATTGAATTGGACCAGAATTTGAGTCAATTGGGTAGGTTTGGTTTGACATTGGGTTCATTTTGGGTTATAATGGGTCAAATTGGGGGTTTTGATAAAAGTGGGGTAAATTGACAAAATTGGCCCATGGTGTAGTTGAACAAAATGAAATTGGGAATATTTGGGATTTTCTGGAATTTTCTGGGAATTTTCTGAATTTTTGGATTTTTGGCTAAGAGGGGCATTTTGGGTATTTGGAGGGTATTGAGAGGTATTTTTGGAATCTTTGGTATTTTTGGGTATGGATGATCAATTTGAGTAATGTGGGAATGTTTGGGATTGATTTTGAGGAATTTGGGTGATTTTGAAGAATTTTGAAAAATTTGGGTAATTTCAAGGGTTTTGGGTAGAAGTTAGCGGGTGTAGGGTCCGGGGTCAAAAATTGAAAATTTGGAAAATTGAAGCTTGGGTGAATGTAAGTGGAATGAAATCATTTTGGTTGAGCCATGAAGCCATATCAAGCCCACATGAGCCATGAAGGGACTCATTTGAGGCATCCACTATGTTGTTCCTAACCTCTTAGCCAAGGGCTTAGGGGTTAAGGACCATCCATGTGAATCACCTTTATGAGTCAGGAGATCAAGTTGGGTATTGGTGTGGTTTTAGGAGGTGTGTGAAAGTGTAGTGCATAGGTGTAGTGTGTGTGTAAGCCAACCCTTCACCAGACCAGAGCCACCTGGGCGGTCCCAAGGCCGAAGAGTCCTATAGGAACTCATCCTCTAAACTTCCACATTTGATTTCAACCCTCACAGGTGATTAGGGGTCTACAATCAAGCTTGTGGAGTTTGCGGGGAGTTAAGAAGTGGTTTGAATTTCTAAGTGGTGGGTCCCGATTCTAATCCTCTAGGATAGTCGAAAGGAAAAGCTGAAAGTTAGATTCAAGTACTAAAGAGAAGAAGAGAAGACCTCATCAAAAATGAGGTCAACAATCACATGTGATAGCGAGCCACACTAGTACTAATGACCTCGCCTGGGAAACCTAGGGCTAAGACCCTTGGATGCGCGGCATCGCCACCTCTTGCTTTTGCGAGGAAATGTGGGGAGTCTCTCCCCGGATCTCTGAGGAGGAAACTCTCCACGACGTCGTGAAATGGGCTAGCTACAAAGCTTTTCCCATTTGGCGAACTCCTCCAAACTTTGCAAAACGAGCAAGCTACAAAGTTTCTCTTGCTTTGCCAAGTCTAACCTCCCAGTTTCTCCAAGTAAAACTGGAAAATCCAGAGCAAGGGAGTGAGGGACTCCAACCCATCAGGACTAGTGCTAGGCTCATAACAACAGGGAGACACTCGGCCCTACGGAGGGTATTTGGCCACACACAGGAAATCCTATCATATAGGCCAGCTCTAGGTAAATAAACGATCCATCTGTTGACCTCATTTTTGATGAGGTCTTCTCTTCTTCTCTTTAGTACTTAGGATCTAGCCTTAGGCTTTTCCTTTGACTATCTTAGAGGACTAGAATTGGGACCCACCACCTAGAAATTCAAACCACTTCTTAACTCCCTGCAAACTCCACAAACTTGATCGTAGACCCCTAATCACCTAGAGGGTTGAAATCGAGTGTGGAAGTTTAAAGGATGAGTTCTATGGGACTCTTTGGCACTTAGGACCTGCCCAGGTGGCTCAGTGCAGTGAAGGGGCTGACTTACACACACACTATACTCATACACTACACTTTCACACACCTCCTAAAACCACATCTATACCTAACTTGACCTCCGACTCATGTAAGTGATTCGCATGGATGGTCCTTAACCCTAAGCCCCAGTGAGAGGGTTAGGAACAACATAGTGAATGCCTCAAATGAGTCCCTTCATGGCTCATATGGGCTTGATGTGGTTTCATGGCTCAACCAAAATGATTTTATTCCAATTATATTCACCAAATCTTCAATCTTCCAAATTTTTCAATTTTTGACCCCCGGGACCCTACACCCGCCTAACCTACCAAATGCCCTTGAAACTACCCAAAATTTTCAAAATCACCTAAATTACCCAAAATTCTCCAAAACCAATCCTAAACATTCCCTCATCACTCAAATTGATCATCCATAACCAAAATACCAAAAATTCCAAAAATACCTCCCAATACCCTCCAAATACCCAAAATACCCCTCTTAGCTAAAAAATCCAAAAATTCAGAAAATTCCCAGAAAATTCCAGAAAATCCCAAATATTCCCAATTTCATTTTGTTCAACTACACCATGGGCCAATTTTGCCAATTTACCCCACTTTTATCAAAACCCCCAATTTGACCCATTTTAACCCAAAGTAAACCCAATGTCAAACCTAACCTACCCAATTGACCCAAATTTTGGTTCAATTCAATTCTAAACTTCAATTCAATATCCCCAACACCAATCTAGACCCAATCCAAGCCCAATTTGATTGGCATTAGGATCCAATTTCACTTTTGGCCTTAAAGCCCAATTTGGACCCATGACCCAAACTTAGCCCAAACTCACCCAATTCAACCCCAATTAACCCCAAATCTTTTCTAAACCCTCCTTGACATCCCCATAAACAAAACACTAACATGATTTGCCCAAAATTTAGACCCAAACCCCACTCAAATTCAACCCAAAATCAAAAAGCCCAATTTTGACCTAAACCTAAACCTAGCCCAAATAGACCCAAACCTCAAAATCAAAACCCAACCAAAGCCAAAACCTCTTTGAAACACTCCCATAAACATTTCTCAACATTTATTTTACATCAATTTCAACTCTAGCCCAACTTTGGCCCATGGTAGCCCATTTTGGCCCACCTTAGCCTCTTTACCAAAAAGGCCATATCCGACCCAATTCAAACTCAAATCACCTCAAATTTGTTTCAAAACTCTCATGACACATCCCTAAACCAAACTCAACAATTATTTGGCCCAAGCCTTTACCAAAATTTCATCCCAAAATCCATTTTAAAATTCAAAAGCCCACTTTCCTAAACCGTTTTAAAAGCCCATCCTTTACCACATCCAAAGGCCCAAAATTGGTCCCAAAGCCCATATAACATTTCCCCTCATCATACTTTCAATTAAACTCAATACCTAAGTCCTAAATTCATCATCAAATCATTCCAAATCAAGTTCCATACAAATTTCCATCAAATTACCAAAAATTCCTATAATCCATTTTCATGAAATTGACCGAAGCTTTCCACAAGCCAAAGGTGAGCCATGAAGCCATGCATGAGCCACATGTGAGCCATGAGAGCCTTGGACACTCCACCATACCATATTGGGTAGGAAGGAGGGACCCTTTCCTTAATCCACTAAAGCTCATTAGCCTTAATCATGATTCACCTAAACCTAAATTTAATCCAAATATATTTGGATGGAGACTTCTCCATGCAAACCAGGCTGATCCCTTTGATCCCCCACAGCACCCAAAGCCACCTTGAAGGGTGCACCAAGCCCAAATGGGTGGGTTGACCCATTTAGACCCAAAACTAGCCATGCCCCATTCTACTTTGGCTCAAAGCCTTCACACTTGGCCATTGCCGATTGTCGACACAAACACCCGGCCACGACTCACCCGACCACGAGGGTGACCCTTGCTGCTCAGGCCGGCCACCCCGGTCGCCGGAAAACACCATGGCCGAGAGCTTACATGTGAGCCGACTTTGGAATTCTCACCTACTGAGGCTGCCCCATCCCCGAGTGGCCATTGTGGCCGTTCTTCACATGCCGAGAGCGGTCGATCCGGCCCCGACACCCACAGGAGAGCCTCCGGCCATGCCTATTTAAACCCCTCACTCTCTCGGCCAAAGGAGGTGCTTGAAACAAACCTTAAGAAAACTGCGCCAAAATTGTTCCGGACTACTCCCCATACACGAGCACTTGATCCCCACTGAAATCCCCTGCCATTTCTTCTCTGTGAGCTCGATTTCGGAGTTGAAATCCAAGCCCAAAACCGGGACATCTCCTCGCGGTGATCCGATTCCCGAATTGATTGGTTCTACACCTTCACCGGACCGAGGAAGGTGTCCGCGACAAAAGCCCCATCTACTAGGCCACCCGGTTGCTCCGGCCTCCAAGCTTTGTGATCGGGCTGTGGTCGAAGTCCGACTGCAGACAATTCACGCGGACCGGGAGACTTCATCCGGAGCTTGCTAGGATCCGATCGAAGGTGCAACAACTCTCGGATCGAAGCTTCACTTCTGCGAGCAAAGGTATGAACTCATTCTTCTTCCCGAGCTTACGGAGATTCTCCATTTCATTTGAATAAATTTCAATGCATGTTTCTTGTATGGATGTGTTCGTCTCTTCGAGACGAATCCATAGAAGCATAAGAACACGAAAATCCATTGAGAATCGAGTGAGAAATTAGGGTTAGAAGGTTGACGGTCACGGGTGCACACCAGTCGTAGACGATGACTGGGAGCCGTCGGATCGAGCGTGTATCGAGCGGACGGTCTGGATCGAGCCGGACAGCACGATGGTGCATGAACCGCGGGCCCCTGGAGTGCTGAGTCGGATGGCGGCGCCGAATCAGGAGACGACGCGTGGCCTTTCGGAGCTGCCGAGGATGGCGTGGCGCCGCGTGGATAAGTAGGAAAATAGGCTATTTTTCTATTTATTTAATTACCAGAACTTCAAAATTCATAACTTTGTGTAGGAAAATCACAAAAATAAAATAAAAATACCTCTTGCTCGGTGAACGAGAGGAGAATAATGTGGAAAAGAAATCATTTATTTTCATCAAGTATTTTATTTTTATAATTTATTTACTCTCTGCATACATTTAATTCTCCATGCATGTATACAATTCACCATGGCATGAGACCATAGGAGCTTTTGAAGCCTCCGAACTTGGGAACATTCACTGAATTTTCCGAGGTCGAGCGTCATCTCTGTGAAAAGTTATTGATTTTTCAAATGCATATTGGTGTTTTGAGTATTTTAATTCCAATAAATAGCATGTTGTGAAATAAATTCTAGAAAAATTTGGTGATGTTCCTTATGACTAGAGAACCCTAGGAAAAATAGGACTTGAGTTAATTCACTCAGATTAACCCTAATTGGTTTAAACACTCAAAATAGGTCTCTAATTAATTAGAGCTAACCATACATCAAATTGACTTGAAATCAATTCTCCACTGACCTTTAGGATCAGAGGAACCCACCATAAAAGTTTGAAGTCAATTGGACTTGGTTAGCCCTATTAATTGGGTTGATTAAGCCATTTAGTCATTTTAAACTTTAAAAAATTCATAACTTTCAAAATATCTTTCAAAAATTCACCAAATTGGTTTTGGAGCCTCTCTGATATCAGGGGAATTCAGGAAAATTAAAATTTCAATTTTATAAAAAAGTTGATTTTTAATATTATTTTAATATTTTTAATAATTAAAAAATAATAAAAATCACAAAAATAATAAAATTCACCAAAATGTTATATTTTGAATTTTAATCACTTAGGAACAAACCCCATATTTTTCTTAGGCCTATTTGGTGAGATATTAATTTTTAAAGCTCTAGGGTAATTTTAAAATTAAAAAATGTATTTTCTAGCATTTTCACTAAAATAATTATAATAAATCAAAGAAAAATCAGAAAATTGTAAAATTTGGTTCTCTGGAATCCTTGATATCAGAGAGAATTTTAAAATTATTAAATTCATTTTTCAACTTATATTCTATTTTTAAATTAATTAATACTCCAGAACTTAAAATAATTCTAATAAATAAAATATAATTCAAAAAAATCACAAAATTTGGTCCAAGTGGTCCTCTGGTCATTAGGAATGTCCCATAATTTTCTTAAGGACAGAAACTTTCCCTTGGTCATATTATTAAATTTTCCTTGGAAATCCTTATTTTCCACCAAAAATAATTATATAAATAAATTAAATACAGAAAAATCACATTTTCTCCTCTAATGTCTTTATTGACATATGAGTGAAGTCACATAAAAATTTCAAGTTCATTTGAGCTCAATTTAGTGAGTTATGAAATTATTAGGCTTGAAGGGCAAAATGGTAATTAAAATCTTAACCCTTTAATTAAAACTTTAGGCTTAATAAAATTAATAGGTAAAATATTTGATCCTAATCTGATTTGGATGATTGAAATTTAATAATTAAAGGGTAGAAACCTACTAAACAATTTAAAATAATTGAAATAAACCTTAATTAAATAATTGATTAAATTGGAAGAATAATGAAATTGGAATTATTAAAATAGGGATATTATTAGGAGGAGATTTGTTCTTTAATTTAAAAATCCCTAAATTAATCATCCCAATAATATTTAAGTCCTAATTAAAATGATAATCCAAGTTTAAGATTTAAAATGCTAAAAGACTTAATCATTAAATTAAATTAAAGTTAAATTATTTAAAACAAATTCCCTTAAAATTAAAAATTAAATTAAAAATTAAGGATTAAATTAAACTAAATTAAATTAAATTAAATTAAATTAAATTAAATTAAATTAAATTAAATTAAATTAAATTAAATGATATTATATTATATTAAATTAAATTAAATTAAATTAAATTAAATTAAATTAAATTAAATTAAATTAAATTAAATTAAATTAAATCATATTACATTAAATTAACTTAAACTAAATTAATTTAAATTAAACCACATTAAATTAAATTAAATTAAATTAAATTAAATTAAATTAAATTAAATTAAATCATATTACATTAAATGAACTTAAGATAAATTAATTTAAATTAAACCACATTAAGTTAAATTAAATTAAATTAAATTAAATATAAAGACATGAAGAATTCAAAAATAAATCCAAAATAACTTGAACACTATTCCAAACTTAAATCATTAATTTGAACTTAAATTTGAATCACAAATCATTAAATATCATTTTGCACTTAGGAGCTTTTACTTATTATAACTCCTAAATGGAGTATCGAGTGAAATGTTACTTCACTTATAGGACATTCGAATATCCTAGTTCACTAAGCAAGTTAACAAAACTTGAAAACCTCGGACGATCGATTCATTTACATAATTAAATTCATTTGGACTTAAAACAATCCTAGAAACATTGAAAAGATGTTTAAGATTTTTCTTAAGCACTTCCTCAATATGATAGGATATTTATAAGAACAATTGAACTTAATTGTTCTTTGATGAAGAAAATCGTCTTCGAACCAAAAACACAAGGAACCTAGACGTCATAGGAAATGACTAGTTATAGGATTAGGAATTTGGTAGAAAACCATAACCCTTACCTTAGCTTTACCTAGGAACTTGCTTAAATGTTCTAATCGTGTTTTAAGTGCGGCTTGGAATGACGGGAAGACCCTCCAGGGTACGCTTTTATTTTATCGCAATTTACTTTCCTGCAATTTACTTTCTTGCAATTTATTTTATTGCGAAATGCACTTTACTTTTCTTGCATGATAAAACAATCGTTGCATGAAAACCCACACCTTTAGGATAGTCCCTAAAGCCGAAACCAAAACTAAGTTAAAAGTCATTACTGAAGATAAAATTCACCTCCACGACATTTCAAAATATAAAGCAACTCAAAATTTAATCACAAACGAACAACAAAACTACAACTATAACTAAATTAAAACGTCTTGTTGGATGATCGGGAATACCTCGGATGATGTAACCTACGTGTTCTTAACGGGATTTCCACGGTCTAAATGAAAGTGTGGAACTATTCGGTTGAGTTTAGCAAATTCATCCGGATTAAGTGAATCCGATAAAAATAATGATGCGGAAGGATGGAACCGTGGGATCTTAACCGGTGTTGTTATAATCAACTTTAAGATTTGTTTTAATTAAAACACAAAAAACACTTGGAAATTAAGACTTCTCTAAACCGAACACTTTTCTCATCCCACGATTTATGATTTCTAAAACTAAACCTCTGCAACAACAAGGAGCTCGGAGCATGGTGGGCGACACGGCCATCGTCGTCGACGAAAACTTGAATCTACTTCGACGAAACTTCCTAGAATTAAACAACAAAGCCATAGGACTTCGAGGTAGTTTGCGGAGTGCGACATAAATCCTCGACTCTTCGTTAGGCATTTGCGTTGCAAATTAAGCCCTAACCGGTCTTAGGATTCAGAGGTAGTCGTCCGATACGATATAAACCCTCATATCTTCCAAGTTATTTGTATGATTCTATCATATAAATATAAGCCCTAATTAATTAAAATTGGCGAAGATTAAAACATTAAATAAACATTAGGATCGTCCTAAATCCAAGCCAAACAATAGGATAGTCGGGAGATTACGAAGTTCGCTTCGAATACGTAATTTCTCCTACTTTTCTTCCTTTGAATTCCAAAATAAAATGTTCCAAACTCGATCCAATTCCCTATTGAGATTCAAAAAATCAATCCTTTGAAAACTTAAACTTTTGAAATTCTTGAGAGCGAATTATTGATTATTATCGAGAGTTTTCTTAGGTGATTTCCGTCACTTAAGATGTAATTAACTATGAGGGCTTGCCTTATAGGGAATTTTAAAGAACCGAGGTAATATAAACCCCGTTTAATGTTTTCATATTAAGCGGGGAATTTGTCGACTTATAAAATCGGTTCGCGGACCAAACGGATGTCACAAATCTTACAGTTTATTTAACCGAGCCCACCATCAAGCAGTGTGTCTATCTTTAGGGATAGATACACAGTTTGTGATGCGGTGCTCGTTTATATAAACTATTCGGGATGTGAGATCAGTTTGACTTCATATCTTAAAATTTTCAAATTTAAAATTATTTTCAAAATAAAATACTACTTTTCAAATTATTTATTTAAATTAAATTAAAAATTCGCCGACAATTTCTGTAGGCGACCTCTTTTCAAAAACACAACACATAACCTAAAAATATGCCGACACCATCACATAGGCACGTCGTCGCGCTGGCGTCACGCCGGCGCACGCACCTCGTGTGGGCGATCGAACCCACACACCTACACCAACTAAACCTAGGGTCAGCTAGAAGTTTAGGAAATCTCACCGCCGTGGCGGTTGCAGACGCGTGCCTTTATGTTGAAGAAGAGCCCACAATTTCTGGTGAACTCTATTGATGCTCCGGTACATGCTCCGACGTACCTCGCAGTGAACCATGCAAACGAGGAAGAAGAGGAGGTAGTGAGGGCAAGAGGTGCACTTCCCGGCGGATCTCACAATGACACAGAGAAAGCAAGAACGAGTGAGGTATGCAAAGTGCCCAAAACAAGCAATTTTGGCATATAAAAATATAACCAAAATATACCTTCTCGAGGGGGACTGGACGAGCTTCTACATGCCACAAAGTCGTCGCCACCTCGACGACGAGGAGGAGATAGCGAGGTCGCCAAAAAGTAAGTCGACTTGGGAGCCAAGGAACATGCCCCGTGTCACATTTTTGACCCAAAAGAGGACTGGTACGCACATCACCGGCAGAAGAGCAGCTAGCCGACGGGAAGCACGTCGGAGAATACTTTGACCATGGAGGGGGAAGCTAGTGAGTGGGCTCGGCTCAGGAAGAACGACGACAGAGAGAGAGCTTAGAACAGCAGGATCTGAATGCCGACGTCAAGGAAGTCCGGCTAGACATCGCCGACGTGGCCTGGGCGCTTAAGGGCGGCGCGACGGTGAGGAGCTCAACGTCGTGAGGCATCCTCGGCAAGGAGGAAGAGAGGGGGACCAAACGAGCTTACCGTCGCCAGTGAAGAATATTGGTGGCTGAGGCGACGTCTGGCTGGACGGATCGCTGCCGGAGAGGCTGGCGGCGAGGAAGGAGCTACAGGAGAGGTGTGCTGCTTGAGGAAGGCAGCAGGCGCGAGGGATAAAGGAGTGCAGGCTTCTCTTTTTTTTATTTTTGTCTTATTATCATTTTTTTTATAATGTGATAACAAAGAGATAAAATAATGGAAAGAAGAGAGATGCAATAGGATTAAAGAGAGAGAGCCCCTCCCCCTACGGGACATATTAAAACCTGCTTTTAACAGATAGATATCCATTTTAGCTTTCTTTTTTTTTTTGTTTTATATTACTTTTCATATATACGTTATATATATATATATATATATATATATATATATATATATATATATATATATATATATATATATATATATATACATACATATATACATGCGATGGGTTATATATGATTATCATATAATATTATATATATATATATATATATATATTATAATAATAATAATAATAATAATAATAATATTATTATTATTATTATAATTATCGTTCGTGTATTTTTAGCCCGTCCACGTCCTTGCAGCGAAGTAGATGTCCTTCATAGCTAAAATCGACGTTCAGGACGCAATGGCGTTGTCCGTTTCGTCATCCGAGGTCGTTCACGACCGTTCGGACCGCTTTTCAATAATTGGGCTAAAAAAAGATAATTCGTGTATTTTTATCTTTCCCACAAAACTGTGACGAAACGGACATCCTCCATAAGTAATATCATTGTCCCGGACACACTCGTGTGGTCCGTTTCGTCACGGACCACGTGTATTTTTAGCCCGTGCACGTCCTTGCAGCGAAGTAGATGTCCTTCCTAGCTAAAATCAACGTTCCGGACGCAATGACGTTGTCCGTTTCGTCATCTGAGGTCATTCGCGGCCGTTCGGACCGCTTTTCAGTAATTGGGCAAAAAAAGGATAATTCGCGTATTTTTATCTTGCCCACAAAATCGTGGCGAAACGGACATCCTCCATAAGTAATATCGTTGTCCCGGACACACTCGCGTGGTCCGTTTCGTCGTTCGGGATTGTTTGAACAAATTTTTCAACGATCTAGCCAGAATGAGCCACTTTTACGCATTGCGCGATAAATAAAATTCTTCTATTCGATCAAAGTCGTCCAAGGTGCGAAATGCCAACCGGCCTTCTGCTAAGCCAAAGTCACAGTCTAGCAGGATGACCCTGGCTATGTCTCCCTCAACACGTGTCGAAAGGTCTCAATGGATGTCCGGAGCTACGATAGTCAACACATGCATCAAGCAATGTTCAATAGTGCTCGAGCGGACCTCATACACTCGTGACATCAAAAATTGATGCCAACTGTTAATAGCATTTCACCATATGAATTAACTCGCCATTAAAAGAAAAATTTTATTCAAGATGCTAAAGATTACTTCTTCGACGACCCTTATTTATATGAAAATTGTAAGGATCAAGTTATTCGAAGATGTGCACCATTTGAAAAGACCCAAGAAATTATTCATAAATGTTATGAATTTCATTTTAGGGGATATTTTGGAGTGGATAAAACTGCATTTAAAATTTTACAATCTGAATTTTATTGGTCTACTTTATTTAGGGATGTTAATGCTTATATAAAAACTTGTGATCGATATTAGAGAGTATGCAATATTTATAGAAGAAATGAAATGCACCTAAATTTTACTTTGGAAATTGAATTTTTTTATGAATAGGGCTTTGATTTTATGAGACCATTTATACCAAATCTTCGAAAATATATATATATATATATATATATATATATATATATATATATATATATATATATATATATATATTGTGTGGATTATGTATCGAAATGGCTTGAAGCTGATGCTTGAAGCGTTGTAAAATTTTTAATGAAAAATATTTTTACCATATTGGAATATCAAGTTTGATCATTACTGATGGGGGAATTCATTGTATGAACTTAAGAGTTAAGGCATTAACAAGGAAATATGGAAAAATATCAAATTGTCGCAGTATATCATCCCCAGACTAGTAGTTTAGCAGAAGCATCCAATCAGGAAATTAAAAGAATATTAGAAAAAACAATAAATCTTGACATAAATGATTGGTCTCCTAGAGTTGATTATGCTTTATAAGCTTATAGGACTGCTTATAAAACCCATATAGGAATGTCTCCATGTATGCTCATATTTGGAAATGTTTGTCACTTTCCAGTTGAATTGAAGCATAAAGCTTATTGAGTGATAAATGAATTTAATTATAATTTAAAAGATTCTGGTGAGAAACTATTATTGCAATTAAATGAGCTTGAGGAAATTAGAAATGAATCTTATGAAAATACAAGAATTTATAAAGAGAAATGAAAAATTAGCATGATTGGAAGACTTTAAGAAAAGATCTTGAGCCTAGACAAGAAGTTTTACTTTATAATACAATATTGATATTATTTCCCAGAAAACTTAAGTCTAGGAGGTTGAGGCCATTTATTGTGCTAAATCTATCTATATGGTGTTGTGGATATTAAAGATTCGAAAATGGAAAGGATAAATAAAGTAAGTGGACATCGGTTGAAACCTTACATTTGTGGAAACAATTTTATTTATGAGGAGGTTCTAATGTTGTGTCACTCAGAGTAAAACAATGGATAAGCTGGGCCGACGACATTAAACCAAACACTTTGTAAGAGGCAACCCATAGTTATCCGTGTGGATTGATTTTTGATTGTTTTTTGTTGTTGTGTTGAACTATTTGATGTATTGTTATGACCAACATGCTGTAAAGATGCACATAACACTTATTTAATGGTCAAATTAAGATTGGGGCACAATTTTTTGATGCTAAGCAAACAGTGCTTATTTGGGCACAAGCGCCTAGGCGCCAACATTTAGCGCCTAAGCGCTAGTTCACAGGAAGTTTGTCGTTTAAGCATCAGAAATCGGTGCCTATATGCCACAGTTAGTGAACGTGGTAACACCTCCCCCCTAATAGTTTGAACCTGTTTCTTTCCTTTAAAACCACCCTAATTTCGTCTAAGGAGCCTGACACTTCGTATCCTAGGCTTGAGAGATCATATTTGGAGAATAGGAAGTGCTTGGCCCAATTTGCTTGTTTCAATGGAGAGTAAAAGTAATGGTGTTTCTAATGAAAGAAAATTTGTGCATAAGGATGCCCATACATACTTCAATGGGTTCGTAGCACTTAGCCTTGAAAGGATTACGATCAAGATCATAAAAGTGGAAGAGGAGCTTGCAAAGCTGCAAACCAAGTTGAGCGACATCTATTACCAATTCAAGCAATCGGATTGGTAGGTCAAATTCCATTTCAACCATTGGCATGTTTTCAAGGGACCAGGTAAGGATGTATCAGGATAATAACTCGATTGAAGAGAAAGCTGTTGAAGAATTTCCACACTCTCCCTTTTGCAACTTGTTTGTGCATCAAACTCTGATGAATGAAAGGGTTGATGGAAACAATCTTCACAATTGTTAGTCGTCGAGAGTTTGAGTGAGGAATTTGATGATTACATGCATTTTCAATTGTTATGCCAACCTTTTGAATTATGTGTTTCTTCAGATCTACATGATCTAGTATCTATATTAGTATTTGCTTGATTTATGTTGTTGATTTGCTAGCGTGCATGTTTGTATTGAAGCGTAAGCGGTGTTAATGAATTTATATTACGTTTGTGAGTAAATTTATGTTATTAGTATACTTGAATCATTTGGATTGTTGGAATTTTGAGAGTTTAATACTTATGCAAATGGAAATTGAGGAGTTGTTTTTGGAAGATGATTAATTGTTTAAAAGACATTAAATCAAATTAAGTAGGGTCCAGAAGCCTTAGGTTCGCTGTGCTTAAACTTTGAAAATCCAATAAAAAAAACAAAAAAGGCAAATATTTGGGTCAGGTGCATAGGCGCCAAATCTGATGCCTATGCGCCAGACACCCACGGTTCAACACGCTTAATCACCAAACTGGCGCCTAGTTGCCGAACCGGCCGAACCTTCATAAATCATGAAATGGACTGGTGCACACTACTTTTATGCATGGTTCACCTTCTTCCTCCTCCATTCGGGTGAGTGGGCTTCTACCGTTTCTCCTAGTTGGCAAATCTTGGTGTATTTGGGATCCAAGAAATTGCAGATTTCTTCTTCCCTTGATTAGAGATACATTTTGGTGTAAAAAATTTTTTGTTTCATCATGGATTTCTTCTACATTGAGTGGTGGCAAAAAAATGTAAATATTGGAAAAAATGGTGAGAAATACATGGTTAGGAATGTTTTTTTGCATGGAAATCACTTGTAGGAGCCTTTAGAAGTTATATTTGGAACTTATTTTGATTTTTAGATTTTTGGTATAGCTCCTAAAACAAACGAAGGAAAGGGAGGAGATTAGATAGCAAGAAGTTTTTCAATCTTATAGCGCAGGATCAGTATAGTGATTTTCTGTTATCGAGAAAGTTCATTGCAAAACAGAATTTTTCAAGTCCTAGGGGTATCGTGGAAAATCTGATTATGGCTCAACAATGGGAAGGTTTATATTATTTCAATGTTGTAGCTGTGATTTTTGTGGTGCAGAAATTTTATGTGAGTTTGTTGGAAGCACTAGAGGAGGAAGTATTTGTTCGGGAACGGGGAGTTGAATGCACCCCTAAGTAGATTAATGTAAAAATAAGTTGGTGCATGTTCCAAATTGCTACTATTCTGAATTTGAGCCTACTGATACAAATATTGATGAGATTATAGGATTCTTGATGGATGGACTGGAGCGTGGAAAATAAAGAATGGACATAAGGTAAAATTTTCCTCTTTCATGCTAAATGTTTCATCCAAAGCATGTCACTACTTCATTTCAACTCGATTGCTCCCAACAAATCATGTAAGTGAAGTGAGCCGAGAAAGATCAACTTTGAATTATTGTATTCAAAAGATAAAAACTAAAGATGTTTAGCTCTCTGATCTACAGAGTTAATTTCTTAACTGCTAGAGCCAACACTTCTGTAGGTTTAGGCTATCCTTCTCTTATATTTACTTCTGTAAAAAATCTGGTATTAAAAATGAATCCTAGGAGGAGTTGCTCCAACCACTAAAGCCTATTGAAAAGGCTAATGTGGATGTTTATGGAAGACCTCGAGGTCGAGCTTCAAATGCACCATCTACTTCAGCCTCGAGACCTTCCACATCAAGTGCTTCAACTTTGGATATTATCATGGAGCAGCTATACATTCAGCAAGGAGATATAATTTCCTTATAGAATCAGATTCATGACAATGAGGAGCACCAGGATCATTTGGAGCATTATATAAAACGTCAAACTGAATATAAAGTGAGTTTTAGTACCTCACTTGTGAGTTTCTTGAAGGGTGACTAGAGTGTTGAGTTTTCTACCTGTTCGTTGTATCATTTATTTGAGCGTCGAAATGCCATGGAGCAGGATGATGATGATGAGTAGTTTTTATGATTCTATGTTAGTTTTCTCGGTTAGTCGTTACCTCTTTTTGTTAGGTACTAGTTATTATGTCATGTTTATTTTATGTGATGTGAATTTAGTGCCTTTTAGTTTTAATGCACATTTGTTACCTCTTATATATGTGATGCTTGTGTGTGATAGTAGTTCTTTGCTTTGTACTTTTCATGCAAAATTTATTTTTGAAATTTACTTACTGCTACACATACATGATTTTACTTTTAGTACATGTATATTTTCATGTTTAGAATCCCGTGATAGATATTTAATCTATTCTCTCTTCATAATTATTTTCATACTGTAATGTTTTAAAAATGATTTAAAATTTTAAGTTTGGGGGAGAGAGAAAAACTATTTAAAAACTAAATCTTTATTCGTCCTCAATAAATATATTTAAAAAATTATTTTAAGAATAACCTGTGGTATGTGGTGTTATCTTTATATAACTAAATTTTTAATTTTATGAATGTTACAGTAAGATTAAGTAAAGATTTTAGTAATTAAAGATAATTTTATAGTTAAAAATATTGGTATGAAGGTATAAGAATTATGCCTTTACTACTCTGCGTATGAAAAATTGTATTTTTGAAGCACTATGGATCTTGGATCTGCACTTAAAAAAGAATTAGAGACTCTAAGAAAAATTATTTTTGTGATAATACAAATTATTGAGTAAAAAAAGTGAGATGTTTTTAACTTTACAAGGAGGATAATGAAGTTCAAAATCATTAAACGCTATCCAGATATAGTAATCCTCACATAAAATGAAAAGAAAAAGAAATTATTGAAAATGATCCTAAAGCAAAAGAAGAAGAAAAAGAAAAGCAATATATAGACACACACACACACACACACACACACACACACACACACACACACATATATATACATATATGCATACATATATTCAAAAGAAATCAGTATTTTGAAGAGGACCAAATACCGATTTCCTTATGCGCTACTATGACTTATAATGGGGCGACACCATGTGCTTCTATTTATTCGAGAATCCCACGTTGCGGGGTATCAAACCGTGACACGAGGGACTTACATAGAACCCCGCCAGCTAATGCAGTCATGAGCTATGCAGACAACAATATATATATATATATATATATATATATATATATATATATATATATATATATATATATATATATATATATATATATATATATATATATATATATATGGAGAAGACTGAGGAGATACGCTAATTAAAAATTGATTTCACTTGAATATCTTAAAGGAAGAAACTTATTTACATTTATGAACTTATTGCTAATGTTAAATGTATTAGTTAAATATATACTAGCAGAGTCCTCATATAATTCTATCTTTAAAATCTTCTAAGATTCCTAAGTGTGAAAAACTAGAATTAATTTTTAAATGAATACAAAATCAGAATTCCTAACTTAAGTACTTAATATTCTTATGTCTTAGTTTTATCTTGAGTTATTAAAAATTTTTCTAAAGTTTCACCATCACATTTATGGAGAAAAAAATATAGTAACCACTAATAGAACCCATTACAACGAGTTAAAGTATTTATTTTTACGAGTCACTTGAGGACGAGCAACGCTTACGTTTGGGGGAGTTGATACGGCTTAAATGTGCCACATTTATATATAAATTTTTACTCATTTTTAAGAAAATTGGCTTTAATGAAATGTATTTTGTGTTTTTTTTATTGCAGGTATAAAATATGGAGCTTAAAGAGAGCAAAACAGAAGCAAAAAAAGGTTAAATGGAGCAAAAATTGATCTGTCGCCTAAGCGTCAGGTAGTTAACAAGGAGTTCTAGAAGGTTGGCGCCTAGGCGAGTTTTTACTTTTATGCATTGAATTTGGATGAATTTTGAAGAGGTGTCTGAAGTAAATATTGATTATTTTCAAATCTTGATTTAATAGGGCCATTGGTTAGCCGAAAAAGGGAGTAAGAGTAGGGAGTCGAGAGTCTAGCGTGGAGTCAAGTGTGTGTGGAAGTCGTTGGAATGAGTAGAGAGAGTATTTTGTGAGCCTTGTGTGTGGGTGAGTGAGTTAGAGTCTTGTTAGTGTATCTTTTGGTGTGTTTATTGGAGGAATAAGACAACAAATGAACTCCGAAGGATTTGTTATGGGAGAAGTCTAAGATAAGTAACTTGTATTTTTGTTTAAGTTTTATTTTATTGTGTAGACTTGGCTTTCAATATATCTCATGTTTTATTGTGTTATGCCCATGAATTCTAAGTAGTTTTCTTTATCTTTATCCTTGCAATAAAACTTAATCATGTGTGAGATTAGAATGGTTTAAAGATTGCTTTTATTCCAAAATTGTGATGGTATTTTCACCATTCTTAATTTACTTTACAAACTGGTTATTTGTAATGTTAAAATCCATTGCAAAACATAACGATCCGAGAGGACTATGATTTCACCCAATTAGTGAATACCACCCTAAGCTTAGGATGGAGTGAGACCAAGTTTTAAGGAGAGTTCAAATAATAGGGAGATATGTTTTGACGAGCGTAGAATTGGTGTTTTTAGGATGACAGACTAGATCCTCATCCAATTTGGCTTAGAGTGTAGAACCTGAGGCCAAGTTAGTCCTATAAAGAGGGCCTAGTGGGTAATCTGAATGTGAGGTTAGAACCTACCCAACATAACCATATAAATCGAGAACTTACTTTAGATTATTCAATGTTCTTTATGCACTCGGGAGAGGGTAAAGAAACATATATGCTCCTATTTATCACATTACAACATTTAAACCTCTAACTTTTTGAGTCCTACACGGATTATGATCTCTTTGCAAGGGGAAAGAGTTGTTCATATTATTCAAACTCCTTTAAGCATAATTAGTTAGAAAAAATGCATTTACTTTCTACTTAAAATTAGAATTAGCAAATATTTAGTATTAACCTTTTACAAACATTTCAACACTATTCTCTTACAAATTGTGTTTGTAGTTTGGGTAGAATTTTTTCTAAATAATTATAGAAAATCTGTCATTCCATGTTGTTTTGATACTGGGGTTTTTAAAGAAAATTTTTTATTACTTGAAACGATAGATATACTTGCGTAGCATGTCTAGTGTGTAAGTCATTAATCAAAATTCTAATTTCTTTAACATATTTATTTTACACACTAACTGTTATATATAAATTGGGAAACAATTTTGGCTATCTTTTGGAACTTAAGTAAACTGCGGAATTATGGGTCGGGGATCATTTGACTATTTTCTTTAGGATTCATGGGATGTCGTTAAAATTGGCAATTTTAGCGCGTTTGTGTGGGCTCTTTAGAGACACACATGATCGTGTGATGTTTAAGAACAAGGCGTTGGAATTTGGCCTGAAGAAACCAATATGACAATGGTCTATGAGATTCTTGCTTACAAAGAATGATTGGGGGGGGGGCACTCGGTGAGTGCCGAGGAATGTTCCAGTAGTGGTTTGTCTCTCTTCAAACTATTGAGGGGGGAATACTGCAAATGCTAATATTTTGTGACTCAAAGGAGATGTAGCTCGAGATCCGGTGTATTAATAAATTTGTTGGTGAGGAATCATTGTTCAAGGCCAAACTTTCATTCCACCCCAACGATCCACGATTTTAATATTAAAAAAAATCTAAGAAGGGGCCTTCCGAGCCAACCCCCATAGTATCCTCAATGTAGCTTCCAACTAACAGTGTCTGTAAAGTGATTCCTCAAAAACAATATAAGAGGGTTACTTTTGTGCTTTCCCTCAAACTGCTCAAACAACTCCTTATATACGTTGATGGCCTCATCCGTAAAAATTGGGCCTCAACAAGGTGGACAAGGTCTGCATAACAATAAAATGTCTCTCGCATCAGTGATGAATAGAAGGGTCTCAAGTGAAGTAAGACTCCTCTTATTAACTCTGAGTCCACTCCCGGAATCTATTAGGCTTCAGCATAAAACATGTGGAAGAAGTCCTTAAGCAGCTCTCCTTCACTTTGAAGAATTTCCAAGAGGTGGAATGAATCCTTGATGATTTGTTGATTTGCTTTTAACTTCTTCACGAACAGTCTGACTCGCTAGTTAAAGGTGTCTACAGTATCGCCCGACAGAGAGTAGAACCAGGTTCGAGCTTGTCCTTTAAGAGTGGTCGAAATCACTTGGCACATAAGCTCATCAGCTGCACTTTGAATTTGCATGATGGTTTGAAAATGATTAATATGCTCACAGGGGTCAATATCCCTTCATAGGTGTCGATGTTCAGAAGCTTGAAGCCTGTTGGAATAGGGTGTTGGTGGGCCGCATCCGCTAAGGGAGAAGAATCATGGATGTTACAGTGAGTGGGGAAACAATCATTTTTTCTCTATGGGGAACTCTTCCTAGACGAGGCATCGTAGTTCGTTACAAATGACATCATATGGAATGGCAGCACGACGTGGAGGTGTCAGGTAAGCTGCGCGAGATGGATGAGTGGAACTTGTTGTATCTAGGAGTTTAGAGTCATGACTTTATAGGGGGAGTGTTTCTTCTTGGGGAAGGAGGTCGGTATTAGTTCCTCTGAGTAGTATGTATCCTGTAGGTCATTGAGTTAATGGCAAATGAATTTTGCTCAACGGTGTGGGCAGCTGCTGTTGAACCCCGCGTACAAGTTGTAGAATTTAATTGAGACTTCTCCATTCTACGCATTTGATCTTCTATAGATAGATCCAAAATACTTTCGTTTGTAAGATGACATCTTCCAGGGCAGGATGATGAAGAAGCATGTCACCCTTGACTTTATAACTGCTCCATGAAATGATGAGTGTTAGAGATGGATGCTCAATTCTCACGAATATTGTGTCTGGTGGCCATGTAGTAAGTTGCATAAGGACTTCGTTGGTGAAATTAAAATTTTCCCACATACGATACCAAACTGATGTGTTCTACGAAATTTGATGTGCTAGAATAATGCATTATCGTCTTAGTGTTTCACCAGAATTCAACACACACTCAGGTAAAAAAAAACAACCAGTAATGACACCTAATGTTTTTATGTGGAAATCCCGTAAAGAGAAAAAATCACGAGGCCTAACCCAGTTGTAAAAATTCACTCTAGGTTGATGATTATAGGGACCCTTGTCCTACAGGCGGAAAATGGTTACTAGGTTTTCTAAGTTACAACATTGATTGACAACATCTGGTCGGTGGTGGTCGACGGTGATTAGTGGTGATTGAAGACGGTCAGCGGTAGTTGAAGACGGTCGGTGATGGTTGACGACGAAAGTAGTGATCAACGGCGGTCAGTTTTTGTCGGCGGTGATAGGCAGTGGTCAACGGTAAAACGATGGTCGACGACAGCGACGACGATTAATGGTGACAATGGTGGTGCTGGACTTCAGCTCCTTCTCAAAGCTTTAAGTTTTATCTCAAACCTCAAAGCAACCCCCCCCCGCTCCTCTTGAGAGGGGTGTGGTTTTATTTATATTGTTTTGAGTGTAATTAATGCAGGAATATGAACCACTTTGACCAGATAATTTGGAGAGCTTCCTTCAATCAGACAGCGTTTGATGGACATTTGAGTGCCTTAATGATGCTAAGCAAGATTGAACTCATTTGTTTCATCTTGTCGAGAAGCTCGATTCGATTATAGGCTTACAAAATTCATCATTCGTTTAACCTTCTAAATATGTACGAAAACTTTTAAATGTGGTTTAATGACTTGATCTGATCTTGATTTGACTCGGATTAGATTAACTTTGATAATATTAGGTTCTTCTTGTTGAGTCAGGCAGTTTGACTATAAGTTTGCTGAAATCAGAGCTCTGAACGAGTTTTTATCAAAGTTTAACTATTTCTTGCTCAAAAAGTTCTCTTGAGATCTATATCATGCCTTGTGATTTATGCCCGAGATTTGCTTAAGATGTATCAAAAATGATCGAGAGGGAGAAAGGGTTTGATTCATATAAAATAAAGGCATTTACATACATACCACTCAATTCTTTTATAAATATAACACCCAAAATTTAAGTTTTACATTTTTATATTTATAATTTTCTTAAATTCTTACTTTTTATATTTTAAATTTTACATTTATGATTTTTGCATTTATAACAACCTAAAGTAACATCTATAACACCCTAAATTAATTTTAATTTAGGGTGTTGTACATATAAAAATTATAATATAAAAAGTATAAACGTAAAAATTATATATGTAAAAATGTAAAAATTAAAATTCAGGTGTTAGACATATAAAATAATTGTTTTTATGCTCTCTCTCAATAATTTTACAAGTTTTTCTTTCCCGCACTTAAAAAAGAAATTAAAAAGTTGCCACGCCACGTCAACGGGACTTTGCCACGTCAATTAAGAAAAAAAAATTCAGAAGTCAATTAAAAAAAAAATTACTATTTTAAAAATTTAGCACTTTATATCACTAATTTTATTTCTATAAAAAGAAATAAAAATTTTCATTTTTATATTTTTAATAATTCAGACAAATAATAGTATCTATGTAAATAGCAAATTGTATATGGGGCATTTACATAAATAAAATATGTGTGGTGCACGTACCTTGCACACGATTAGAGGCTCAAGGTATTTGCGCGTGAAGTGAAACACTCATGACCCCATATGCCTGTTGCTCAAGGTTGTGAGACTTTTTTCTTGGTCATCACATGCGAGTGCGTAGGGTTAGTCCCATCGATTGAAGCGAGTTGGAATAAAAGTTTCTAATGTTTCATATTGTTCTCCAGACTCTAGTAGTGAATTTTCGTCCCCGAGGAAAACTAAACAAATCCTTTCGACTATGCACGCATGGAGAAAAAATGATTGAACAACTCAATCGACAAAGGGTCAACCTTTCACTGCATGAATATCGTCACTGTCGTGATGATGATGATAAAATTCAACATCATTTGTGCTAGAACGATCCCATAGAATTGAAAGATATTGACCAGTTCATCACAAGAGGGGAGCCTAGGCCACGTCGAAACTGATCTTGATTGAACAAAATTTCCTTATCATGAAGTATATTCACCCCTCTCATCCTTCCTACTCACCTTTAACTTGATAAAAGAAGCATAGACATAGGACATTTGATAACGGTCGATTTCCTCATGATTCATCTTTGACGCCGTAGACAAATCCACACCAATGAAGTCCATAGGGTTGTGATGAACGGAATGACGAGGGGAATAAACATGACTAACCAAGAGTAAAAAAGATGCCAAAAAATGATAAATGAACAATACTATTGAATTCAAAAGCCCTTTTATAGGAGATAAAAAATCATATCCAGCAACGCCGTGGGTAGCTTGGTACAAAATATAGTATATTAGAAGCGTGAGAGGTATAAAGAGCAGAGCTGGCACTATGATATATTTTCCACATAAGAACTGAAGCATCAAATTCATTATGAAAAGCTTGTTATAGTAATCCAAACACAAACAATTACATTGATTAAAAGAAAGATAAAGCCCACGCAGGGATCAAGCATAGTCTCAGTTGAGAGGTAACCTGGTTGTATAAGCCTCATGTGCATGAACTCAACCCCTGACATAAATTGTTCCAAACGACCTGACTCATCCTGAGCTTGAGATATTAAGGACTTCACTCTAAGGTTTATAAGCTCATGGTGGAGAAAGTTCTATGATTGCTTCAATATAACAGCCTCTTGCTCAAGATTGGCCAAATGAGCCAAACAGTCAATCGCTATGGCATCAATGCCGACACCCACCACATGAGCCATATCTTCATTAGATGGGGGATCAGTCGTCTCGCCTTCTATATTTTCATCCATTACATCGACCTCTCAACAGCTTTCTCCATCATTACAATGATCCATTCTATTTGAATCCTCGCCAAGCTTCAGGTGATCGGCCTTCTGCTATGTACTTGTCGCCTCCCACGACAACACTCAAAGCTTCATTTAGATTTAATGGGGCCAAGCCCTTTGTATAAGTCAAGGAAGAAGATGTTAAAAAAAAAGATTTTGCTATAAAAACATTCATCTGTTGCATTCAATTGATCAAGATGTTCTGAGAAGGTATGCTTGATGTACCTCACTGCTATGATCACACTTGTAGAATATTTAAATGAGGCGTATCAAGAACCTGGCCTTCCTTCGTGCTTCAAATCTTGGGCGATAGCAATATTAATCAGCTCAGAGGTATAACTTTGTTCCCCATACCTTCCCCAAATGAACATTCTCGGTCAAAAGCAAGCTAAGGGTCTGTTTAGGGCAGCTTATTTAACGCAGTACATTTTAAAAACGCGATTGGGTCTGTTTGTAAATAGCATCGCGATAGCATTTCTAAATAATATACCTTAAAATGTGATAGCGGGATTGTGGTGTTATTATGATATTTTTATGGTGTTACTTAGGTGTTATTAGAGCTGTAATGTTTATGTTTTATTAAGGTAGGACTGTGATATTATTGCAATGGGATTGAGACTATATTATTGTGTTATTATGATGTTATTGTTGTGTTATCTAGGTGTTATTGGAGTTGTAATGTTTCAATTTTGTTGAGGTCAGATTGTGGTGGGTTGCGGTATTATTTTGGTGTTATTCTTGTGTTTTTGTAGTGTTATTTATGCTTTATTGGAGTTGTAATGCTTCAGTTTTATTGAGGTGGGATTGTGGTGTTATTGCGTTGGGACTGTGGTGTTATTTTGGAATTTTTATGGTTTTATTTCGGAGTTATTGGAGTTGTAAATGTTTCAGTTTTATTAAGGTGAGATTGTGGTGGGATTGTGGTACTATTATGATATTATTCTAATGTTATTTAGGTGTTAGAGGAGCTGTAATATTTTAGTTTTATTAAGTTGAGATTATGGTGTTATTATAGTGTTATTTTGGAGTTTTAGTGGTGTTATTTAGGTGTTATTGGAATTGTTATGTTTCAATTTTATTAAGGTGGGATTGTGGTGTTATTGTGATGTTATTCTGGTGTTATTTAGGTATTATTGGAGTTGTAATGTTTTAGGTTTTATTAAGGTGAGATTGTGGTGTTATTTAGGTTGGATTGTGGTATTATTGTGTTATTATTGGGGTGTAATTTTGTTTGTATGCTGTCATTATAGTGTTATTTTGATATTTTATTATTGAATTCATTTTTTTTTGAGGTACTGGAGTGGTTTTCTTATGGATAAAATTAGTGATAACAAAATCTCTTTTTTTTCATTGCCTTCTTTTGTAGGTTATTAAACCCAATGATGTTCAACTATAGATGTCGATCATATGTTGAGGTGGCAAAAAAATGTTAGCTAGAACTCATCGCAGATACATCAAACCTTTAGGAGGCTCAACCTTGTACATGCAAGGAATTTGTCTCATTAGATATATGTTTTTTTATTTTTTGGAATATCCAGTTCATGTGTGATTACAGTGATGAATTTCATTGTTGGTTTACAATTATTTTTTGAATTTGAAAGAAAATGAACACCATTTGCTCGCCAGTCTAATAAAACTCGTTCCACACCATGAAACTCATTCAACACTACATTCACTAATTTCATATAATGTTGATCCTTTCATTTCAAGTGACATCACTCTGCAGCCAAAGTTTATAGGAGTCAATAAAGGTTTCAAAGAAATAATTCACTTACATAGAAATCAGAATAATTTATTTTTGAATTCCACGAATCAATAAATAGTCAAGTTTTTTATTTACAAAGCATAGTGATAGACCTCAAGACTGATGTTAATAAATTTGAAAATAGAATAATTGAATTGGATGGGAAATCCATGATGAAAGAAACACATGAATCCTCACTTAACAGTTTAATCCGAAGGGTTAAGGCAAAAAAAAATAGAAGGAAGAGAAAATTGAGTTCCCCTTATACTGCATTTGAGTTGAAGAGAGGAGAAACAATAAAAGATGTTGTGGAGTAACATCCTATAAAATATGTTGTAGATACTCCAGCCATAAGGGCAGAGAAGTTACTTGCACATATTGAACAAATCAAAGAAACAATAAAATATGAAACTGTTGTGGAATAATCGACAATAATAGATATTGTGGAACAACTGACAGTAACAGATACAACAGATACTCCATTCGTGAGGGGCTAAAGTTACTTGTAGAAAATGAAGAATCAGAATAAACAATAGAGGGTGAAACTATTGTTCAAAAATCAACTGAATAACAAATAATAGAAGATGTTGTAGAACAACAAACAATAATAGATGTTGTAGATATTACAGTTGTTAGGGATGACAATTTACTTGTACATATTGGACAAGCAAAACAAATAATAAAAGATGATATATAATCTCTGATGCCTGTTCGCATTACACCCACAGATGAAAAAAGGAAATATTTAATACAACAAGACAAATATTGATTATGCAGATGAATATCCAGAATAAAAGGTATTTTATTAAAAAATTACTCATGCTATTGTGTACCATAACATTTAATTGGACATTATAGATGATTACTTTTTTGTTAGGTAGCCTTGCCCAGCTGAGATAGTTATCGATTTCCCAGTAGAACCAAAATATCCCTTAAAATGCTTTAAGTAATTGATCGATGTTGTAGCAGATACAATGATAAGTCGGTAATGTTCACATTCTTCTGTTATGCAATACTCTTATATTTAAATATCACAAAAACTATGTGTTAACAGTAAATAGGGGATATTATGTAATGTGAGACATCCGGTAATATGCCGTTCTGGTCTTGATGATGTACTTACAAATGAGCAGTTTGCAAATGAACATGTCAATGCTTTTACACTAATAATGAAGAAAGAGAATAATAAATCACTAGCATTTTACATATCATACCTATATTTATTTCCATTATAATGAGTAATTATTCAATTTCAACTAAATCTTGTAAAGTTAACATAACATTTATTTATAATCTTATTTCATGATAACATTTGTATCATTTTATTTTATGGAGATATATATAAATTCACGCAACTCCATGTTTGTGCAACATATCACTAAAGAAAATGTAAAAAAAAGCAGAAATTATTTATTTCTTATTGTTGATAAAAACATTAGATATTGTTGATTAGAGCGTTGAAAGAAAAAAAAGTGGTGATTATATGACTCTTTACCAACAAGATGCACAAGGCGACAACTCACATCATTGTAAGTATACCCAACAGAAGCTCAGTGATTCATTATTCAGTTGATATTTCTTGGTATTGTATGACAATTTAATTCAACCTGAAACTTTATAGATCAATTTATTTGTAAAAGATGTTGACAAAACGTTTCAGAGCAATACATCGAAAATGACCAGTAGTTATGGCAAAAGGCCCTCAAGTGCAAACCAAGAGTGTTGATTGCGACATTTTTGTCTGCAAATATATGGAAACATTATTACAAACCGAGAGAGCTAACTGAAATGAGAAATTGTGCTGGTAGGCAGATATGTTAAAATTTAGAGCTAAATTTGCTTATGAGCTATGTCTATGGGCTATGTTTGATACATAATTGATACTTTGATGAATTTAAACTAATGTTCTTAATGAATGATACACTTTTAAACTTTTTTTTTCTCTGTCTGCTTTTTTTTATCATTACCATGTTAAGTGTGATTCATCTCTTTATTAAAATTTTTCAGAATACTATGGCAATACCATGACAAAAACACTTCAATAAAACAAAAATACAACCACAATGACATTGTTATAACGCCTCAATAACACATAAATAACATGACAATATCACCAAGATAATACCACATAACACCTATATACCACCACTTCATTAGCACAACATCAACCTCAATAACAAAAAGATAACATCGTAATAACACATTAATACAACTGCAATAATACCACAATAACACCAATAACAGTACAACAACAACACAATAACACGACAATGACATCTCACTCCAATAACGTGACAATGACACCTCACTCCAATGACATAACAATATCATCACATTAACACAACAATAATACCTCAATAACACAACAATATAACTAAAAGAAACACTCCGATAACATAAGTAACACATTAATAACACCAATAACACGATAATATCAACAAAACAATAAAACCATTAACCACTAAAATACAATCAAAGTAACTACTCCAATAAAACCACAATACTACATCACTCCAATAACACGACAATAACAGAGCAATAATACAACAATAAAACCATTAATCGTCGAAATACAACAAAAATAACCACTGCAATAACATTGCAATAACACCTCACTCCAATAATAAGACAATAACAATGCAATAACAAAGAAAACACGATAATGATACTAATAACACATCAATAACAGTGTAATGACATGAAAATAACACCATTAACCTCCACAATAAAACCAAAATACCCCTCCAACAACACCACAATAACACCTCGCTCCAATAACATGACAATAACACCACAACACAGCTAGAATATTAATCCAATAACACTGCAATAGCAACTCAATCTAATAACACGATAATAACAAAATAATAACATGACAATAACACCAATAACACTGCAATTGCACCTCATTAAAATAATACGACAATAACAACGCAATAATATGACAATAACATCATTAACAGAGCAATACATCCAAAATAACCACTCTAATAACACCTAACTCTAATAATGCAACAATAACACCTCAATAACACTGCAATACAACCAAAATATCTTCCAATAACAACGCAATAACACCTCACACCAATAACACGACAATAACAATGCAATAACACGACAAACACGATAATAACACCATTAACATCGTAATAACCGCCAAATAACACCTTAATAACACAACAAAAATAACGAATAACATGTCAAAGTAACACCTAAATAACACAACAATAACACCGGTCAAACACCAACATTGAACCAACCCAAATTAGTGGAATAATGTCGCAGTACGACCGATATTAATTAATGATTTATCTACAGTTTTTTATTAATGGTTTCAAACTCTCTAAAAATAATTGACTGTCAAAGTTATAGGAATTTCTTACATAAATTCATGCACATGATTATATAATTGAAGATTTTGTGAGGAATTATATCTCACAAATGAAATCCATTAGCAGACTGGTATATGTTTCTGTGGGTTACACTGTAAACAATGCCAGCTATTTTGGAGTAATCAAGAGTGAATATTTATGAAAATGTAAAAATAAAAATTCTAATGATGTTTAATTTCCGTTGAATACCAAAATAAGTTAATTCAACATTGCACACAAATTTGTGTCGCATAGGCTGGTTCTTGGCTTGATGAAGCTTTCTTCTTCTCTCCTGTATACCATGGTTTATATTGTAGAAGCTAACGATACATATAATAAAACTGATCTTAAAGACAAGAATATATATTTTTTTTACTTTCTTATTTTTCTCCAAATACTCATCTAATCTAGAATTAGATATTCTCTTTGGTCGCATCTTTGCTGGGTCATTCAAATTGCATTCTTTTTTTACTGTTTTTTTCTTATTCGTTTTTTTTCTTTGACTAAGGTGCTCTCCCACTTAATATGTTGTCACATCTACTGATAATTTTTTCAATGATTTCAGCATGCATTTCTCAGCTGCTTCATTTCCTTGTGCTTTGGTACTAATTTGATATGCAAACTTTTGGACATATGTGTGAAAGATGAGGTCACTTGATTTAGCATTCCACATTTGTGACTCTTTGAATATTTATATCCATAGCTATTATAGATGTCCATTTTAACATAATAACCCCATCATTTCTAATTTCTTGCAACTAGACATAATTTTAGAATTAGACTTGTCAAATTTAATAATCCTAGGTTTATTCGTCCCCCGATTATTAAATATTTTAATGTAAACTTTTGAATAATTATTTGCACATAATTTCACAACAAGATCACATAATCCATATAATAACTCATCCTCGAACATTAAGCACAGCTTCCTTGAATAAAATGAAGTTGACTGCCTCAACATTGGGCTACTTTTAACAACAAACGCAATTATAGACTGAGCACATTTGAAATCCTCGTTATTCTCATCTCGTCTCTATGTTTCCATGAAATTTTCAAGACTAACAAAACAATCAATAATGAAGTTTGTTGACGTAGAGATACCAGGAAAAATATTATTTGTGGACTCACTTCTTTGTGTTGATAAGATTTCCATTCAAAATATTTATTTTTTTAAAGACTGTTGACCACTTATATCTAATATTGTACAAATCATCTAACTAAACTTTGTCGTGCATATTTCCTTTCTCAATCATGATAACCCAAATTTGTTCAAACTTCTCATCAGAGATGCATTTGCTCATGCATTCATAGTAAATGTCATTGGCTGCCTTACTACCCATACCACAATGAACTATCAAAGGAAATTTCTTATTGATATGCCATTAGCATAACCTATGCCGTGTATGTGACATAAAATTTTATATAGCTCTTGTCATTTTTTGATCCTGATCTATAAGATTGTTATTGGATCTTTGTCATTTATTATACAAATAAATGTTTTGAATAGCCACTAGAATGAATTAATCATCTCATCTGACAAAAAACCAAATCCAAAGAGAAAAACTTGCCAATGGTGGTCCACCCCAACAAAATGAGCATAGCTTAAATTACATTTATTCAGTTTATAACTTATATAAAAAACAATGACATCCCGAAAGTATTCATAATCAAGTTTGGATGTCTCATAACTCCAAAGAAAGCTCATTAATCTACTGCACTCATCAATTTGAAAGTCCCACGTGAACAAGTTATCCTCAGCTTGTTTCTCCGTGAACAATTATAATAGAGGATTAAAGCTACCATTTTCAATTTTAGCTCTTCTCTCTTTTTGAATGAAATTGAAGGCATATCTATTCGTACAATCAAGGTTCTCTACTCTTCCAACTTCTATAGCAAGGAAGTAAAATGCATCAGTAGCTCTAATCAAAATTTTTGTCATCGATTTGAGCAAATTTCGGTTATCTTTCTGTCGGAACACATAAGATGCTTATCGTCAGGGTTCATTAAGGGGTAGTTATGAGTTTCTATAAATTTTTTAACTATCTAATTACCTTCAACATCAATAACATATCGAATCATTGCTGGACAACTAGTCCTTGTGTCCACTTTTTTGAACTTTCACCGTGATGGTGGTGAACTGTCTCTTTCTTGAAACCAACTTTTCCACATAAAAAGTCCTTCATCTTAATTTCCTCAAATTCGACCAAAAAATACTGTGGTCCTTCTGAATAGTAAATCTAATTTGATGTGCATAAGCACATTATAGCTCATATGTTTTTTTCCATTGTTGATATTGGTGCGAAGAGAACTGTCTACAATTGGATCATTACAAATATTTCCAGACTCGCAGAATTGTACATTTGAAAAATAGTTTAAACATGATATAGTGTGGAAATCACGAAGAGAAAAATAACAAGAACGTCACAATAACACAAGTCGAATACCACCACAGAACATAAATATTAAAGCTCCAATAACATTATAATAACACCAGTCAAATACCAACTTAATAACACCTTAATAATATCACAATAATACCAGAATGACACCATATAACACTATACTAACATCAGTCGAGAATATAAAGACAAGTGTTACTGCAATATCACTGAAATAACACCACAATATATTCATAAAAAACTAGAATAACACCTCAATAATATCATAATAACACCACAATAATATCACAATAACACTAAAATAACATCAGCTAAGAATAATACCAAAGCTGTTGCAATACCACTCATATAACACCATAATTACATAATAACAAGATAATAACACCACTATAACACCATAATAAAAAATCATAATAACACCATAATAAAACTAGTACAGAATACCACCATAGAGCAGCCGCAATACCACTCAAATTACATCGCAATAACACAGCAATACACCTCAATAACACCACAATAATACCTCAATAATACTACAATAACACCGCAATAAAATCATAATAACATTGAAATAACACTAGCCGAAAATACCACCAAAGCCACCGCAATACCACTCAAATTAATACCATAATTACACAATATTAATACCATAATAACACAATATTCATACCACAATAACGCCATGATAACACAATATTAATACCACAATAACGCCAAATAATAATACCACAATAAGACCATAATAGAATCATAATAACACTGAAGTAACATTAGTTGAGAATACCACCAAAACTGCAGTAATACCACTCAAATAACACCATAATACCACTGAAATAACACTAGTCAATAATATCACCAAAGCCGTCGTAATACCACTCAAATAATATCATAACAACACCGCAATAAAACTATAATAACACTAAAATAACAACAGTGAAAAAACCACCACAAAAGCCGCAAAAACACTCAAATAACATTGTAATAACACCACAATATCATTTCAATAACACCATAATAATACCTAAATAACACCACAATAACACCGTAATAAAACCATAATAACGCTGAAATAACACTACTCTAGAATACCACCAAAGTCGCCACAATACCACTCAAATAACACCATAATAAGACCTCAATAATGTTGCAATAACACCACATAATAACACCACAATAATACAACAATGATATCATAATAATATTGAAATAATACTAATCATGAATACCACCAAATCAGCTGCAATACCACTCAAATAACACTATAATAACACCACAATAACAACACAATAACACCATAATAACACTGAAATAACACCAACCGAGAATACCACCACAGAACCGCTTCAATACCACTCAATAAAATCTTAATAACACCTTAACAATACCATAATAACACTACAATAACACCATTATAACACCGAGTAATACAGTCGAGAATAACTCTAAAGCCACTACAATACTACCCAAATAACACTATAATAAAACCTCAATAATACCACAATAATACAATAATAACACCACAATAAAAATATAATAACACTATTATAACACCAGTCGAGAATACATCAAAAGTCGCTGCAATAGCACCATAATGACTCTGAGAAAAAACACTAGTCGAAAATACCTCCAAAGCCTCCACCATACCACTCAAATAACACTAAATAAACACCTCAATAATACCATAATAAAACTATAACAACACCACAATAACACCATAAAAACACTAATCAAGAATCCCTACAAAGCTGTCGCAATAACACCATAATAACATTGAAATAACAAATCGAGAATACCTCCAAAACCTCCGCAATACCACAAAAATAATATCACAATAACACCTCAATAATACCATAATAACACTATAATAACACCATATTAAGACCACGGTAACTGCATAATAATACCTCAATAACACCACAATAATACCGCAAAAATGTCATAATAACATTAAAATAACACCAATCGATAATACCACCAAAGCCACCGCAATACCACTCAAAAAACACCAAAATAACTCGTCAGTAGCACCTCATTAACACCACAAAAATGTCACAATAACACAATAATAATACTAATCGAGAATATCATATCACAGCAATAGTGTCGCAATACCACCTCAATAACACCTCAATAACACAACAAGAATAACTTTGCCTCTACAAATCATCACAAAAAATACCAGAAAAGTAACATAATGCAATTGATTAAGAGTACAAAGGAAAACATAAATTAATGTCGACATTTCAAGCACAGTTAAAATCATATCCGTTTAAAATTCTCAACATTATTATAATAATCCATCATCAATATTTCTCGTCCAGCAAAAGATACGTCTTATGACAGCTATGCATTTGTCGAGCGACAATGTAGGGGATTTGACACGATCCAAACCCTAGATACTAAAATTGCATGTGAATAACACTATGCAAAACCCTACCCGATGGTGATAAAAGAAAATATAGGCTCTTTCAGCGCGAAAGGTTTTGTTTTCGAAGAAATGTGCTGAATTGGACCAAGTCATGTATTAAATTATAGAGTTGTTCATATTTTATTCAGTGGATTTGCCGCATAAAAGTGATTAAATTTTATTGGAGTTCAGAAGCATAGCTGCGTTCGAACTCCAGATAAAATATTTTCTCCTCGAGTAGGCTTCATTCACATAGTATAATCTTCTTCTATCCCATCAGCATCCATTACAGAAGCCTAGTCATCTTGCGAGAGCTTCATTCACCGAAGATTCTGATAGAGCAGGCTCCAAAGCTTTGCTTTTTGGAAGTTCTCACACATGATTTCAGGGGCCAATCCTTCAAACAACGCAATAACGAAGCAAGCAATGCATCATTCCGGCGTGCAAGCTATCGATCAGTCCGATTCTGAAGCAGGCAAGTTATGGCAAGCTCTAGATCAAGATGTTCACTACTGTAAGTTCATAAGCTGTATTTTTTTTGCTTCATGTTTAATCTAGGTTTAATTTATTAAGGTGATAAGCCTCCCTAATGCATTTTTTTTTCATATTAGCTTAATCTAGCCTATTCTTTTGGTTTATTTTCCATCTTTTCCTTTGCTTTTTAAAGGGATAACGGGAAGACTCTTGCAATATGAAAAGTTATATTATTTTGTTTCAGTTTTATATTTCTTGAATAATGTGAGCTTTTATAGTTAGTTGAGGTGTAGAATGGTGGTCAATATTCAGGCTAGTGGGATGGTGCCTTAACTAGTTTCATGAAAATATTCTATTTTTAATGTGTGGATTGTACTTTCAGAAAGAAAGAAAAACAATATTTTTACTTTTAGCGGGATGGTGTCTTTATAATTTCAGTTTGTTTAGGGTTCTAACTAGATTTACTTGCTAATTTAATTCGGTACTAGATTTACAAGCCATTTTTTATGTAGGAGAGTGTTTTTGTTAACGCACATAACACTAAAATCTCTTATTCTATAGTTTTGTCATAGCCATTGAGTTACTTTGCCTCGTTGCATCATTCCTTTTGGAATATTCAACTTGGAACCTATCAACATTGTGGCTTCTAGTTATTTTTTATAAGTTAATTAAATGTTGTTCATTGTCTACCTTTTTTATTAAAATATTTTTTTTAATAATTACTGTTTATTTAATTAAATATATACTATTATTAAAATTAAATAAATAATTGAAGAAAAATAAAAACTCTAGGCCCTATTGACATACAACTAAAAATAAAAACTCTGAACCCTATTTACATACAACTAAACTAAACAGCTCATAAATTTTCAGGATACAATATTTTTACTTTATTCTCTATACTCCTAGCCAAACATAGAAATAATTAACTTGTATTTACTTGACAAATAATTAGACAAATAATTAAATAATTTTAAAATATTTAAAATACATTATAATTAGAATATATTGTAAATAATTTACATTACATTTCATTTTAGGCAAACTAGATAGCTTCCAATTATTTCAAAAATGGGCTCAACTAAGGGTCTGTTTGAGGCAGCAACAGCTTATCTAGCTTATCCAGATAAGATGCTTAACCTGATAAGCTGATGATAAGCAGCTGACCCGGATAAACTATTTGACTGTTTGGTTGTGCATTTGAAAAATAATTGATTCTGGATAAATGACCATTCTGCCCCTGTTTTGGATAAGCTGTTTAGATGTTTGATGTTAGTTTTGTTAAATTTTAACCCTAAACCCATATGTCTTCCTTATGTGGACCTAAAATTTCCTGCTCTATGAGTGTTTCAATTCATAACAAACCTTAATGAAGTGCAACTCATAAATAATCCTCAACAATAAAAAGCACAATTCATAATCATAACGATAAAATGTCAGCAAAATAAACCAATCAAAACACAAATTTCATAAAGAAACAAGAATTTCAAAGTTAGGGATATTTGGCGAACATCAATCCCCTAACTTCTCCCAACGAAATATCCATAACTCCAGCACAACAATCAAAGGAAACAAACTACACAGCCAAAAAAACACCATTCATCCAACTATTTTAAGGCAATCAAATGCAGAAAACAATCACACAAGAGCAATGCGATCAAATGAAAGCGAATTTTAAAAATTTCAGTCAGATTTTCTCAAGAGTAGGGTGAATAGTAGAAAGAGTCTGTCTCCACTAGTTGCTGCCGCAAGAGGATCGGAGAATTCGAGTACTTAACGGTTTGGGAAGCCATTGACGAGCTTCAATTCTTTAAATAGAAGAAGATTATCTATAACTGCTAAGATCGTGCATTCAGTTTCTTCGACCACGTTCTTTGCTATTTACATATTCGCCACATAACCTTAGAGACGGAGTTGAGGGCTTCAGTCTTGAGAGGAAGAGGGAGCCCGATCCGAAGTTCGGCTGAGCGATGGCGAGCCGAGCGGGGAGAAGAGCGAATCGGGCCGAGAGGGAGGCGAGGTCAAGCGGGAGAGGCCTTGATCGACAGAGGGAGGCCGAATGAAGGGAGCCGATTTCGGTGCAGAGAGGAGAAGACGAGCGAGGTCTCGGTCGTGGAGGGATCGAGCGAGAGGGACAACTTCGAAAAGGGCAGGAGAGGAAACACGACTTGAAAGAAGTCGGACATAGGGTCTATACTGCGTTCTTGTTTTTTAAGAAATGAAAAATGTAATTTTTTGATAAGCTATTCAAAAGCACGAAACAAATGATGAAGCGATATTTTGAAAAACTCTGCCGCACTTATAAGCTCGCACAAAGGTGCCCGCGTGAGAGAATCTACAGTCCACTCTATCCATAGATCGACCTCCCGCTCCTAAAACGCGGCGTAACATTGAGAAAAATTTGTGGCCCGCTTTAGCCGACATAAACCAAGAAGAGGGGGAGAGAGGATTCGCGAAGGAGGTGAGAGATGGAAAGAGGAGCGTACACGGCATTCGGAATCATCCTGCTTGTCACCTTCTTCTACTTCAACTGGATCCCTTCCGGCAGCGGTGGAGGGTTTAGGATCCGTATTCCGATCCCATGGTTGCAACCGAAGATGGGTTTCATTGGGCGGAACGGAACTGATTTTATTGAGGTGGAGGACGGAACGCCGGTGTACGTGAACGGGTGGAACTCGTACTGGCTGATCTCGTCTAATCTGGAGGATATGTCGGAGATTTTTCGCCGCGGACGAGCCATGGGAATGAAAGTCTGCCGCACATGGGCCTTCAGTGATGGCGGCGCCAATGCGCTTCAGATCTCCCCGTGCCGTTTCAACGAGCGCTATTTACAGGTCCAACGAGCGTATGTGGGCGGGGTTGTGATTAAGGGAGGTGTTATGGTGCTCGGCATGTGTCAAGCTTTGGTAGGCTGTTAATGATGAATGCGGCTGGGGGAAAGGAAATTCGTATAAAACTATATGGGGGATTGTGCTTGCTCCTAGCAAGTATTCGGCAGCAGTTAGATATTGGACTGTGTAGGCTTATCACCGTAGCATATAATTTCGGATCAGATTTCAGTAGGGGTTGAATAATTGGAAAATATTTCTCAAATACTTCGTGGGGAAATTCATACAAAATTTAACATTTGTAGCTATGTTATAGCAGGTGGGGCAAGATAACCTTAGCACAGTTTGCTTGATGTTAAAGTTTGGTTTTATAGGAATGAAAATCAGAATAGTTTACTAGATAAGGTTCTGAATATTTCCTCAAGTTGCAGTTTGATTTTTCTGGCGCATTTGTTTGAGAAATTAAGCTTTAGATGCAGCATTCAATATTCTCATGTAGTCGGCGAGTTACAAACTTTGATTCAATGTTTTTTCAACTTTCAGCTATTCTTGTATTGAAATCAAAGTATATAAATTCCTTTTGCATCTATTGGGAGAGTAAATTTTTGATAATTCATAACTTTGAGTGTTTGGGATTTAATACCCGATTGAATGCAGTCATGATTAGGTTCATGGCAGAAGGGTAGATAAATTCTCTTTATTATTTTGAATCAAATTTTGAATGGGAGATTAGATCTATTAGAACCACTTTTTTTTTGGTTAACGTCCCCAAAATCTCTTGTTGACGACATGTAGATTATTTAGATTTATTGATTAATGAGTAATCCACTTCAGATTTTGATCATGTCTAGAGATAAGTTAAAAATAAAAAAATAATAAAAAATATTTATATATATTTTTTAGAAGACTTGATCATTTGGACATGAAAGATGATGCTATAATAATATTACCCATTTTAATTTTTATTATCACGTTATTCTGTGCTAAATGTTGCACATATTATACTTGATGCAGTATAGTGATGTATTTCACTTTTGTTTTAACTACTGGAATTCTTTTTTTTCTTTTGTTTGAATTATTCTTAAAATTACGGACTTAGTCGTATATATATTAAGGCATAATGACTTTTTTTCTCGGAAGTAAGGAATCGTAAGTGCAAAAAATAAGGATAAATTAATACATGCGAGTACCTATATGCTCCTTTGAACGTTTAAGCCCTAAATCCTAAACCTTGAACATTAAGCAGAATACCCCTTCGCGTAATTCAAGTCTATTTTTATATAATTGATATGCCACCAACAAACTTTCATCGTCCAGCACAAATTTGGAGGTATGACACGAATCTCGATGCAATCTTTTGAATAAGAAACATTCAAATCTTGATAAAAAGACATCCAAAGCTTTGATTTCAATGAAACTTATAATCAACCGATCAATTACGATGAACAAACCTAATGATATAAAAACTAGTCCAATCCGAGTCAAATCAAGCTCAGATTAAGTCATTAACCCATTTTTAGAGGATTTCCAGACACATTTAAAAGCTCAAACAAATGACGACAATAACAAGCCTATACTCGAATCGAACGTCTCGATAAGACGAATCCAATGAGCCTAAAATCGCTCAATTCCGACATCGTTAAGACTATCAAATGCCCCAAAAACGTTGTATGATTGAGGGAAACCTTCTGGACCGTCCGATCAAAATGGCTGCATTAATTGCTCCCAAAACACTATAAATAAACCCCCTAACCCTCACATGAGAGGGAGTGGAATCCTAGAGAGAGTCTGAATCCTTGAGGAGAATCTCCTGCTTGACACTATCGCCGACCGCCGTCGACTACCGCCAACCTCCGTCATCGTCAACCTCCGTTATCTTCGACCTCCGTCGACATCCGTCGCCATCGACCTCCATCGCCGTCGACCTCTGTCACCATGGACCTCCTCCAATCATCGTCAATCACCACCAACCAAACACCGTCAGTTGACGTTGTAATATGAAAAATATAGCTACTCTTTCCCGTCTGTGGGATAAGAGATTTCTGTAATCATTAATCAATAGTAGATTTCCGCAACTGGGCCAGGCCCCGTGGTTTTTCCATTTACGGGTTTTCCACATAAAAACTTCTGGAGTCGTCATCGCTTATTTATTTTTCATCTATGTGTGTGTTGAATTCTCGTACAACGCTAAGACGATAATCATTTACTCTACCGCCACAAATTTTCTAGCACGCATCAATAATAATTATTATTGAATTAGATTTAGTAAAGTTTTTTCATGTATTTTCCATTAAATATCACTTATTTTATTATTGCATTATTATATTGAATTATTATTCAAAGTGGATAAACAACTCTATCAGCTGACTCTTTCCACATGCATAAATTAAAAAACTAGTATATTTTGTGTTTCTCATAAAGGCCACGTCTTCCAGACAAACAGAACTTAGTATGTTATTGTATAAACCAGGGATCCTCTCTGTTCTTCTAGTGCAACCGTTAATGAAGATTTTATAAATATTATATCACCATTTTCTTTGTAATACTATAACTTATATCTACATTTAATTATAATTATTCTAATAAAATAAGTTGACTGGATTTTTAATTTTTATAATTATTTCATATAAAATACCATGCATTACCCACTTGTTTTATTTTCCACTTAAATATTTCATTTAGGAAGATCACGCCTTAACTCTCAACTTGCAATTAGGGGTGTAAACGAACCGAGCACGAACGAATAGAGCTAGTGTTTGTGTTTGAAATATTCGAACACATCACTGTTCTTGTTTGGTTCGTTTAACAAACCGAAGGACAAAATTTTGTTCGTGTTCGTCTCGTTTGCTTATCGAACGAATCAAACACGAACTGTTCGCGAACAACGAGCTTTTTTGACAGTCATAGCTTTGATAGCATACTTCATTAAAATGAAGCAAATTGATCAGGTATTTCATACACTTAAGGTAATCCATACTTCCTCAAAATGAAGCAAACTGAATAAGTCGTTTAAGGTTTTGTTTTGAGTTTTATTTTAATATATAGTATAGTATATTAATTATAATATTATAATATTTATATTAATATAATTAATACTATAATATTATTAGTGTTATTAATAATTTATCATATATTATAATTTATAGAAGTTTAATAATTTAAAATATGATAAATCCTTATAATATATAATTATTTTTAAAATATCATAATTTTTTTATATATAATTATTTTAAATTATTTTATATTTCGAACAATAACGAACCAAACACGAACAAACACATCACTTTTCGTGTTTAGTTCGTTTAATAAACCGAACGAAAAAAATTATTCGTGTTCGTCTCGTTTGCTTATCGAACAAACCGAATACAAACTTCTTGGCCAACGAACACGAACTGTTCGCGAACAACGAGCTCTTTTGACCGCCCTACTTGCAATATTATATTTGTTATTTGAAATAAAAATTAATATCTCTGGGTCATCGAGCTGGAACCTATCCGCATTGGTCCATAAAAATAAATAAATAACAAAATACCTCGTGACACTCATGATGTTATTCAATAAAAAAAAATTAAAAAAAAATGTAATATCATGACACGAGCTAAGGGGCTGATGCTCTAAACTTAAAATAAAAGAATAAAACAAGGAAGAGCTCAAAGCAATGGTTGGTGTGGACTTTTTAATCGACTTATCCATGAGTCTGGGTTTTATATTATTTAAATTTGTTGATTTTCTTAATATAGTTTGTAAGATAAAAAATTCTCGCTAGATTTATTTAAGTTTTTTTATATATTGAATAATAAACAAACATTTAATGATGCAGCCAGGTGTCCAAATTTGGTCATTTTATATTTCCAGCTTAAAAAATTTTCAACTTTATTTAATTATTTATTTATATCAGAATAAATTTATTTATATTTTAAATTATCAACCTGTAGATATATCCATATGCTATAAATTAGGCACCCTTGAAGGAAGTCTAAGCTGCAACAGGTAATGTTTTCAATTTCTCGCTTCTCTTGTTTCTTTTACGACTTCACGTAGGCCATCCTAAGGATTTTTTCTCAAGAAAGTATAGTAACATGCACAAACTATATATGAATTATTTTCAAACATAGGAGTAGACGGATAACATTGTATCGTTTTTAACATAACCATTGCGGATTGTGCAGGCGAGTTTTATCAAGAGGAGTTTATAGCCATGAATGTTGAGCACGGTTTTCCAATGATGGGAGGTGACGGAGAAAACAGCTACGCTAAAAACTCCAGGCTTCAAGTATGCATTCCCTTTGATTTGTCTGCAACTATATTTCATAAACTCAATTTTTTATCCTAATAATGGTTCTATTATGAATGTTAAAAGTTTCAAAATAATCTGATTATTTGGTTGTTTGGTAATGGAAAGTTTTGTTTAACAGTGCGAATGATTTTATTTTCATCAACTTACTTTTGATAGGAGAAGGCAGTGATTATGACAAAACCCTTAATGGAAGAAGCCGTAAGAGAAATATGTAAAAGCCTCCCAGAAAAGCTTGTTGCGGCTGACTTAGGAAGCTCCTCTGGTCCCAACACGTTACTTGTGCTCTCTCAGATCACCAATGCTGTAGATGAGTATTGCCGTAGCTTGAGCCAGCAAAAGCCTGAGATACAATTTTTTCTTAATGATCTACCTAACAATGACTTCAACTATATGTTCCAATTATCGGTGCAATATCAGAAGAAAAGTAGAGAAGAGAAGGGGGATGAGTATGTGCCATTCTATGTTGTTGGGTTACCAGGTTCGTTTTATAGCAGGTTATTCCCTCCAAAGAGTGTCCACATTTTCCACTCTTCCTATAGCCTCATGTGGCTATCTCAGGTTTGTCTATATCCTCTTCGCATATCTATTTAAATAAATATATTTCTGAGCGGACTGGTGTTGCTATAGTGGCATACAATATTAGAGGGAGGCGCTTTAATCAATTACGAGTCAATATTTGACCATTTAATGATCTTCGACAGAACTAACATACTAAGATGTTAAATGATCCGACTTCGAGCCGAATGATGTAGGTTCTAAAAATGTTGATATGTTGGTTCCCAACAAATCTGATAAAAAATTTTGGCTCGTACCTTATTGTTTATTTCAACTCGAGTTTCATGTGTGAGTCAAACCTAGAACAATTTCTGAGCAATTATCATTTTTCAACTAAATTTTATTCTAGATTTGGCACATACCTCAGGATTTGATGATTCTGAATTTGCAGGATTTATTAAAAATCCTGCTTTCAACCAAATAACCCCTTAATCTAAAGGCCAACATTCTGCGCTATAGAACATTGCAGACATCGTCTTATACTTTATTATTTAAGTCTAATCAGCATTTTCTATCACACAATAGGTTGGATGCATTCCTCCACTTCAACCAACCAACTTGAAATCTACTAATTAATCGCATCCCCATTTATATCATCATCACTTTGAACAAGAAACCCGAGATGTCTAGAACGTTCACACCTTTTAAATGATTTGATCACCCATAGTTACAACTTTGTCACTATAGCTACTTCTACTAAAATTACATTTCAAGTATTCAGTTCTAAATCTACTCAAACTAAAGTCTTTGGGCTCATATATCAGTCTCAGTAATTTAAATTTTTTCTAAACTCTTTTTTTAGTCTTGTCCATAAGAAGGATATCACCAGTGAAAAGCATACACCAAGGTGCATCCTCTTGTAAATGTCTAGTAAGAGCATCCATAAAAAAAGCAGAAACATATGTGCTTAAAGTTGATCAATGATGTAACCCAAATGAAATAAAAAAAATATTTGGCAAATCTCCTAGTTACCAAACACAAAACTGTAAACGTATTTTTGAAAGTAAATGAAAATAAAAATGAAAATGAAGATAATAAATTACATTCCTCGGTCATTTCGGGTAGCAGAGGAGAGAAAAAAAGAGAAAAATAGGAGTTTCAAGTCATTGTAAGCCACGATCCTGCCGCTGCATTACCAGTTAACTCCTATTTCGGCTATATCGCTAGGGTTTCTGGGATGAAAGTGATGGTTGTGTACGAAACCTAGAGGGACATGAGAGGGTTTCAGAGAGAGGCAAGGACTTCTGAATGAGAAGACGAGAGGTAGGAAGGAGAGATTAGGGCAAGACCGAGAGGGAGGTGATCTCGAGCGGGATATGGGATTAGTTTTGACTGCTTATAAACGTCTTTTATTGCCTCAGTTATTAACACTATTAGCAATGCTTATTTCCGTCTCTTAATAATAAAATATGTTGGCTAAAACCCCAACATATAGCAGGTTCAAAAATAACCGACGAACTATAGTCATCGATTAATATTTGGTTATAACCGATAAGTTATTCCATCAATTATAACTAAAAAACAGTCAAAAAATAAAATACTATTGACAAGTGATGTTATATGTTGTAATTATGTCGTTGCAAATAATTAGATTAAAAAATAGTCACAAAATATTCGGTAAATTAAACAATTTTTCTGATGTGTAAAAAGTTGTTGATCTTTCCGTTAGTTTTAGTGTTTTTTCCTATATTGAAAGTTATTTCATATGATTTTTAATAGTTACATTCTATTTCTGTAAATTAACATAAGCTGATGTTAGGTACCAAGAGGGTTCAAAGAAGAAGGCTCTGATCATTTCAATAGAACAGACATATATATCGATAAACACAATTCTATCGTGTACCATTTGTATTTAGAACAATTTAAAATAGATTTCTTGGATTTCCTTAAATCTCGTTCCAAGGAGATTATTTCTGGCGGTAGCATGATCTTGTCATTTTTGGGAAGAAGTGACTGTCAATCTGCTGGTGAACAATTATATTTATATCGACTTCTTGCTGAGGCTCTAACTGCTATGGTTTCTGAGGTAGATATATATTTTACCTTTTTTTATGAATTTCACCCATTGTTTACATTTTTTGTGCTTATTTCTAAGTAATTCACCTTATTTTTATATTTGTTTCGAGAAATATAGCCTAGCTTCATTGTAACTTCACTTTCCTTCCAAACACAATACTATCTTTGTCCAGAGGAAAGCAATAAAAATTTTATGAAGGATTTCTATTACTCGTTCATGTTAAAATATAGAAAAATAAGAAATTTGCGGATGAGAATAGTTGCAATCCTTGTGTGGTTTCCGTGGAAAAAAAAAACCCATAAACTAAAAAATTCAATGTATTCTTCATTTGTTTTTATGAAAATTAATCATACACATCACACCTACTGTTTGCCTGCCTACACAAAAGAATAATAATAATAATATTATTATTAATATTAATATTAATATTAATAATAAGACTATTGTTTAAATATTAACTATTCTCACACCAATTTTATCATTGTATTTTTATCTGAAGTTGAAAATTTGTTGCTTGCTTGGTTAACCGTAAATCATATCAATTTGGTTTAGATTTTCAAAATTCATGTTTAAATTTTTTTATTTATCAAAAGAACTTACAAGCTGTTAGCTTTCCCTTTTCTTACTTTGATTATGAGTAAAAACTTTAGGCTTCAACATAAAAGCTTGCAATCTTTATTTGAGGAAGTTTGTTGTTTTTACAATTGATAGATCCTTATTATAATCATATTTCTACCAAAGATAACCTCATGGTTTATTTATAGTGAGCTTTATATTGTCCAAGAGAACAAGCCCTAATGGTTAGTAACTTCTTATCCTTTGAAAATCTCATTAATCTTAATGAGAGAATCTAAACAATATTATATTCAATAAAATTTGATGATCCATACTTGAATGCATATTTTTATAATTCAAGATTGTTAAATAATTTAAATTTTGATTGAATGTTGTTTCTTTCTATTTTATTTTATTGATAAATTATATGTGCTCTCTCAACTAGACAAATAACAATAATGCATATGTTGTCAATCGTCTAGGGCCATTAATAACTGCAATTTAATTATTTTCACTAGTACTGTGAAAATGTCAATACTTATAAAATCATTTTACACTTAATTATGTTAAACATTTTCCATATGTTACATCGTACGTTTGTTATTTTCCTCCGTAAAGTATTACTAATCATTATTTTCAATCATTCAAACAAGTCGTTCCAAATCTATCTTGGCATAAATGTATGTAACTAACAATTATTCTATGTTTCAGTTTGTGCATGCATATGAATATATACATTCCTAGTCTTCAAGGGACACTAACAATTTGTTGCCATCTTTTATTAGTACCAAATACAAACAAAAACTTACCAAATGATTGTTTATCTTTTTTTGTTGCGAAGAGAGCAAAGAGTATGCATTTTCTTTGAATGAAGTAAGCAACATGTAAACAAAATACTTACCTTGTTTACATGCTATATATGGTATGTAGGTAACTTACCCATGCATACCACACAATTCTTACATATTTACATATATAGCACCTAAACTTTCATAATTATATACATGTCGTTCAAATCAATGACATCACATCAAAATTACCATAATCACCAACATTTTAAAGGCGAAATACTCATTTTCATGACTTTTAAAAATGAAGCATTGTAATAATAAATAACGAACTTTTGTTGTTATATATGTAAATGGATAAGAATTATGTAGTATGTATGTTTCCCACACACACACACACACGTGTGCGAAGAATCAGTATTTGATAGAGGCCCAAATACTGGTTCCTTATGCGCTACACCCTTATGATGTAGGCATGACGCCATGTGTCTATATATTTGAGAATCCTGCGCCATGGCGGATCGAACCCTTGACCTAAGGGAACTTACAGGGAACCCCGTAAACCAACAGGTCACGACTTGCGGCAAATGTATGTATGTATGTACACACACACGCACACACTCACACATGTTCTATAGTACATCTATTTGTGCTAAAAAAATATGCATATTCACATATACACTATTACTTCATCCATTATGCAGGATTGATCATATTACACAAGAAGATTCCTTATAATGTTATTTATTGAATGTAGGGACTGGTGGATGAAGATAAACTAAAAGACTTTAATTTACCATTCTACACGCCATTAATGGAAGAAGTGAGATCTATTATCAATATGGAAGGATCATTTGATCTTACACAAGCTCAAACTTTTGAATCGAATTGGGATCCTTTTGATGAATCAAGTGAAAATTTTGTGGAAGACAAAAACTTGAGTAGTAGAAATGTTGCAAATTACATGAGAGCAGTGCTCGAACCTCTAGTTACATCTTATTTTGGAACTGATATCTTAGAAGATTTATTCTCGCGTTATGCAAATAATATTGCAAGGCACATGCACGGTCCGAAGCCAAAGTATACGGTTTTCATCCTCGTTTTAAAATTAAAAGGCGGAGAACAAGGAGTTTGTGGATGCAAATAAATGCAATATATAAGCGAAAATGGTATGGTGACCAAACTTTATGCTTTAGAGTACAAAAAAATAAGTAAATAAAAGTTTGACTGTCGCAACTTTAAGAGAAGAATGGTAGTACGGCATATACCACTTATTATACTCTTGTCCCCCCTCATCCTTAATTTGGAATAAAACAAGTGTTTTCTTCTTTGGTTTTTTTTTTATTATTTTATTATTTATTTATTTATTTATTTATTTATTTTGGGATGGGTTGGTGGGATTGCATTTACATACATAACATACAACTCTTATGTCTTCTTTGGTTTTTTTTTTATTATTTTATTATTTATTTATTTATTTATTTTGGGATGGGTTGGTGGGATTGCATTTACATACATAACATACAACTCTTATGTTTTATTTAACACACATGTAAACTTTCATGTTACACATATAGCACTTAAATCTATAATATCACATCATAAAATAGCATTATTAATACTTTTTAAAAGTGAAATACATATTTTCATGCATAAGCACCAAAGTGCTATGCAAATAATAAATTTTTATTTTTTTATAAATCAAACTAATAAATTTATAATAACTTTATTTTTTTTTTCACTTTATATTTGAAGAATACAACTTTATTAAGCCACGTTGAGGTAATAGTGGTGTAAGAATATTAAAAAGGATAAAATATCATGTGAAATGTACTTCTTCCCCAACTAATCCCACAATAAACCTAAACAAACATGGGCAGCCGCTTGATGCGTCGTTGATAATTCCTTGAGCTCCCTTTCGTAATCCAATAAGCATTTAGCAAATGGTCAATAGTACTATCTTGCTCCTTAAAAAATTGCTTGGGGTACGAGATTTAGTGCCCGTTTGGGACAGCTTAAAAGTGCGGCGGCGTTTTTGAAAACGCCGCCGCACTGTTTGTTTATCGCGTTTTACCAGCTTTTTCTAAAACAGAGTTTTTCTATTTCAAATAACTCCGACCGCAGCACCCTACCCGCGTTCCGCGTTCGCTAAGCCTCCTTTTACACTACTGCCCTGGTCCTTCGCCCGCCGCTCCCGTCTGCTCTCCAATCGCATTCGCCACAGTGCCTCCAGTCACCTCCCGTCGCCGATCTGCCCGCTCCCGTCGCCGATCTGCTCGCTCCCGTCGCCGATCTGCCTCCAGTCACCTCCCATTCATCGATCTGCCCGCACGGTCTTCCTTCCTTCTCCCGTCTCTGTTCGCCTTCCTCTATTTGATACGCTTCATCAATTTTTTTTATTTGATATGTATGGGACGCTTGAATTGCGAGGACCTTCATGGCTTAGCTGTAGATCAAAGAGTCTGTAGATCAATAACTCTTCACCCACTGACTGGATTTCTTTCTGTATGTGATGGGGGATGAAGATGAATTCCATTTCATAATCTGATCTTTCCCTGTTATTGGAATGCTTAAGTGGTAGTTTTTTTCTTTGCGATACCTTTAAAGAAAATAGTTTTATGATCTCTTTAGTGGAGAAGAAGATTCTTTTCTGGCTTTTTTTAGATCCTCTGGAAGCACGATAAATCCATTTCAAGTTACTTGTGGCCTAATGGACTTCACTAGTGTGGCATTGTTTTTAGTGGTTTGCAAGTTTCACTTTTCTGGTATATGCCATGCTTATTTTACAATCCTAGGTTATTAATATATTATGCATTGGTATCTTACAAATTTTGTTAGTAGTTTTGTGTTTGTAACTATTTTAAAGTCATATGAAAAAAGAGCTTGACTAATAATCATTTTTAAATTTAAAATAAGATTTCATATGTTAATGAAATTTTATTAATCTTAGAGGAGCATAATTTGTTATTTTTCTACAAACAGCTACAAATAAAGTTTGTTTTCAAACCATGAAACCAAACGAACTAACGACTTATTCATTTCGGAGCGTAACGATCATTTATCCACAACAATTGCAAATCAGTTGTTCTCCAAACCTTCAAACCAAACAGACAATGCAACTTATCCGGATCAATCAACATCGCTAGACTTATCCGAATAAGTTCGCTTATCCTGAATAAGTTGAATAAGTATGCAATGTACCTAAACAGACCCTTAATACTTTTTTCTCTTATTTTATCTGTGTGATTCAATATTTTTATATTTCTCATGTATACTAACCTAACCATTAGTAGACCATTCGATCAGCTGTCAAACGGTTTGAACAAACCATTTTCAGCCTAAATATTTCTTATGTTTATCAATTAATCAAACATTGATCTAATTAGGCGCAAGTCATACAAATAGACCCAAATGGACTAAAGTCTTAAGGCCTTAGCCACAAAGCTTTTGTTGAGGAAGATAGTAGAGTACTTCTCCAAACATATTATATTTCACTAAAATATTTCATCAAATTTATATCTCATCATATTTATATGAATTACACCAAGATTAGTAGATTTTTTTTTTCTATGTACAAGGTTCATTTTTATATTCCTCTTATGCACTTCCCTTTTGAGTGTTCAAAAGCCTTCCCAAGCATTTGAACCAAGTAATCATTAAATACCCAACCACTTAAAACGTATTTCAAACTCATCCAACTGACCTTTTCCACTCTCTAATCCAAAACCTCCATAGAATCACTCTAAATAACTCTAGATCCTTTTTTTTTAGTAAAAGCGCACATAGGCTCTAATTCTATTGCTAAAAATTAAAAATTAAAAAACCGAGAAAAAGTCCCTAAATTCACACACCGTAAAAAATCCAAAAAAAATAAAATAAAAACAGGGTCCTTTTTCCAAAAAAGAAAAATACAACTCTACACGACACTACTCGACCAACAAAAGACACGACACAAGAAACAAAAATTAACACTCCATAGAAACTAAACTAGATAAGTAATCGGGTAAGAGGTTAGTCACAACAGGCTTCCTTAGTTTCGATCCAAGCTTAACAATCTAATCAGCCACCTGGTTTCCATCTCTTTTAGTATGATTCCAAACAATATTAAGTCCAGAAGCAATTGATTTCATTCTTTTAACCTGCAATATAATACTCCAGTGGCAACTAAGGTTAGAGTTACAAATATTCCAAAGGTATAATGAGTCAATTTCTAAAATAATATTAAACAATCTCATTTTTTTTGCAATAAGGAGCGCAAAAAAAATAGCTTCAGCTTCAGCTATTAAAGGGGATAAAGCTAATATAGGAGCAGCAAACCAATATAGCACAATATTATTCCAGTCTCAACAAATTCCACCAATCCCAGCAACCGAAGATTTCCAAAGAGTCATCAGTATTGATCTTAATAAATGGAGCAGGTGGTTTAAGCCAAACAATTGTATTAAAACTCCTAAACGTAATCTGTAACCTTATATTAAGCTTATTAGCAATATTAATTAAGCAATTATTGTTATTAAGCTGAATATCCAAAGCAGTTAAGCATTTACCAATATAAGAAAAAATTTGGCATATAACTTGCTTAGAAGTAACAGCAATACCATCAAATTTGACATTGTTACGAGTTAATCAAATAAACCAAACAACAATTGAAGGAATAGTACTTAAAAAAAGATGCCCCCTAATATTCCAATCCCTAAAGATATCCAAAACAACATTATAACCAGAAAACGAAACAGATCTATCACATAGAGAGAAAATACTATTCCAAATATCAAATGAAAAGCTGCAATTACCAAATATATGCAGAATTGATTCTTCACTATTCTTACATAAATAACATTTAGAAGCAAGTCTCAGACCTTTACGCTTCAGAATATCATCCATTGGAATGCAATTATGAAACAATCTCCAATTAAAGAAGGAAATAGAAGGTTTAAGCCACTTGTTCCAGATCCAGGAAAGATCAAGTCCCGGGGTAAATACTTCCTCAGAGGCAAAAGTTTTAGTATTAGAATCCTCCATCCTCCCTTTAATTTTAGGAATATCTCTTTTAGAGGTATTAATAGGAATATTAGAAATAAAAACAACATCCTGATAATGAACCATACTACTCAGCTGGGTTATATTCCAAGAGGAATGAACCCACAAATCTTTAACCATAATATTAATATCATGAGGCCCACCATAAAAATTAGCCAAAGGACCATTAGTGGTCCAGTCATCATACCAAAATGAGACATCACCCTGGCCAATATCCCAACAAATATAATGTTCAACATGAGTAGAGTATTTCATCATTTCTTTCCAAACATAAGAGTCAGATTTAGAAGGAGTAATAATTAAAGGATAAGAATTTCCACAATATTTAGCATTGAGAAGAAAAGCCCAAATAGAATTATTATGTCTGAAATGAAGCCATAGCCTCATAAAATTATACTTAATAGTATCATAAAGTGTTCTAAAACCCAATCCACCACGGGTGGTGGGTTTACAAACCTTCTCCCATTTTTTCCAGTGCAAGATTTTCTTGCCACAACCATCCCACAAAAAACTATTGAACATAATCTCTAATTTCTTAATAACAGTAATAAGCATATTCATAACTTGCAGAATATACAGAGGTAAAGAAGTAAGAATACTCTTAAGAAGAGTAATATGCCCACCAAAAGACAAATTTATTTTCCCAAGAGTGCAGCTTCCTTCTAATCTTATCCAACAAATCAGTAAAAAGAATTGTTCTTTTAGCTTTCTTATCCAAAATAAAGCCAAGATATTTAATAGGTAAATCAGCCTTATGACAATTAGTATAATCAGTAATCCAATGAATTTTATCATTGGAAACAAATTTAGAGCAATAGAAAAAACATTTAGAAGTATTAAAACGTAAACCAGATGCATTTTGAAGATGAAAATTAAGATGCCAGATTTTCTTTATAAACATTTTATTCGAATTAGAAAACAGAATGAGGTCATTAGCAAAGCTTAAATGAGAAATACTCAAGCCACCTTTATGATTATAATTAAGAACAAGATTTTCATCATAAAGCTTATTCAAATATCTAGAAAAGTAATCAAAGAAAATTATAAAAAGATAAGGAGAAAGAGGATCTCCCTGCTTAATACCTTTGGTAGCTATAAAATGCCCATGAGAATTACCATTAATAACTAAAGAATAATAATTGTTATTAAGAAGAATTCTGTAAATAAGATTACAGAAACAAACATTAAAGCCATGAGCCTTCAAAACATCCATTAAAAACTCCCACCTAATGGAATCAAAGGCTTTTTTTAATATCCATTTTGAAAATAATATTACCATCTCTTTTACTTTTCTCCAAATCAAGCAACAGCTCTTGGACAGTGAGGGCATTGTCTCCAATAAATCTTCCCTTAAGGAAGGCAGTTTGATTAAGAGAAATGATCTGACCTAAAATGGGTTGAATCCTATTAACTATGATTTTAGAAATAATCTTAGAGATCACAGTGTTAATACTAATAGGTCTGAAAGAATCACAAGTATTAGCACCATGCTATTTAGGGATTAAAATAATACTAAAACTTTTAAAATACTTAGGTAAATCAATGCCACGAAAAAAATCTTGAATATTTTCAACAATATCAGACTTAATAATATCCCAACATTCTTTATAAAACTCAAAAGTAAAACCATCAGGCCCAGCAACCTTGCCTTCCTCAATAGTATCAAGGATAGACTTTATTTCACTTATAGAAGGAATGTAAGTAAAATTAAGAAGATGCAAATTAGCATTCTGAGAAAACAAATCATGACTAATCTGATCAAGAAAACAACTATCATTAGAGAATAAAGAAGTAAAGTAATTAATCTCATCCATAATAATATCATTCTCATTGCTCAAGGTATTACCATTCTTATCTTTAATGATAGAAATCAAATTCATCTTTCTCCTATTCTTAATACAAGCATGAAAAAAGGCAGTATTTCTATCCCCATCTAAAAAAAGAGTTTTAGTAGCTTTTTGAGCATAAAAACTTTCCTCCATATTAATAGCACTAGTAAGATCTTTTTGAGCCTGAATGAAAAGATCAATGCTAATAAGATTATGGCTATAATGTAACTCCATATCTTTAACTCTATTCTTAGCATCAGCCACCCTTTTATTAAGATGCCCAAAAATAGACCAATTCCAAGTTCTCAAGACCTTAGCAAGATGCTTCTGAAGCATCCAAAGTTATTGGCCAGAATTAACTAGTTTAAAAGCAAGCTTACTAATCAACCAATTATTTTTAACACATTGAAGAAAATTGGAATGCTGAGTCCACATATTAAGAAAGCAGAAGCAATAAGATTTTTTTATTAAAAGTATTAGATATCTTTAATAAAATAGGAGTATGATCAGAAGCATTAAAAGCAAGATGATGAATCACAAAATTGCCAAAATTATTACACCAATTCGAGTTAGCTAAAAACCTGTCAAGTCTTTCAAAAACATTACCACGATGCCATGTAAAAATGTTACCAGAATAGCCTAAATAAAAAAACTCAGCATTCAAAATAACATTATTAAAACTAGACATTAAATTAAGATTAGACATACTTAAAATAACTCACATCCGTACTTCAGACATTCTTAATTTTTTAAAGTGTAAGCATAGTGCTCTTAACTTTGAGTTTAATATCCCATCAAGCTTCTTATAAAATTTTCCTCACAAATAAAGCCAAATTCTTTCATCCTCAACATAGTTCTTAACCATTCTTGGAAATCCATTTTCCTGAAATCTTTTATGCTCCAAAACACTTCTCTTAGCTCCTTGTAATTTAGAATGCATCAATGGAAATTAGTTCACCAAAATTTTCTCTCCTAGAGTCCAAACGATCCACTTTATCACCAAAAGATCTTAGTATAAACAAATTCTTGAGAGATTCATATAATGGTATGCTTTGAATTAAAGTTTTTCAAGTAGAATTTGAATATTATAGAAATTGCATTAAAAGATAAATTTCATAATAAACACTATTATTTTCTTTGTAAAACATTCTTTTGAAAGTATTACCATCTTAAAAAGGCTTTAAAGCTCATGATTTATATAGAAAGAACTAAGATTTTTGCAATGATGATAATGTGAAATGCATTTAATGCATGGTGGTGTGATTTTCTAGAATTCCCATTAATACACAGGTGTTTTCCACTTTAATCAATTATAATACTCAAACATAATATGATAAGGGTAAATAAAACTAATTTAAATTAAGATGGGCATTAATAGATATATAATTTGCCCTTTTGATTGTTGTCTTGACTAACTTCACAACTCTAACTCAAATTCTAGTCCAACTTAAAATTCCACTCTAGTTTACATACAAGATATGCCTCACTGACTTGCAATTTTTCTTTCAATAAAAAAATGTTTGGCTGCTCTGTCCATTATTAGTATGAAATGAATAATCATACAAGCGGCTGCCATAGAATTTATGGTTGTGGATAATTGATGAATTACATATACGGCGTAGTAATGATGTTTTTTTCAACTTATTATACAGGATATCTAGATATCACCTATTAATCCTTTAATAATCTTAAAGAATTCACCCAATGATTGAACAATAATAGTTCCTCATCACATTTCCTATTTTGATATGTCTAATGCATGACACACTAGTTAGAAATAAAGATAAGAATTCTTGAATGTTGAGACTCAAGAATTAGAATATTCAGTACAATAGCAAAAAGCATTTAAATATTCATACTCTCATCAGCATTACTAGAATGTGAGATTATATATATTTTTTCCAAGAAGTATAAACAAATGTTAGTAGGAGGTTTCATTTGAAATAAATCAAGTAGATCATTCATTCATTTTGTAATCAAGATTCAGCATAGCCAAAATTTGAAATTCTTTTTCAAATTTTCTTATTGAATATGGTTTGAAATTGAGTTTCAATTTACCATAATAAATAATATATTGAGTTTTAGTGATCGAAATAAATATTTGAGGTTTTCATTCCATAATCTAATTATAATTGGCCCAACAATTTCATTTCATTTATACTTATAGATATATGTTTCATATACTAATGCAAAATAATCTTTATTGAGTATTTTATTAAATTTTTTGTTGAGCTATTAGTTGAAAATACTAATAAACTTATTTAGTAACTAAAATGTTTGTTCTTTTATTTTTGAAGTTTTTTTTTCAAACATATTTAAATATCAAAATAAATGAAAATAAATGCTAATTTTATATAAGTAAGCATCCTATGCAGGCCTCACTCACCCTTACATGCTCGCAAGCTCAATATAATAGGAACAAGGAGTTGAATGTTTGACTAATCTGAAAATTAATAAATATATTAGTGAGGTTCCTTTCAACAAGGATGGACATTTTTTATTTATTATAGTCAAACTCTCAAATCATCTGAAATATATGACTTCTTTATTGATTCTAAAAACTCTTAATCTGAAATAGTCAAGGATCATAAGTCAATAATGTTTTGCAACTGTCTCTATAAAATCAATGATGAACTAATTATTAATAGATTAAAACTTACTATTCCCGAACTTATTTTTCCTAGCTTAACTGACTTTGCGGATGTGGGATATAAATGATAATACAATTACAACCAATGAGCTTATACGTAGTTATAATTCTTTAAATTCTACTAAAGTATGCACCAAGCCTGATCTTCTAACAGCATTTGATCATGTCAACTGCTAGTTCCATAAAAATCACTTATGGAATATTAGTTCTTTTGCATTTTTTGCCAATTGGATCATTGCTTACATCTGTGGTGTTTATTTTACCATGATCATATATCAAAAGCTTAGAAGTTATTTTTCTTCCAAAGGGACTTATGACAAAGATGCATGGTAACAATTGCTTGCATAATAAAAAGTTTCTAAAAGGGTCATTATAAGAAATAATAATCATTGTCGCTCGCCAATGGGGGTTTGGGGATTATCATTTTAAAATAGATTTAATTTAATATATATGTAGTTTTGAAAAATGTCATTTTTTTTAATTTTTGAAAATATGAAATCAAACCGATTTCATACACGCGATAGTTTAAATAATCAATCACTGCACCACAAGCCATACATCTATCCCGAAAAATAGATATATTACTTGATGGTAAGGCTTGATCAAATAAACTAAAGGATTCATGACATCCGTTTAGCCTGCGAACCATTTATGTTGACCGACAACGTCACATATCTAATATGAAGGAATTAGATAGGGTTTATATTAATCCGGGGTCTTTAAGTTTCTTATAAGGGCAAGCCTCTATAATTAATTATTCTCAGATAACCGAAGTAACCTAAGAAAACTCTTGATAAAGATCATGAAATTTTATTTTCATGACTTCAAAAAGGTAGGATCTTCAAGAAAATATGTTAATAGGAAATCTAATAGGTGAGTGGCTCAAGTTTCAGAATAGTTATTGTAGGGATCTAAAGGAGGAGGAAACTAGAGGAAAGACATAGATCCAAGAAGAATCTTGGTGTTCTTTACCAAACTATCCTATGGTTCTGCTTCAATTTGTGATATTTATTTAATGTTTCATTCTGCCAATCTTATTATTTAAGGCTTATATTCACTCGATATCGATCATGTGAAGGGCCTGAAAGATAGGAGGATTTATTTCATGTCGGGTGACAACCTTGGAAGCTAAGGTGAGTTAGGGCTTATATTGCACAAGGTGTAAAGACCTAAAGAGATAAAGTGAGGGTTATGCTACACTGAGCAAGCTACCTCAAAGTCCTATTTCTTGTTGTTTAATTCTAAGGAGTTTTGCTCTTGAAGATGGTCGTTGTTAACCTCACTTTCGGTTGAGGTCTAGTCTGTCTTTAGAATAGCCCAGGGTCTAGCTATAGGACTCTCCTGGTGACTTTCTTAGAAGACTAGTTATGGAACCCCTCCCCATAGAAGTACAAACTCTTCTTACTTTACTGGGAGTTTTCATATGCTTAAAGCCTAGTCTCCAGCTTTTGGGAGGAAGAGACCAAGCATAAGGAAGCCCAAAGGAAGTCCCCTGTAGGTGGTCAGACCTTAGGATCTATCCTGGGAGGTCTGGAGTTTACCCACACTTACACTACACACTCACAAACCCTAAACAAGGCACATCACCTGATCCCCTAATTCTTTGGAAACTTATGCAAGTGGTTTTCCCAAGCCATTAACCTCAAGCTAGGGTTTGGCTAGTACCAATACATTGAGGACCAAATGAGAGTGACCCTTGATCCATAGCTCAATCCAAATAATTCCATACTACTCACATTCAACCAATCTCAACTTTTCCAAAATTTCAATTTCTAACGCCTTTGCCCCAACATGCCCAAAATTACCCAAAATACCCCCAAAACCCTAAAATTCCCCAAAATCTCCAAAATCACCCAAATTACCCATAATTTTTCAAAGATCATTCCAAATAGTCCATACCACTCTAATTATCCAAAATTACCCAATTTTGGGTAGCATAATCAGAAAAACCGCATTATCTCCTATGATGTTTAAATTGACTCGTGAGTGCGGTAGCATAAAAATTTTAAAAGTTATTTGAGTTGAATTTAATAAATTATGAGGCAATAGGCCTTAAGGGCAAAATTGTAATTTTGAAATTTAAGCCTTAATCAAATATTTAGGCCTAATCAAAGGGATATGGGTAATGAATAATCATAATTGACATATTTAGATGATTGAAATACAATGGATATAATGGTAAAACCCAATCTCACATTTTTAAATAGTAATATTCTTAATTATTATAATTGAAAGATAATTTAAATTAAATGATTATGAAATAAGGGGTTTTACTTTGGAAGGTAATACTACACTAATTTAGAACCCCTAACTAATGGTTTCATGACAATTTAATATATTGATAATGATTAAATACATCACAAACTTAACATTTCTTCAAATTGTAAATTTACTCATTAAGTCTTAAGGGCTTAGTAGTGAGCTAGACTTCATCTAATTTGACTCAATAAGTATTAGAAAAAATGAAATATAATGAATTTTAAGCATTCTAAAGCACTGTAAGTGCAACTCTAAAATTAAATTAGCTAAAATCTTAATAAATTAATTTGCCCCTACGAGCCTTTACCCACATAATTTATAAATAAAATATCAAGTGACAGTTACCCCACTCATTGGGATAATTGAAACATCAAGATTCATTAAGCATAAGGGTATATTATGGATGAATTATTTAGCAAGTATAATAAGCTCAAATGAACTCGAGAGATCAAAAGGATTGTGAAATATCTAGGGTGTTCCCCGAATCTTTTCACAAGTCTTCTGGAAATCTCGGAGGACGACCGATCCTATTATACTTTGCTAAAGAGAGACATCCTCATAAATGAACAAATAGGAACTCACCAAGTTATGACATAGTATTTGGTAGTTACTCTATAACCTTTTTTTCCTATTTTATGGCATGCAATTTTAAATTCCTTCCAAAATTATATATTTATTGCAAAAGGCTAAACTTTCAGCTAGAGCGCGAGAAAAGGATTGGTACGTTTTTACAATTTACAACACTTTCTTTTCTTGCATTTATTTTACTGCATTTTCCTGCTTATAAAAATCACATGTCAAAACTAAAGAGTTTAGGATAGCCACAAAACCAAAACAAAACAAAAATCAAATTCACCGTCACAACAAAGCAAAATATAAGACAACTCAAAATTTAATCATAAACAAAACAAAATTATAATTTCAACTAAATTAAAATGTCTCTATCATCTGATCGGGAATCTCTCGGAGGAGGAAAGCTACGGCTGCTAACGAGATTTCCCAAGGTCTGAATGAAAGTATCGAATTCATTTAGTTGAATTTGGTAAATTCATCTGAACTAAGTGAATCCCAAGAAAATGGTGGTGCAGGAACGAGGGCACCGTGGGATCTTAACCAGTGTCGCTATAATCAACTTAATTATTCCCCTAATAAGACATTAAGACGTCTCAATTTAAACATTTCTAAAACATGAAATTTCTCTCATCTCTTTGAATTGACATGCAATGAAGAACTTGGAGCGAACACAGTGGGCAACACGATCATCTTCAACAGCAATATTCCTTTTTAGAAATAAACAACAAGCCATAAGATTTCGAGGTAGTTTTCCTAGTACAACATAAACCCTCACTTTATCTCTTTTTGGTATTCGCACCTCGTGCAACATAAGCCCTAAACACTTATTAGGATTCTGAGGTTGTCATCGAATATGACATAAATCTTCCTATTTTCCAAGCTATTCATATGATTGGTATCAACTTAATGTAAGCCATAAATAATAAAATTAGCATAATGAAACATTAAATAAATATCTCAAATTGAAGCCAAACCATAAAATTAGCTGGATGAAACATTAAATAAATATCTCAAATTGAAGTCAAACCATATGATAGTTTGGGAAATCACAAAGATTCTTCTTGAAGCTGTGTTTTCCCCTAGTTTTCTCTCCATTTAGATTCCTATAATAATTGTTTCAAACTTGAGCCTCACCTATTGGATTTCTATAATCACATTGTCTTGAAGATCCTACCTTTTGAAAGTCATGAAAATAATATTTCATGATTTGTATCAAGAGTTTTCTTAGGTGACTTTGATTATCTAACATGTAATTAACTATAGGGGCTTGCCCTTATAGGAAACCTAAAGACCCCAGATTAATATAAACATTATCTAGTTGCTTCATATTAGATAGGGGAAGTTGTCGGTCAACATAAATGGTTCACACACTAAATGAATGTTATTAATTCTTTAATTTATTTGATCAAGCCACATCGTCAAGCGATATATCCATTCTTCAAAATATATATATGGTTTGCGGTGTAGTGCTCGATTATCTAAACAATTGTATATATGAGTTCGGTTTGATTTAATATTTTTAAAACTTAAAATGATATTTTCCAAATTATATATATAAAAAAATTAAATTAAAACCCCATACTCTTTGGCGACCAACACCCGCCTCTTTAAGGAAAAAAAAGGGAAGCCTAAAGTTATTAACACTCGCTAGCTATGGTTCTTTTTATTTTAGTTTTACTTTTTCTTATTTTTATTTATGTTAAATATTTTGGTTTGGAATGTTCATAGGCTTAATAATGACTCTTAATTGTACTATTTTAAGAGATTTATTATGAAAATCAAGCACATATGATTAGTCTTTTTTAAAACAAACTATTTATATCTTTTATTTATAATATTTTCTCTAATAAATAGTTTAATATTTTTCTTAATGAATGTCATGTGAATAATTTTGACTTAGATGGTTATGGTAATATTTGAATTAAATGGAACTCATGATTTTTTTTTCATTACTTTAGAAATTAATGCTCAGTACATTCATGGTTATGCCACTTTTTATTCTTCTTTTAAATTTTATGTTACTTTCTTTTATGTTGAATAGCTGATGTTGGATCTTAGATTGACTTTTGTGAGCATGTCTCGAGCGTTGGAGTTATATGAATGAGAGAATAAAGTGAACTAAGAGTTACTGCGAAGAAAATCGGTGAAGTCGCCATTATTTTTAATTTTGCCTCCCATTTTTATAAAGGCGTATCTTGTACAATTACAAAAATGAGAGAAAAATTGTGGAAATTATTTTTAATATGGTTAATGATCTAAAAAATTGTATTGATTTCATTCCATATATCTATTACAACTTAAATTTTGATATGACGGTATTTAGTTGATTAATTCACTATAACATAGCCGATTGTGGAGATCGACGAGGCAGCGACCTTGCCTTTTGTTTGGTCAGCGAGGTGTTCAATCAGTCAATCGTTAAATCTCAATCAAGGGTTTCTATCTGTGCTTCGATTTATCAGTTGGTGGACTAATGAGTCATTTATTTTTGTCGTGTGAATCGTGGCTCACTTTTTGCTTGGCTCAAGTCTTTTGGGCCTACCCGGTTGGTTTGTCGCCTCATCCGGATACCTTTATTTGCAAGGTATTATGTGAATTTTTTGCTGCCTGTCTGAGGTGTCCGTTGAGCCTTGCTAGGATGAATTTCACCTCGCACTTGGCGGATATTGACGTTATCGGCGAGGAACCATCTCTAGGGCTTTGACATGTCCCATGTTTAGAGACGCGGCTTCACCTGCTTGGCGGTGACTTGTCGATCAATTGTTTACCCTTGAGGGAATTTTTTTTTTGTATTTGGTTGTTTATTCTCTTTGAATTTATGTTAGTAGTTATAATGTATATATATTAGTTCCTCAAATTTTTCTGCTCCTTAGTGGTGACAGCTATGATAAGGACATATAAATTATTATCTTAATCGTGTCAAAAAAATCAAGAAATTTAATGATTTGTTTTCCCTTTATTTTTGAGAGCGGCGTGTCTTCATAATAATTTCAGTTACTTAGTAGGCTTTTTTGTCAAGTGCCACGAGCAATAAGAAGATCGAATCAAGCCTACTGGCCTTAACGAGGTATCCACCAGCTCAGACATCTGTCCCAAAAAAATGTGGTTAGGAAAGAAAGAAGTGTCGGTCGCCAAATTGAAATGTCATTGCAATTTGAAAATGATTATATATATATATATATATATATATATATATATATATATATATATATATATATATATATATATATATATATATAAGCCATGTGGATCTGGGAAAAAATAAGACATTCTTCCAATATTTATGGATGTCCTACCCTACGAACGGGTAGTTCAACCAGCTGATTTGCAGTAGCAATAAGGCTGCTGTTTGACAGTAATTCTCTCTCAGTAGTAGTAGGCATCTTTTCTGTCATCTGAATGTGCATGTTTGCTTCTTTCCAATGTTCAATCACGTCAGGGAGGGAAGCCTGAACACCCTCCACGGTATTTGTTACTCCAATAGAGGAAGGCTGAGAAGAAGGGGCAGTGACCGCATCCCGCCTTCTAGGTACAACCACCTGACACTCCAACAATCGATCCTTATCAACATACTCTGAATCAGTATCAGTAGACTTTTACATCGTATCTGGTGTGGATGTTGCATTAGGTATCACAGGCAGCGAGGAAGAGGGTATAACCGTAGCAGGAATGTGTGGCCCATTTTTACGTGGATGTTTAAGATTCGGATGCAGGAGGTAACTGACCCGACCCGCAATTACGCAGTAAATTAACTTCCAAAAGAAGGCCAAAAACTTGACCCGATTTATAAATAGCGGCTAGTGTGCAAATTCTTAAAGGATATAAAAATTAGAAAATAATTTACACACTAGGGGTACTACGCAAGTATACGTATCGTTTCGAGTAATATAGAGTTTTCTTTAAAAACCCCGATATCGATCCCACGAGGAAGTGAAGTAAGAAGTCTTTAGTCAAATTCTAGTCTACTACTAATAGTCCTTAGTTTGGAATGTCGATTAAGATTGTGTTTATCTAACAACTATTCCTAAATGCAAGTGTTGAATGTAAGATAGAAACCATAACTAAATGCAAATAACAATTCTAAATATAACCCTTTTTGGATGAATTAGTTTGGAGAATTTTGAGATATTAAAAACTACTATTCTTATGTAATGAAATAGATAATGTATAGGATTGAGATGCATTTAATATTGTATGTGCCAAATAGGAGCAATCTTATTCTTTACCCTTTGGTCCAGGCATAAAGAACATTGACTAATCCCATGTTTGGTTACGCGAATCTGCGGCTAAGTGGAAGGATACCGACTGCCACTTCGGAGCTCCCACGTTCCCTCGCCCGAGGGCTAACATCTACACTTCGAGCACTCGAACGATAGGACCGAATTAAGGATTTTAGCTTCGTCACTCTAAAATCTCCGATCTCGCGCCCGATTAATATTATTTCCTATTTATTTGCATTCAACTTCTATGAACTTCACCATTCATGGAATTTAAATGTGGTTCGTACTTAGTTGTAGAAAGCATAGCTCTCTCGGATCGTATGTTTTCACAACAAATTTTAACATTACAACAGACTTTAATTGCAATGTAAATGAAGTGCGAGTAAAAACCATCACATTTATATCTAAATTAACTCTAACATGCATCACAAAATCCTAAGCATGAATTCTACTCATTAGAAAAGAAAAGTAAATTGAAAACAATGGCATAATCATCTCATGCCACTATTTCCAAAGAAGAAGAAAGAGTAAGAGAGATACGTCACAAAGCACGAAGAAAACGCAATGGAAACTTCATTTAAACAAAGCAAATCCACTACATAAATGTTTACAAAATCATAAGATAATGAAGAACAATACTTAGCTTTTTCCTTTGAAAGAAAGAGGAAGATCTCTCCTGAAAGTCTCCGTCGATCCATGCAATGCTCGTACAATCCCTTACAAATTCTCTCAAAAATCTCCTCTCCAATCTCTCCAAAAGGGTAGAAATCTACATTTCTACTCTTAATCTAAGAATCCTAAACATTCCTCTAAGTTTTTCTCCAATTTTTTCTCTATAATCTTCTCTTAATCTCCCTTTTTCTAACCTATATTCGCCATTTTTAAAGAGTTTGGACGAATTCCCAAGAGTTTCCTTATGCACCCCTTTGAAAAAGCGTCCAAATACGTCGAATATTGGCCCAAAACCGCCAAAAGTCAGTTCGTGGTCGTCTGGGCCGCTGTCGGCGAGTTCGAGCTCGCTGTCGGCGAGCTTTTCGGCCACTTTTCGGTGGTCTCGGGAAAATCTCGCCGTCGGCGAGATGGCTTTGAGCAGCTCCACCGTTTCGCTCCGTTTCGCCCCGTTTCAGTTGCGTTGCGTTCGTAAGAGATAGCCCTACAAAATAAGCATAAAAACAACCTTTCTTTAAAGTGTAATCTCATTCAAAAATATGCAAAAAGTATAAAAGAGATTAAGCATCGAAAGACTTATCGAAAGGTGTCAGGGCAGAATTTCATTTCTTGCTCGTTTTTGCTCCAAATTGCACCGTTTTTGTTTCCTTTTGCTCCAATCGTCATTTCTTGTACCTAAAACCAAAAAACATACAAAATACCTTCCTTTAAAGTGTAATATCATCAAAAAATAAGTAAAATAATATAGCAAAATACGTATATATTTTAGGCGTGTCAAAATCCTCCAAACTTAACTGTTACTTGTCCTCAAGTAACACTTTTACTACATAAAAATATAACTTAAGACAATGTACTTTTCACCTGTAAGACACTAAAATTTTTTTATTTAAAAGAATATATTGGTTAGACTTTTAGAAAAAATTCGGTAACTCGGAGTTAACACTACAAGTATAAGAACATTCGACGAATAAAGTCTAAGGGTTCTAGTCTTATTTATTTCAAGATAAACCATAATTTGTCACATTAAGAATGCCTTGAAAGATTATGTGAAAAAGAAGTTCATGCAAACTTCATTAGAATGTAGGCTAATACTTTAAATATAAATTCGAAATGAAATCGAGTTCTCACTTTAGGGTGACTCAAGTGAAGCCAATTTTTGATTAGGCATCTCCTCAAGCTTCTCCTCATAAATATTTTTCTTTCCTTCTTCTTTTTTTTTCTTTTTATCTTTTTTTTAATGAGGATTACTATATCTGGAGAGCCTGTAATGATTTTGAACTTCACTCTCCTCTTTCTAAAGTTCAAACTTGAAACACATCCTTACTTTATAATTAGGTATGAGCTTTATTATTCATCATAAAGTCATAATCTCTTCTTAACACACAATTCTTTAAGTCTCTTAACATTTTAAAAATACAGTTTTCTTTACTTTAAATAGTTAACTATAATCAAATTCTTTCATACCAAATATCTTATCCTTATAAAATTAATTTTTATTACTAAAAACTTTCATCCAATCCTTCCATAATATTCAATTAAAATAAAAAGGTTTTAGTTATCTCAAGCGAGGTTCAATTGTCAGAAGTTATGTTAATAAATTTTTAAAATATAATAATTGAGAACAAATAAGAGTTAATATTTTTCTTCCCCCCAAACTTAAAATTTAAAATATTTTGCAATTAATTCCATAAAATATAGTAGGAAGAAAAAGTAAAGGTTAAATTTACTTACTACTACAACATCCTATCAAATTCATATCATGCATAATTAGGATAGAATGACTGTAGGAGAAAGTAAATCTAGCCTAAAACATGCTTGTAATAAAATTACACTAAAAGGAAGTATTTTCACATTAAAATTTTATTTTTCTTTCTACCCCCAAACTTAATTTTTAGCATATATAGCATTCAGTATAGAAAATATAAGCAGGAAGAAAACAATTTAGTAATTCTATCTACCACAAATGTCTATTAAAATCATTTGCAAGTATTCATTAGGACATAACAATATGCGAGTAGAAAGTAAATCTAAACTAATCATGTCAAAATGAAATTAACTAAACCAAAGTCTAACTAGCATAGCATGTATCGGCAAGGGATTATAAAAATGTTCTTCAAGACCTAAATAAAGTTGTAACACAAACATAAACACAAATACACAATTCAAATACAAACTCGAATGATAAATGAGGTCGATTCTTCCTTTATCTCATCGCATCTCACTAATTTACTTCCAATTTCTAACAGAATCACTACACTAGTAAATTAGGCACTTCAAAAGATTTTATAGATTATAATCCCAAGGACAAGATTATCCCTGATATATTGGCTCCTAGGTACCAATCTCAGGCATTACCTAATCCTTATAATTAAGCACCTCTAACAGTTATAAAGATAGTGTATGAACATCCTAATGGTATTCATCAAATAGGTTCGCGACTCCTACCTAATGAAAATAAAGTTGTAGAAAGGAAGTAACAAATTAAGATGACACTATCATTGTTCGAAATTCATGATTTCTCTTGTAAAACTCGAGTACGGGTGAGACCCGAGTTATAGTGGACTCGTTAATCCAATTACTACAAGAGATCAATTCTAGCCATAAAAAAAAGTTAAGGAATCACCTCCCTCATGACACACAAAAATCAAATAAAATAACAAACAATCCAAACATCTATCAACAACAATCAAACTTAAACAATCCACACTAAAGCAAGCACAATACAACATTAATAATCATGACTCTCGAGCACACTAAATCAAAACACACTGATAACTATGAGTTGCCTCCCATAAAGCGCTTGGTTTAACATCATTAGCCCGACAGATGATTCCTCCTGGATCAAAATTCCATTTAAGTAATCCTCGATCAATCGCCCAATCTTTTTCAGATCCAGGGATTCCTATAAAATCCTCAAATTTTAATTTTTCATTCAGCACTTCTTTTTCAATTTGATTTATATAATTGTTCCTAATATTTCTTTCTAGATCCAATATTCTTCGATTGATTTTTTCAATCTGCATATTAATATCATCCTTGAAATTTATAAGAAATGGATATTTATAGAATACTTCAATATCTCCCAAATTTTGGATCAGATTCTCTTTAAATAATTCAGATTCAAGATCAAATTCTTCTATGTCACTCTTATGATTCAAGTTATCTTCCAATTCTTTCCCTTTATAATTATTAAATGATGGAGGATCTATCTTAGTTGAGGAAATAGGTTTTCTAATTCCTTAGGAATTTCTTCCAATGGTCTTCCAATATCCTTATCCTCTTTTCTCAACTCAAAGTTCTTTTGAAATTTATCCTCAAATTCTCTTCCAAGTCCTAGTTCAATAATTTTTTCTTGTTCATCATTCAATTCAGGTTTTTCTTGTGATTGAGTCGCATCTAAAGATATAAAAGCTGGTTGTGTAGATGAATTCCCTAAATAGATAGGCTTTAAAATTGTATGGGGTACATCCATCTTAAGTTCATGAGATTTTTTAAGAGATGGAACTAAAAGTTTACTATTTTTTGTAGCGTCCATCATTTCACACCTCTCCTGAACATACATACAGTCTTCTTTAAATAACCTTTTCAAATCATCATGAAAATCTACTTCATTCTCATCTATTAACTTACTCTCAAATCTTTCTTGGAAATGGTCTTTACTTAGATAATCAATTTCATCCATCCAAAAACAATCATCATCTTTTCTTTCAGTTGGATATTTCATAGCCTTTAATACATCAAAAGTTACTTCACAGTCATTAATATTCATAGTCAACTCTCCTTTTTGCACATCTATCATAGCTTGTCCAGGTAACAAGGAAAGGTCTCCCTAAAATAATTGGAATTTCTTTATCTTCCTCCATATCTAATACAATAAAGTCCAAAGGAAAGATAAATTTATCCACTTTAACAAGCACGTCTTCTATAACTCCTTTTGGATAAATGATAGATCGATCGGCTAACATAAGGGTTACGGTAGTGGGAGAAATATCGATTGAACCTAACCTTTTAAATATAGATAGAGGTATCAAATTAATGCTTACTCCTAAATCACATAAAGCTTTTCCACATAATCTTTTTCCAATTGCACAAGGAATTGTAAAGCAACAAGGATTTTTATGTTTTCGAGGAAAATTTTTCTGAACTATAGCGATGCACTCCTCACTTAGTGCAACTGTCTCGTAATCCCCAAATTTTCTTTTCTTGTTTAATATATCCTTTATAAACTTTGCATAACTTGGCATATGTTTCAAAGCTTCTGTGAAAGGAATATTTATCGTTAACTTCTTAAGTACTTTCACGAACTACGAAAATTTTTATTCGATTCATGCTGTCTAAGTCCTTGAGGAAATGGAGGTGGTGGTTTTCCAAATTGATTTTAGTTGGAGATATTAATTTTTCCAGATCCTTAGAAACATGTTCTTCAGGCCTTTTAGTTTCCTTTGTTTCTCTCACAACATCTTTTTCTTTTCTAACCACGTCCTCTATCTCTCTTCCATATTTTAATTGGACAGCTTCTATTTGTTCATTAGTGTTATCTTTAGGGTTGATCTCATTGTTGCTAAGAAGTGTTCCTTGTTGTTTATTGCTAAGTGAATTAGCAATTTGTCCCAGTTGATTCTCTATGTTTCTAATCGCAGCATTTTGACTTTGCAACTGTTTTCCCATTTGCAATACCACTTCTTCCACATACATCTTCTTACCCTCAAATTGTTGATCATTGTTAGAGTCTGGTGGATATGAAAGTCTATAGTTTATGTTCCCGTAATTATTCCAACTTCCATTAGGATTTGCATGATTATTTTCCCATTGTTGGTTTCCATCGTCAGTAGTAGGATTCCGATTAAATTTAGGATGGTTCTCCCAACCACAGGTTGTAAAAGTTAGAGTACGAGTTATTTATTGTATTTAAAGTCTCATATGATAATTTAGAATCAATTATACGCCCTAATGAACTTTCCTCACTTACAGGAGTAAATTGAGGTTGGTTCATTCCAAATTGGTCCAACTTCCTTGATATTGCAGCAATGCGAGATGCAAGAATTGTAATTATATCCGTATCATGAACACTAGCTACATTTTTATGATTTACCCTTGTAGAGGGCCATTGAAATTCATTTGTAGCCATTTCTTCGATTAATGCATACGCTTCATCAAATGATTTTGACATTAATGAACCACCGAAAGCGGCATCGATAATAGACCTGAGGGATCCTACTAACCCATTATAAAAAGTTTGAATGATTAACCAATCGGGCAGAGCATGGTGTGGACACTTTCTTAGGAGTTCCTTAAATCTTTCCCAAGCTTCGTATATTGATTCTCCTTCATACTGAAAAAATGAGATAATATCATTTCTAAGTTTAGTAGTCCTTGAAGGTGGAAAGTATTTTGCTAGGAATTTCTGAGTTAACTCATCCCAATTTTTAATAGAATTGGGTGCTAAAGAGTATAACCACATTTTAGCCTTATCCCTTAGTGAGAAAGGAAAAAGCTTTAGTCTAACAGCATCGTCTGACATACCGTTATAACAAAATGTAGCACAAAGCTCTAGAAAATTTGATAAGTGTAAATAGGGATCCTCCCAAGGAGTTCCCCCAAACTGATTGTTCTGCACCAGTTGGATAATTTTAGGATTTATTTCGAATGAGTCGGCTTCTACGACGGGGTTTTGTATACTTAGAGTGAATTTCATCTGTCGTAGGATTTATGTAATCCCTCGATGATGTATGATGATTTTCCATGTTATTATCTTGAAAGTTTTCCATTTCCATTTCTAGTTTTTCGAGTCCTTTCTGTATTTTTATATTTTTATTTTTTTCAAACTCGGGATCATAAGGCACAAGTCCTACAGATCCTTTGTTTCGCATACGTAACACAACAAATAATATATTAACAATTAAACAAATAAACGATGAAATATATTCAACACAACAAAATATTTTTACGAACACCATATTTTTCACACAAACAATTTTTTCACAACAATGTTTCATACAACAAAAAATTTTTCACACAAAAATAGTTTTTACTACACTACAGTTTTCCAAATCTAAGCCTAATTGCTTCAACTAAAATTCTCCTAAATTTCTTACCGAAGCCTCCCCGACAACGGCGCCAAAAACTTGACCCGACCCGCAATTACGCAGTAAATTAACTTCCAAAAGAATGCCAAAAACTTGACCCGATTTATAAATAGCGGCTAGTGTGCAAATTCTTAAATGATATAAAAATTAGAAAATAATTTACACACTAGGGGTACTACACAAGTATACGTATCGTTTCAAGTAATATAGAGTTTTCTTTAAAAACCCCAGTATCGATCCCACGAGGAAGTGAAGTAAGAAGTCTTTAGTCAAATTCTAGTCTACTACTAATAGTCCTTAGTTTGGAATGTCGATTAAGATTGTGTTTATCTAGCAACTATTCCTAAATGCAAGTGTTGAATGTAAGATAGAAACTATAACTAAATGCAAATAACAATTCTAAATATAACCCTTTTGGATGAATTGGTTTGGAGAATTTTGAGATATTAAAAACTACTATTCTTATGTAATGAAATAGATAATGTATAGGATTGAGATGCATTTAATATTGTATGTGCCAAATAGGAGCAATCCTATTCTTTACCCTTTGGTCCAGGCATAAAGAACATTGACTAATCCTATGTTTGGTTACTGAATTTGCGGCTAGGCTGGGAGGATACAGGCTGCCACTTCGGAGCTCCCACGTTCCCCTCGCCTGAGGGCTAACATCTACACTTCAACACCCAAACGATAGGACCGAATTAAGGATTTTAGCCTGTCACTCTAAAATCTCCAATTCTGTGCCCGATTAATATTATTTCCCTATTTATTTGCATTCAACTTCTATGAAGTTCACCATTCATGGAATTTAAATGTGGTTCGTACTTAGTTGTAGAAAGCATAGCCCTCTCGGATCGTATGTTTTCACAACAAATTTTAACATTACAACAGACTTTAATTGCAATGTAAATGAAGTGCAAGTAAAAACCATCACATTTATATCTAAATTAACTTCTAACATGCATCACAAAATCCTAAGCATGAATTCTACTCATTAGAAAAGAAAAGTAAATTGAAAACAATGGCATAATCTTCTCATGCCACTATTTCCAAAGAAGAAGAAAGAGTAAGAGAGATACGCCACAAAGCACGAAGAAAACACAATGGAAACTTCATTTAAACAAAGCAAATCCACTACATAAATGTTTACAAAATCATAAGATAATGAAGAACAATACTTAGCTTTTTCCCTTTGAAAGAAAGAGGAAGATCTCTCCCACAAAGTCTCCCGTCGATCCATGCGATGCTCGTACAATCCCTTACAAATTCTCTCAAAAATCTCCTCTCCGATCTCTCCAAAAGGGTAGAAATCTACATTTCTACTCTTAATCTAAGAATCCTAAACATTCCTCTAAGTTTTTCTCCAATTTTTTCTCTATAATCTTCTCTTAATCTCCCTTTTTCTAACCTATATTCGCCATTTTTAAAGAGTTTGGACGAATTCCCAAGAGTTTCCTTACGCACCCCTTCAAAAAAGCGTCCAAATACGTCGAATATTGGCCCAAAACCGCCAAAAGTCAGTTCGTGGTCGTCTGGGCCGCTGTCGGCGAGCTTTTCGGCCACTTTTCGGTGGTCTCGGGAAAATCTCGCCGTCGGCGAGATGGCTCTGAGCAGCTCCACCGTTTCGCTCCGTTTGGCCCCGTTTTAGCTCCGTTTCGCCCCGTTTCAGTTGCGTTGTGTTTGTAAGAGATAGCCCTACAAAATAAGCATAAAAACAACCTTTCTTTAAAGTGTAATCTCATTCAAAAATATGCAAAAAGTATAAAAGAGATTAAGCATTGAAAGACTTATTGAAAGGTGTCAGGGCAGAATTTCATTTCTTGCTCGTTTTTGCTCCAAATTGCACCGTTTTTGTTTCCTTTTGCTCCAATCACCATTTCTTGTACCTAAAACCAAAAAACATACAAAATACCTTCCTTTAAAGTGTAATATCATCAAAAAATAAGTAAAATAATATAGCAAAAAACGTATATATTTTAGGCGTGTCAGTAACACTGATGAGGTGAGTGTCCAAACATACTATAGTAGGTGCAGTAAAGAGGCTCCTATTCAAGTTCTGCTGGTTGCCAAAATCCCTGATGCTGTGTGTCAATCCATATCTCTCACGAAAAAGGTAACATAATGTCCCGTTCTATTAATATTCTAGCCTCAGAATGTCGAGTTAGATTCTCTGTAGATGTATCAATTTGGAGTGGTTTGCCATAAATCTTTGTGAAAGCAAATAGAAGCTCTTGGTCGTAAAGGTGAACCTGTAGATCTGGGAAGCACAACCAAACAAGAATGATGGGAGGTTCAGTACGATGGTCAACATCCACCATCCATTTTAGTACATTCATCACCTGATTGTCTTTTCAAAGGATTTCTCTATCAAACACTTGGGTGTAATCTCCATCACCCTTTAATTGAATGAGAACGTGTCGACCATCCAGTCTAACAATCTTCCAACTTCCATTCAGCTTTATTTGTTTAAATTCCTTTCAAATCAATTCAATTTTAGGATTACCATAGAGGAATTTACCTACTATAAACAGCTGGCAGGGTGCAGCTAGGGTGGAAATCTCTGCCTTTGTGAGAAAGTGTGTAGGTTTGTCGTCTTTACGAGAAGCTTTTTTGAGAAACCAAGTTTCAAACGCTTGCGTGAATGCATCGTGGTCTTTCTGCCGGAACATGTTAGAACGTGAAGGGGCGCGGGCTTGGTTATCGTCGGCGAGGGCGTCGGCGTAAGAACGACCCTAGGCCATTGCTATAGCTGCACAAATCCCACCGAAAGGACTGCACCAAGGTGCACAAACACTCGAAACAGAAGCGAAACAGAAGCAGGTTCGAGCGATTCTGGCTGAGCAATCCTATTCTTTACCCTTTGATCCAGACATAAAAAATATTGACTAATCCTATGATTGGTTATTGAATTTGCGGCTAGGCTGGGAGGATACCGGCTCTCACTTCGGAGCTCCCACGTTCCCCTCGCCTGAGGGCTAACAATCTACACTTCAGCACCCAAACGATAGGACTGAATTGAGGATTTTAGCATGTCACTCTAAAATCTTCAATTCTACGCCCGATTAATATTATTTTTCTATTTATTTGCATTCAATCCCCATGAACTTCACCATCCATGGAATTTGAATATGGTTCGTACTTAGTTGTAGAAAGCATAACCCTCTCGGATTGTATGTTTTCACAATAAATTTTAACATTACAACAGGTCTTAATTGCTATGTAAATTAAGTGCAAGTAAAAAACATCACATTTATAATTAAATTTACTTCTACCATGCATCACAAAATCCTAAACATGATTTCTACTCATTGCAAAAGAAAAGTAAAAGGAAAATAATTGCATAATCTTCTCATGCCCCTATTTCCAAAGAAGAACAAAAAGTAAGAGAGATATGTCACAAAGCGTGAAGAAAACACAACGGAAACTTCATGTAACCAAAGTAAATCCACTAGGTAAGTGTTTACAAAATCATAAGATAATGAAGAACAATATTTAGTTTTTTGCCTTTGAAAGAAAGACGAAGATCTCTCCCATAAAGTCTCCCGGCAATCCATGCAATGTTAGCGAAATCCCTTACAAATTCTCTCAAAATCTCCTCTCCAGTCTCTCCAAAAGGGTAGAAATCTATATTTCTACTCCTATTCTAAAATCCCTAAACATTCTCCAAGTTTTTTTTCCACTTTTCTCCTCCCTTTTCTATCATAAATTCATTAATTTAAAGAGTGTGGACAAATTTCTAAGACTTCCATTAAGCACCCCTTCGAAAAAGCATCCAAATACGTTGAATTTTGGCCCGAAACCGCCAAAAGTCAGTTCATACTCGTTCGGGGCGCTGTAGGCGTGTTCGAGCTCGCTGTCGGCGAGCTTTCCTGCCATTTTTTGGGGCTCTAGGTAAAATCTCGATGCAGCGAGATCGAGGCCGCCGTCGGCGAGCAGGCTCTGCGCAACTCCACCGTTTCACTCTGTTTGGCTCCGTTTTAGCTCTGATTTACCCTGTTTCAGTTGTGTTGCGTTCGTAACTGATAGCCCTACAAAATAAACATAAAAACAACATTTCTTTAAAGTGTAATCTCATTCAAAAATATTCAAGAAGTGTAAAAGAGATTAAGCATCAAAAGACTTATCGAAAGGTGTCAGAGCAGAATTTCATTTCTTGCTCATTTTTGCTCCAAATTGCACCATTTTTGCATCCTTTTGCTCTAATCATCATTTATTGTACTTAAAACCAAAAAACATACAAAATAACTTCCTTTAAAGTGTAATATCATCAAAAATGAGTAAAATGATATTGGAAAAAATGTATATATTTTAGGCGTGTCAAAATCCCCCAAACTTAACTGTTACTTGTCCTCAAGTAACCCTTTTACTACATAAAAATATAACTCAAGGCAATGTGCTTTTCACCTGTAAGACACTAAAATTTTTCATTCAAAAGAATATATTGGTTAGACTTTTAGAAAGAAATTTAGTAACTTAGGTTAACACTACAATTATAAGAATATTCAGCAATCAAGTCTAAGGGTTCTAGTCTTCTATTTATTTCAAGATAAACCATAATTTGTTACATTAAAAGTGCCTTGAAAGATTATATGAAAAAGGAGTTCATGCAAACTTCATCAGAATGTAGGCTAATACTTTAAATATAAATTCAGAAATGAAATCAAGTTCTCCCTTTAGGGTGACTCAAGCGAAACCAATTTTTGATTAGGCATCTCCTTAAGCTTCTCCTCATAAATATTTTTCTTTCCTTTTTCTTTTTCTTTTTTTTTCTTTTCTTTTTCTCTTCTTTTTTTTCTCTTTTTTTTTTAAATGAGGATTGCTATATCTGGAGAGCCTGTAATGATTTTGAACTTCACTCTCCTCTTTCTAAAGTTCAAACTTGAAACACATCCTTACTTTATAATTAGGTATGAGCCTTATTATTCATCATAAAGTCACAATCTCTTCTTAATACAAAATACTTTAAGTCTCTTAACATTTCAAAAATAAAGTTTTCTTTACTTTAAATAGTTAATTATAATCAAATTTTTTTATACCAATTATCTTATCCTTATAAAATTAACTTTTATTACTAAAAACTTTCGTCCAATCTTTCCATAATATTCAACTAAAATAAAAATACTTTAAGTCTCATAACATTTCAATAATACTCAAGCGATGTTCAATTGCCAGAAGTTATGCTAATAATTTTTGAAAATATAATAATTGAGAACAAATAAATGTTAATATTTTTCTTCCCCCCAAACTTAAATTTCAAAAATATTTTGCAATTAATTCCATAAAATGTAGCAGGAAGAAAAAGTAAAGGTTGAATTTACTTACTACTACAACATCCTATCAAATTCATATTCATGCATAAGCAGGATAAAACGACTGTAGGAGAAAGTAAATTTAACCTAAAACATGCTTGTAATAAAACTACACTAAAAGGAAGTATTTTCACATTAAAATTTTATTTTTCTTCTAACCCCCAAACTTAATTTTTAACATATATAGCATTCAGTACAAAAAATATAAGCAGGAAGAAAACAATTTAGAAATTCTATCTACCACAAATGTCTATCAAAATCATTTGCAAGTATTCATTAGGACAGAACAATATGCAGCAGAAAGTAAATCTAAACTAATCATGCCGAATGAAATTAACTAAACCAAAGTCTAACTAACGATGTAGGTATCGGTAAGGGAATATAAAAATGTTCTTCAATACCTAAATAAAGTTGTAACACAAACATAAACACACATATGATAAATGAGGTTAATTCATCCTTTAACTCAACCAATCTCACTACGTTACCTTCAATTTCTAACGGAATCACTGCACTAGTAAATTAGGTACTTGATCACAGAAAAATATGTTAAGAAATTCATACCTATTTTTTTATGAAATTGCACTTTAAAGAAAGGTATTTTCTTTATTTTATTGCTGAAATGGAGATTTATAAGTGATAGAAACAAAAAGCTTGAAATGGAGCGAATTTGGATCAAAAAAGGAAGAAATTCATGCAAAATGAACTAAGCCGCCGACGGCGAGATCGAGCCCGCCGACGACGAGATTATGAGGAGAATTTTTGAAGAATTTATAACTACCTCACCGACAGCGAGCCCGAGCCCGCTGACGGTGAGATCGCGCGGTTTGGAGACCTTCTAGAAGCCCCACCGACGACGATGTCGTTTCTCGCCGACGGCAAGATTGGTCAAAATGCCAGATACATTGAACCTGGATGCTTTTTGAAGAGGTGCTTAAGTACCCCTTGGACCTTTATCTACCTCTATAAATAGAGGACGAATTTTAGTCTTTTGTGTGTCTATTTTATGTCTTCTGTGTGTCAATTTTATAGAGTCTTAGTGTCTACTTGGTTTTAGTAAGTGTAATTAGTGAGTTAGAAGTGTCTTTGTACTTAGAAGGAAAAGTCGAAAGGAACTTGAGAAGTACGCTTGTGGAGGAAATTGAGATAAATATCTTTGTTTATTATTGTTAACTTTAAATGAAATCCATGCTTTGTTTAATTCTCATGCATTCTGCTTAGTTTTCTTTGTCTTTCTCCTTGTTTATGAAATTATGTGAATTGATGAAATTAAACAGACGTGCTTAATATATTAAAATAAATTGTGATAATTTTTACTTAAAACTTAATTTAATTTTCAATCTAGCCCATTGATTTGTTAAAATATGTTGAATTATCAACTATAGTAAAGATTACATCCAATATTCAGAGAAGTCAAAAGCCTTTGAAGGAGGATGCAAATAAATAGGGAAATATTATTTATCGGACGTAGAATTGGACATTTTAGTGTGACAGACTAAAATATTCAATTCGGTCCTATTGTTTGAGAGCTGAAGTGTAGATGTTAGCCCTCAGGTGAGGGGAACGTGGGAGCTCACGAAGTGGCGACGATATCCTCCCAGCCTAGCCGTGATTCGGTGATCGAGCATAGGGCTAGTCAATGTTCTTTGCACCTTGACCAAAGGGTAAAGATAGGAATGCTTCTATTTGTCACAATACAATAAAAAAATCTATTTGAATTCATCATTTACTTAATTTTCTAAAAACAAGGGGAAAGATACTTTTTCTGAAATCTTTAAATCAACTTTATTTAAAGCATTAGTTTACTTTAGTTCGCTTTAGTTAAGTATTCTAAATTTCTGTATACTATATTAGTAAGTAATTCCTTTAAATTTAGTTGTTACAAATTTAGTAAAACTTCCCTGTGGGATCGATAACCAGGACTCCACTAGAGCCCTGTATTACTTGATATGATATGTATACTTGCGTAGAATCCACATTATACATTCCATCATAAAATCAGATATATATTAAAGCGGGATCAAGTTTTTGGTGTCGTTGTTATTACATAATTTGCAAACATATAAAAAAAGTGGGTCAGTACTTTAAAATGATTTTATAGATTATAATCCCAAAGATAAGATTATCCCTAATAAATTAGTTTCTGAACACCAATCTCAGGCATCATCTAATCCTTATAATTAAGCACCTCTAACGGTTATAAAGATAGTGTAAGATCATCCACATGGTATTCATCAAATAGGTTCGCGACTCCTATAAAATGAAAATAAATTTGCAGAAAGGAAGTAACAAATTTAGATGGAACTATCAATGTTCGAAATTCATGATTTCTCTGGTAAAACTCAAGTCTGAGTGAGACCCAAGTCACAGTGGACTCGTTAATCCAACTACTACAAGAGATCAAGTCTAGCCATAATAAGAAGATAAGGAATCACCTCCCTCAAGACAGACAGAGATCAGATCAAAGCACTAATAATCCAAACATCTACCAATCAACAATCAAACTTATCAATCCATAATGACACATAAAGATCAAGTTTATCCACTCTAAATCAAACACAATACAACACTAACAATCATGAATCTCAAGCACACTAAATCAAAGCACACTGATAACTATGGGTTGCCTTCCATAAAGTGCTTAGTCTTAACGTCGTTAGCGCGACAAATGATTCCACCTGGATCAAAATTCCAATTAAGTAATCCTCAATCAATCGCCCAATCATTTCCAGATCCAGGGATTCCTATAAAATCCTCAAATTTTAATTTTTCATTTAGCTCTTCATTTTCAGTTTGATTTATATCATAATTCCTCATATTTCTTTCTAGATCTAATATTCTTCTATTGATTTTTTCAATCTGCATATTAATATCATCCTTGAAATTTATAAGAAATGGATCTTTATAAGATTCTTCAATATCTCCCAAATTTTGGATTAGATTCTCTCTAGATAATTCAGATTCTGGATCAAATTCTTCTATGTCACTCTTATGATTCAAGTTATCTTCCAATTCTTCCCCTTTATAATTATTAAATGATTGAGGATCTATCTTAATTGAGGAAATAGGTTTTTCTAATTCCATAGGAATTTCTTCCAATGGTCTTCTAATATCCTTATCCTCTTTTCTCAACTCAAAGGTCTTTTGAAATTTATCCTCAAATTCTCTTCCAAGTCCTAGTTCAATAATTTTATCTTATTCATCATTTAATTTAGGTTTTTCTTGTGATTGAGTCGTATCTAAAGATGAAAATATTGGTTGTGTAGACGAATTCCTTAAATAGGTAGTCTTTAAAATTGTGTGGGGTACATTCATCTTAAGTTCATGAGATTTTTCAACAGATGGAATTAAAAGTTTACTATTTTCGGTGACGTTCATCATTTCACACCTCTCCTGAACATACATACAGTCTTCTTTAAGTAATGTTTTTGAATCATCATGAAAATATATTTCAATCTCATCTTTTAACTTACTCTCAAAACTTTCTTGGAAATGGTCTTTACTTAGATAATCAATTTCATCCATCAAAAAACAATCATCATCTTTTCTCTCAGTTGGATATTTCATAGTCTTTAATACATCAAAAGTGACTTCATGGTCATTAATATTTATAGCCAACTCTCCTTTTTGCACATCTATCATAGCTTGTCCAGTAACAAGGAAAGGTCTCCCTAAAATAATTGGAATATCTTTATCTTCCTCCATATCTAATACAATAAAGTCCACAGGAAAGATAAACTTATCCACTTTAACAAGCACATATTCTATAACTCCTTTTGGATAAATGATAGATCGATCAACTAACAGAAGGGTTACAGTTGTGGGAGAAATATCGACTAAACCTAACCTTCTAAATATAGATAGAGGCATCACATTAATGCTCACTCCTAAATCACATAAAGCTTTTCCATATAATCTTTTTCCAAATGCACAAGGAATTGTAAAGCTACAAAGATCTTTAAGTTTTTGAGGAACCTTTTTCTGAAGTATAGCGTTGCACTCCTCACTTAGTGCAACTATCTCGTAATCCCCAAGTTTCCTTTTCTTATTTAATATCTTATTCATAAACTTTGCATAACTTGGCATCTGTTCTAAAGCTTTAGTAACAGGAATATTTATTGTTAACTTCTTAAGTACTTTCAGAAATTTTGAAAATTTTTTATCCAACTAATGTTGTCTAAGTCTTTGAGGAAATGGAGGTGGTGGTCTTTTTAAATTGATTTTAGTTGGAGATATTAATTTTTCCAGATCCTTAGAAACATGTTCTTCAGGTCTTTTAGTTTCCTTTGTGTCTCTCACAACTTCTTTCTCTTTTATAACCACATCCTCTATCTCTCTTCCACTTTTTAATTGTACAGCTTCTATTTATTCATTAGTGTTCTCTTTAGGGTTCATCTCATTGTTGCTAGGGAGTGTTCCTTGGTGTCTATTAATAAGTGAATTAGCAATTTGTCCCAGTTGATTCTCTATGTTTCTAATCACAGAGCATTTTTACTTTCGAATTGGTTTCCATTTGCAATACCACTTCTTCCATAGACATTTTCTTATCCTCAAATTGTTGATCATTGTTAGAGTTCGGTGGATATGAAGTTCTATAGTTTGTGTTCCCCTGATTATTCCAACTTCCATTAGGTTTCGCATGATTATTTTCCCATTTTTTGTTTCCACCATCAATAGTATGATTCCAGTTAAATTTAGGATAGTTCTCCCAACCTGGGTTGTAAAAGTTAGAGTACATGTTGTTTATGGTATTTAAAGCATCATATGATAAGTTAGAATCAATTATATGCTCTAATGAACTTTCCTCACTTACAAGAGTAAGTTGAGGTTGGTTCATTCCAAATTGGTCCAACTTCTTTGATATTACGACAATGCGAGATGCGAGAATTGAAATCGTATACGTATCGCTGAATACTAGCTACATTTTTATGATTTACCCTTACGAGATGACCATTGAAATTCATTTGTAGCCATTTCTTCAATTAATGCATACGCTTCATCTAATGATTTTGACATTAATGATCCACAATGACGGCATCGATTATAGACACTAGAGATCCTACTAACCCATTATAAAAAGTTTGAATGATTAACCGATCGGGCGAGGCATGGAGTGGACACTTTCTTAGGAGTTCCTTAAATCTTTCCCGAGGCTTCGTATATTGATTCTCCTTCATCGCGACAAAATGAGATAATAACGTTTCTAAGTTGAGTAGTCTTGAAGGTGGAAAATACTTAGTTAGAAATTTACGAGTTAACTCCTCCCGATTTTTAATAGAGCTGAGTCTTAATGAGTATAACCACATTTTAGCCTTATCCCTTAGTGAGAAAGGAAAAAGCCTCGGTCTAACAACATCATCTGATATACCGTTATAACGAAATATAGCACAAAGTTCTAGAAAATTTGATAAGTGTAAATAGGGATTCTCCAAAAGAGTTCCCCCAAGCGATTGTTACGCACCGATTGGATAATCTCGGGATTTATTTCGAAACGAGTCGACTTACATGACAGAGTTTTGTATACTAGAGTGAATTTCATCTGTCGTAGGATTTATGTAATCCCTCAATGATTTATGATGATTTTCCAAGTTATTATCTTTAAAGTTTCCAATTTCCATTTCTAATTTTTTGAGTCCTTTCTATATTTTTATTATTTTTTTATTTTTTTCAAACTCGGGATCATAAGGTACAAGTCCTGCAGATCCTTTGTTTCGCATACACAACATAACAAACAATATATTAACAATTAAACAAATAATAAATGAAATATATTCAACACAACAAAACATTTTCACAAACACCTTATTTTTCATATAAACAATTTTTTTTGTTTTTTTTTTCACAACACTTTTTCATATAAAAACACTTTTCACACAAAACAGTTTTTACTACACTATAGTTTTCCAAGTCTAAGCCTAATTACTTCAACTAAAATTCCCCTAAAGTTCTTACCGAAGCCTCCCGGCAACGGCGCCAAAAACTTGGACCGACCCGCAATTACGTAGTAAATTAACTTCCAAAAGATGGCTAAAAACTTGACCCGATTTATAAATAGCGGCTAGTGTGCAAAATCTTAAATGATATAAAAATTAGAAAATATTTTACACACTAGGGGTACTACGCAAGTATACGTATCGTTTCAAGTTATATAGAGTTTTCTTTAAAAACCCTAGTATCGATGCCACGAGGAAGTGAAGTAAGAGGTCTTTAGTCAAATTTTAGTCTACTACTAATATTCTTTAGTTTGGAATGTCGATTAAAATTGTGTTTTATCTAGCAACTACTCCTAAATACAAGAGTTAAATGTAATAGTAACTATAACTAAATGCAAATAATAATTTTAAAGATAACACTTTTTGGATGAGTTGGTTTGGAGAATTTTGAGATATTAAAAACTACTATTCTTATGTAATGAAATAGATAATGTATAGGAATGAGATGCATTTAATATTGTATGTGTCAAATAGGAGCAATCATATTTTTTACCCTTTGATCCAGGCATAAAAAACATTGACTAATCCTATGATTGGTTACTGAATTTGCGGCTAGGCTGGGAGGATACTCGGCTCTCACTTTGGAGCTCCACGTTCCCCTCGCCTGAGGGCTAACAATCTACACTTCAGCACCCAAACGATAAGACCAAATTGAGGATTTTAGCATGTCACTCTAAAATCTTCAATTCTACGCCCGATTAATATTATTTCCTTATTTATTTGCATTCAATGCCCATGAACTTCACCATCCATGGAATTTGAATGTGGTTCGTACTTAGTTGTAGAAAGCATAACCCTCTCGGATCATATGTTTTCACAACAAATTTTAACATTACAATAGGCCTTAATCGCAATGTAAATTAAGTGCAAGTAAAAACCATCACATTTATAATTAAATTTACTTCAATCATGCATCACAAAATCCTAAACATGATTTCTACTCATTACAAAAGAAAAGTAAAAGGAAAATAATGACATAATCTTCTCATGCCGCTATTTCCAAAGAAGAAGAAAAGTAAGAGAGATGCGTCACAAAGCGCGAAAAAAACACAACAGAAACTTCATGTAACAAAAGTAAATCCACTAGGTAAGTGTTTACAAAATCATAAGATAATGAAGAACAATACTTAGTTTTTTCCCTTTGAAAGAAAGACGAATTTCTCTCCCATAAAGTCTCCCGACGATCCATGCATTGCTAGCGAAATCCCTTACAAATTCTCTCAAAATCTCATCTCCAATCTCTCCAAAAGGGTAGAAATCTACATTTTTACTCATATTCTAAAATCTATAAACATTCTCCAAGTTTTTTACCAATTTTATCCTCCCTTTTATATCATAAATTCACTAATTTAAAGAGTGTGGATGAATTTCTAAGAGTTCCCTTAAGCACCCCTTCGAAAAAGCGTCCAAATACGTCGAATTTCAGCCCAAAACCGCCAAAAGTCGGTTCATACTCGTCCGGGGTGCTGTCGGCGGGTTTGGGCTTGATGTCGATTTTTTGGTGCTCTCAATAAAATCTCGCCGTCGGCGAGCAGGCTCTGCGCAGTTCCACCGTTTCGCTCTGTTTGGCTCCGTTTTAGCTCTGATTCGCCCCGTTTCAGTTGCGTTGCGTTCGTAACTGATAGCCCTACAAAATAAACATAAAAATAACCTTTCTTTAAAGTGTAATCCCATTCAAAAATATTCAAGAAATGTAAAAGAGATTAAGCATTAAAAGACTTATCGAAAGGTGTCAGGGCAGAATTTCATTTCTTGCTCATTTTGCTCCAAATTGCACCGTTTTTGCTTCCTTTTTCTCTAATCATCATTTCTTGTACCTAAAACCAAAAAACATACAAAATACATTCCTTTAAAGTGTAATATCATAAAAAATAATTAAAATGATATTGGAAAAAACGTATTTATTTTAAGCGTGTCATATATATATATATATATATATATATATATATATATATATATATATATATATATATATATTGATTTTGAAAAAATAGTGTTTTAATTTTGAAAAATAAGACAAAAAAGATCTCATATTTTTAATAGTTTAAGTAATCGAGTGCGACACCACAAGTAATACACTATCCCGAGAGATAGGCATACTACTTGTCGGCGAGCTCCATTATATAAACTAACTAATATATGACATTTGTTTGGTCTGCAAAACCTTCATGTATGACCGACAGATCCCCTATTTAATATTATAGATTAGATATTATTTATTTTACATGGGTTCTTAGTTTCCTATTTAGGCAATCCCCTATATTTAATTATATCCTAAATGATTGAAGTCACTTAAAATAAAACTCTCAATTAAGATCAGCAGTTTTGTTTTCAATATTGGACACAAAAAGTTCAAATGCGAATGACTCAAATAGGAACATTTATTTTAGGAGTACCAAAAAACGAAAGGTGGGGGATGTCATGAATTCGAGGAGAATTTTGGTAACTTCCCAACTATCTTATTTGTTTGGTTTTACATCTTGGAAGTTATATTATTTAACATTTTAATCCTACAACTTATTTTAGAATATAAAACATACACTCACACGATATTCAATTGTGCAAATTGCTTAGGAATATAGAAGTATTTATGTCGTACCGGACAACGACTTGAGAATCCTAAAAGGGTTATGACTTATATTGAACAACATGATTGTGTCTAAAAGATGAATTGAAGATTTATGGCGTGTTAGACGAATAATCTTAAAGTTCTAAAGGTCTGAGTTGTTTAAGACTAATGAAAGTTTTGCTGAGGTGGATTTGGTTCATTGTTGAGTCTTGCTTTTTCCTTTGTTATCCATTGTCTTACTTGTTTCCTCGTCATGCTGCTCATAAAGTTTGCTCCGAGCACTGTGACGTAGTTGCTTCAGGTTTAGGATTTTATGTGTAAACATGTAATTGTTGAGTCGCGGCTTGTCATATTGTGCCTCCTAGCATATGTTCTACGATTGTCTACCTTTGGGTAAAATGCAGTAAAAATAAAGTAAATATGCATCCCTGAGATTCCTATTGCTGCTACAAGATTATTACAACAAGTATAGCATGGTAATAATGCAGTAAATTGAAAGTGAATCGTATGAAAAATACAAAAGAGCAAAACAAAACATCACATATAGAAGATTGAGATTTGGTATAAGGATTTATTTAAGGTGGAACTAAGAATCAACAACAAGGGCCCTGATAATACTTCCTTAAGGGACTCCATGGATAACTGTAAGTATCATGTCTATGAGAGCCGACAAAGAAGACGAATATTAACTCAACAGCATTTTACAGACCGTTCCTATGTATATCGCCACTATATTGAGTAATTATTCAAGGTCAACTATATATTGTAAAGTTAATGTAACATTTATTTGTATACTTCTTCGACGATCACATTTGAGTCATTTTATACAGTGTATAAAGAGAAATACAACTTAATATTTGTATAACATATCGTAAAATAAATTATAAAAAGAGTTGAAATTATATTAATTCAAATCATGGATAAACAATGCTACACTTAGTTGGTGGCAGGTTTGAAAGATAAAAATGTGTACATTATATGACTCTATACTGAATAAGACACACAAAACGATCGCCCACAATGTTGTAAGTATATCCAAGGTAAACTCATTGATTCATTGTTCAGTTCATATTTCATTTGCATTGTATGACACATTTTAATTCAACTTGAATCTTTAAATATCAAATTATTTGTTAAATATGCTAGGAAAGCTTTTAAGCGCAATTCAATAAAATGGTTAGTTATTATGGCTAGAGGCACCCCTGAACAAACTAACAGTGTCAACTACGGTATGTGATCCATGAAAAAAATACCTATTTTTATACCTTAATTTTTATGAAATTTTTAAGGATATATGCTTTAATGAAAGGTATTTTTGTGTTTTGGATGTAGGTGATGCAAAAATGTTCAAGAAGGAAAAAAAGATGAAAAAGGAGCAAAGAAGAGCAAAAATGGATCCAAAATGCAAAATTATCAAAATAATTGGCCTGGCGCCTAGGCACCAGAATCAGGTGCCTAAGCGTCAGTTCGATACAGAATTTTGTAAGATTTTTGATGACTTTTAGACGATTATTTTGATAGTGTTAGCGGTTATTGGACCATCTAGAAGATTGCAAGTTATTCCTGGAATATAGGATATGTGATACATTGTATTTGGACGCTTGGAAATGGTTAGGATCGCAAAGAGATGCGATCCAAAGTGAAGAGGTGTGAAGAACTAGACACAGAGTCCTGCGCCTAGGCGCCAGATTCCGGTGCCTAGGCGCTAGACACACCTTCTAGAAGATTCATTGAACATTGACACATTTTGAAGAGGTGCCTCAAGGCAACCCTTGAAGCATATAAATAGGAGGCTACTCCTTCAGAGAAAAACGCCCCCACAAACGACCAAAGCCCAACCTAGTCCCCTAGCCCCATAAATCCATTTAGAGAGAGAAATTAGAAAAATATTTTAAGGGCCATATTTATAGTTTCTTTTATTAATTAGTGAGTTTATTTAGAGTTTGTATTAAGAGTATTTGAAGAGTCGGTGCTTTTGAAGTCTATTTACTTTAGATTCAGAAGGATTCAGAGGTTTAGATGGAAAAACACTTGAGATAAGTATTTGTATTTTGATTCAAATTTTTATTTATATGTTTTGTTGTTTAAATTCAATGTGTTCTAAGTAGTTACTTTACTTTCTCCTTTCAATTATGAAAAGATAAATAAGATAATATAAAATTCGTTGGAGAATTAAAAAACTATGAATATATTTTAAACATTGTGATGATATTAATACCAGATCTTAATTTACTATTTAAATTGGCCATTTAAATTGTTAAAATATGTTGAAGAGTTTTAAGACCTAGAAGGTGATGAATTCTTAACTAGTAGATATCACATGAATCCTTGTGTAGTCGAAGGCCTTGCGCGGGTTATTCAAGGTGAAATGCAAATAAATAAGAAGATATTATTTAATGGGCGTAGAATTGATAAGTTTTTAGAGTGACAGACTAAATTCTTATAATTTTTTTTATAGAGAAGGAAAGGGTCACTATTAGGGCCGACCATAGCCACCCTTAGACATCTAGTAGTGTGAGCCTAAATTAACTCATTCTACTAACAATACATCCGGACTCGATCTATAGATTAGCTGATGTTCTTTATACTTATCGAGCAAAGGTAAAGAATAGGAATGCTTCTATTTGGAACAATACCATAAATTTATATTCTCCACGAATATTACATTTTCTAAAAAGTCTTGGATTAATTGAAAGGAAGAAAGTTGTTCGCTTATTTTTATTTACATCAATCATTACTTTATTACTGCTTTATTTCTGCATCTAGTAAATTAAATATCAACTTTTTAACTTTAAAAGAAATACATAAAAATAAAAACAAAATATTTAAAAAAAAATTATAATCCTCCTCGTGGGATTGATGTCGGGGTCTTTATTTAAAGCCACTATATTACTTGAAACGATAAGTATACTTGCGTAGTACCTTCAGTGTGTAAAATATTTTCCATAAAACTATATTTATATACACTAGTCGCTATTATTATTTGAGTCAAAGTATTGGTTATAACATATTTTTGATAGCATAAATTACTGCATTGTTTGGCGATTGCAAACTAAGTTTTTAGTGCATTGCTGCGGATCGAGGGTCAAGTTTTTGGCGGCGTTGCGGGGGAGGCAAAATTTATAGATTTTAAATATTTTATTTTATTTATTTATTTTATTTTCAAAAATATAAAATACAAAAACATTTATTAAAAAAATAAAAATAAAAATAAAAAAATAATAATAATAATAATTTTATTTCGTGCTATTTTACTTTTTATTTATTTTTTATGCATAGTTTCAGATTTGAAGGATTATTACCTTTAGATTCTGAATTAGAAAGAACTGTTAGAAGAATTAAAAAAGGAAACAAATTCAAAAATATCAAGAGATGGTTAATTTACATAATAATTTACAAAATCCAATTAAAATTAATGAACAAAATGTTTACTAAACCATTAAGGGATTATGCTTAACCCTACGATTGATGAACTTCATAGTAGTATTCAAATACCTGCTGTAGATGCTAATTCTTTTGAGCTTAATTCGTCTATTATTCAAATGGTTCAAAATAATCAATTTGGGGGAACACCAAATGAGGATCCAAATTTACACCTTGCTAGTTTTTTAGAACTTTGTACTACCTTTAAATATAACAATGTTTCGATGATCTTTATTAGACTTAAACTCTTTCCTTTTTCTTTAAGAGATAAAGCAAAGATGTGGTTGAACTCATTAACGACGGGTTACATTAAAACATGGGCTGAAATGACACAAAAATTCCTTACTAAATATTTTCCTCCTTCTAAAAGCTGCTAAATTAAGAAATGATATTACTTCATTTAGTCAATTTGACGGGGAGACAATTTATGAAACTTGGGAAAGATTTAAAGAAACTATTAAGAAAATGTCCTCATCATGCTTTACACGATTGATTAATTATTCAAACATTTTATAACGGACTAATTGGATCACTTAAATCAATTATTGATCTTCTTCTTGGAGGTTCTTTAATGGCTAAATCATTTGAAGAAGCTTATACTTTAATTGAAGAAATGGCTAACAATAATTTTCAATGGCCTTCTGAACTAAAATAATGGCAAGTATTCATGATAACGAAGCCTTTTCTATCTTAGCTTCATGAGTAGGCTATGATATTTAAGAAATTAGATAATTTTGCTATCAATATATCACATAACAACTCTGCTAATATTGAAGATTCTCAAATTATTGAAACTTTACAAGTTATTGCTAGTATAAATATCCCTTATTCCAATTATTATAATCCTGGATGGAAAAATCACCCTAATTTTAACTGGAATAATTCACAATAATAATGGGGTAATAATCAATCCCATCCAACTGGAAATTGGAACAATCAAGTAAATTCAAACTATAAACCACTTGGATTTAATAATCAACAGAAAAAGTTATCTATAAAAGAATTAATTTTACAACTAAGTAATCGATTACAAAATCAAAACAACTGTTATTCGTAATATTGAGAATCAAATGGGACAAATCGCTAATTTAATTAATTACGGACCACTAGGAACACTTCCTAGTAATGTTGAAGTCAATCAAAAGAAACTTGAAAAGAACATGAACATGTTAAAGTCGTGACAACTTAGAAGTGGAAAGGAATTAAAAGAAAGAATGCAGAATGAAATTGAAAATGAGATTGAGGTTGAAGAGATTGAAAAACCTCAAGAAACTCCTTCTCTAGTCAAGATCAGACTGTTATTCCTATTAATGTGGAAGTTGAAAAACCACCACCACCTTTTCCTCGAAGATAAAACAACGAAGCTTGATCATCGATTTTTTAAGTTCTTTGAAATTTTTAAGAAACTTACCATTAACATACCTTTTGCTTGAAGCTTTGGAACAGAATCTTAACTTATGCAAAATTTATGAAGGATATTTTAAGTAAGAAACGAAAATTTGAAGCTTTTGAAACTGTTGCATTAAGTGAAGAATGTAGTGCAACAATTCAAAAGAAATTACCTCAGAAACTTAAAGATCCTTGAAGTTTCACTATACCTTGTGCTATTGGAGAAAAATTTTGTGGAAAAGCTTTATGTGATTTAGGAGCAAGTATTAATCTCATGCCATTTTCTATTTTTCGAAGGTTGAATTTAGGAGAGATTACTCCCACCACTGTAAACCTTCAGTTAGCTGATAGATCTATCACCTACCCTAAAGGAGTTATAGATGATGTTCTTGTTAAAGTGGATAAATTTATTTTCCCTGTGGATTTCAATTTACATGATATGGAAGAAGATAAAGAAATACCAATTATTTTAGGGAGACCTTTTCTAGCTACCGGACGAGCTATGATTGATGTGCAAAAAGGAGAATTAACCATGAGAGTTAATGATCAAGAGATTAAATTCAATGTTCTTAAATCGATGAAGTACCACGATAAAGAAAAATGCTTATCGAATGGATATTATTGATTATATAATTGAAAAACATTATCAAGAAAGATGTAAAGTCATTTCTGAAGAAAAAAATTGAATTATTAACTGATGAAAATGAAGAACTAAAAGAAGAAGAATTATCTAAAGAAACTCATTATATTATAGATAACTGGGAAATTTTGGACATAACACAAAATGATATAATTTTACCCTCAATTAAAAAAGCCCCTGAACTGGAATTTAAAAAGTTACCTGCACAATTAAAGTATGCTTTTCTTGGAAATTCATTAATTTTACCTGTTATTATTTCTTCTAAACTAAGTTTAGATCAAGAAGAAAAACTGATAGGAGTGTTAAAGAATTATAAGAAAGCTTTTGGTTGGACTATTCTTGATATAAGAGGAATAAACCCTTCCATACGTATGCATAGAATTTTAATGGAAGAAGATTTTAAACCTACTATTGAACCTCAAAGTAGATTAAATCCTATCATGAAAGAGTTTGTTAAAAAAGAAATTTTAAAATAGTTAGATGCTGGAATTATTTATCCTATTTCAGATAGTCAATGGGTAAGTCATATTCATTGTGTTTCGAAGAAAGGAGGAGTAACTGTCATTGTCAATGATAAAAATGAACTAATTCCTACAAGACAAGTTACTGGATAGAAAATTTTCATTGATTATCTGAAATTAAATGACGCCACTAAAAAGGATCATTTTCCTTTACCTTTCTTGGATCAAATGCTTGATAAATTAGCTGGATACTCATATTTCAGTTTTCTGGATGGATATTCTGGTTATCATCAATTACTTGCCGCTCCTGAGGACCAAGAGAAAACAACATTTACAAGTCCTTATGGAACATTTGCGTTTAGAAGAATAATGCACTTGCAACTTTTCAAAGATGTATGATGCCAATATTTTGTGATTTGATTGACAAAGGAATTGAAATATTTATGGACGAATTTTTAGTCTTTGGAACTTCTTTTGAATCTTGTTTGGAAAATATATCCAAAGTTCTGAAAAGTTGTGAAGAAACAAATTTAGTTCTGAACCGGGAAAAATGTCAATTTATGGTCACAGAAGGCATTGTACTTGGTCACAAAATTTCACAAAAAGGGATGGAAGTTGATTAAGCAAAAGTGAAAATTATTACTTGAACTACAATCACCTACTACTCATTATTGATGTGAGAAGTTTTCAGGATCATGCTTGGATTTTATAGAAGATATATAAAGGATTTTTCTAAAATTGCTAAACCTCTTAGTCATTTATAGGAAAAAGAAGCTAAATTTGAATTTAATGAAGACTGTATTAATGCTTTCAATATTTTAAAAGAAAAATTAATAACTGCACCTAATTGGAATAAAACCTTTGATTTAATGTGTGATGCAAGTGATTTTGCAATTGGAGCTGTATTGGGACAAAAATATGAGAAAATTTTCAAAGTTATATATTATGCTAGTAAAACTCTTTACGAAACTCAAAGAAATTACACTACTACTGAGAAAGAGCTTTTAGCTATAATTCATGCCTTTGATAAATTTAGACCTTATCTTCTTGGTACCAAATGCATAGTTCATATCGATCATTCCGTTATTAAATATTTAATGACAAAAAAAGATTTTAAGCTGGAGCGATAAGATGGGTTTTACTTCTACAAGAATTTGATTTTCAAATAGTAGATAGAAAGGAGCCGATAACCAAATTCTTGATCATTTATCTAGAATTAAAAATGATGTTATTGTCGAGGAAAATATAAATGAGAAATTTCACGATGACCGTTTATTGTTATTCGAGGATGCAGAACACCTTGGTATGCGGATATAATTAACTATTTAGTTAGCAATATTCTACCTTATGGATTGAATAACAAATATATTAAGAAATTTAAAAATGATGCTAAATCTTATATTTAGGAAGATTCTCATTTATTTAAATTTGGAAGAGATTCTGTAATTCGAAGATGTGTACCTTATGAAGAAATTTTTGCTATTATTCAAAAATGTCATGATTCCGATTATGGAGGACACTTTGGAGTAGATAAAACTGCATTTAAAATTTTAAATTCGGGATTTTATTGGCTACCTTGTTGAAAGATGCGAGACATTATGTGAAAACATGTGATCGATGTCGAAAGGATGGGAAATATATCTAGAAAAGATGAAATGTCTTTAAAGCTATATATTGGAAGTTGAAATTTTTGATATATGGGGTTTAGATTTTATGGGACCATTTGTACCATCATACAGAAAGATTTATATTTTATTAGCGATTGATTATGTTTCAAAGTGTTTTGAAGTCTGTAGCTTTACCTAGCTGTGATTCCAAAAGTGTTTCGAAATTTTTAAAGAAAACGATTTTTCGAGATTTGGAATGCTAAGGTAATTATCGCAGATTGTGGAAGTCATTTTAGAAATATAAGAATTCAATTATTACTTTGGACAAATTTGGAATCAAACACAGAATTGCAACTGCGTATCACCCTCAAACAAGTGGAATGGCTAAAGTATCAAACAAAGAAATTAAAAGAATTTTAGAGAAGACTGTTAATCCTAAAAGAACTGATTGGATTGATAGACTTGATTCTGCATTATTTACTTATAGAACAGCTTATAAGACACCAATCAGAATGTCATCTTACTGGTTAATTTATAATAAACTCACTTACCTCTTGAACTTGAACATAAAGCTTATTGGGCGATAAAGGAGTTTAATTTTGAGTTGAATACTGCAGGAGAAAAACGATTATTACAATTAAATGAGATGGATGAAATAAGAAATGAATCATATGAAAATTCAAAAATTTATAAAGAGAAAATGAAGATATTACATGATAAAAACATTTCAGGAAAAACATTCGAGCCTGGACAAGAAGTATTATTATTTAATTCTCGTTTAAGACTTTTTCCTGGAAAATTAAGATCTAAATAGATGGGACCATACATAATTGAGAAAGTATACCATTATGGAGCTGTGGATATTAAAGACCCCAAAACAGGAAAAATATTTAAAGTTAACGGATTAAGACAGAAGCCTTATTTGGGAGACATTAAAATGATTTATAAAGAGGCTTACGAGTTTAGTCTACCTGATTAAAGATTTAATTAGGTCTGGCTGACGACGTTAGACCAAGCGCTTTGTGGGAGGCAACTCATAGTTATTTTTGTGTGTTTTTACATTTTTAATGTAAGGTATGCCTCGATCTTGACTAATTTTATATAACTTTAGAAAATTGGACGCTACCAAGTCTTCATTGACTTAAGCTAAAGATTATCTTAAAGTATATAAAATTTGGACTTTGGATCACTCCATTTCATATGTGAGTAAAAAGGAGATCAAGTTAACCTTCATTATGATTGTTTATAATTTGTGTTACTAAGTCTATATTGATCTTACCATGCTAATTTACCTATTTTGGAGAACAAAACTTTGAAATTTGACGTTAGGCGAAACGGAGTCGAACATGGTTCCGGCGCTAGGCGCGAGGTTGGCGCTGAGCGCCGAAGTACAGCTGTGTATCGATGGGTCCGGCGCCTAGGCGCCTAAGCGCCATAGTTACTAGATCGTGTAAAAACTAAAAATTTTCAGTTTTTCACACGATTTTCTCCTTTAAATTACCCCATCTCCGTCCCCAATCCCTAAGCAACCAAATTATGACCTAGACACTTCTTACTTGAGAGATTAGAGAGGATTTTTAAAGAAATGGAGAGAAGAAGTCTTGGAGAAGAGGCTAGAGACAAAGGTTCAAAGGATCCTCAACCCTACTTCAATGGTTTTATCCTGTAAGTTTGGAGAAAATTTCAAGTTGTCTAGATAAATTTGAAGCAGAATTCAAAAGTATTGGAGATCAAATTCATGAGATGTATCATCAAATTGAACATCTGGAATGGCAAGCGAAGCTTCAATTTGATCATCTAGCGGATTATCAAGATGCTCAAGTGGAGATGTATGTTAAGAACAAATGGATCGACGAGAAAACGGCTACGGATTTTCCGAGGGCGTTAATATTCTTCCCAAGTAGGCCTAATAATCATCCTTGCGAAGAGAATGGAGATTTCTAATTTGAAGATTAGATAGTTATTGTGGTGTGATCTAGACTTTTATTAGTGTGTCTTTGTATCGATTTAGTAAATTGAATGTGTTGTTGGTGTGTTTGATTTATTGTTCAATATGTGTTGTATTTGCTTTGACATTGTGTAGTTTGATTGTTTGTTAGGACTTGAATCATATTACTATACTTATCTGTATTGAATTGAGCAAAATTGAAGATTATGAATGGAATTAGAAGAGTTTGATTTAAACATTGTTTTTAATTGGTGGATTTAATTTTTAATTTTTAAAATTTTTGGGAAATATTTTGGAAGTTGGAAACTGAAGCACTACTCTAATATGAGTAATTGGAAGTTGAATTTATGAGTTTTGGTGGAAAATAAAATTTTTAAAGTGATTTTTGTGAAAGGCGAGTCTGGCGCCTAGGTGCCGGTTCAGCCTGCTTACCGAAAATTAGCATTTAAATCCCATTAGTCATGGTTGACGCCTAAGCTTCATCCCCTTCCTCTTTTTCATGAAAATACACCCTCTAGATCCATTTTGAGGTCAATACATCAAGTTTTTTAGCCCGAAATCACTTGATTTTTTCATCTCGAGGTCAGATCTACCTTCTAATCCATTTATTTTCTATTCTCACCATAATTTTTCCTATATTTTGCTAAAAATCAAAATTTTGAGAAAAATTTTGATTTTTAGAGGTTCTCCATGGATTTTTTAACTCATTTTAAGTTTTTCAAGCTTAAAAAGAGTTTAAATATTTGATTCCTAAATTTATTTGTGTTTTCTTTCACGTTTAGATGACACCAAAATCTAAGCGAGGAAAGGCACGAGAAAATTTTGACAGCAGCAAGTTTTCGACTGCGGCAGCGCATTTTCGTTATCACGAATTTACGACACCAAGAAAGTTTATCTTGGAGCACAATTTTTACAATCCTGGTGAAATGATCGAGAACACGATCGTTGCACGCAACTGGCAACGATTCTGTTATTTCACTGTTGTTGCCGTTATTCCTATTGTACTTTATGCCAACTTTTTTGATGCAGAAGACTACGAAGTCTTCGTTAGAGGTGTCGGAGTAGGATTTACTCCGGAACGGATCAATATTTTCTACGGCACTGCCACTACCATCGAGTCTTACTATTCTGGTTTATCTCCATTTGAGAGAGATCTTGAGATGATTATTGCATATATGACTGATGGCACTGGAGCTTGGAAGATCCGGAATGACAAACGGGTAAACTTCAAATCTTCTAAGCTAAATGGTATTTCAAAGGCATGGTTTTATTTTATTTCTGCTAGACTTCTACCTTCAAACCACCTGAGTGAAGTTACCAGAGATTGAGTTATCCTAAACTACTGCATTCATGAGAGGAAGCTGATAGATGTTGGCAGTATTATTTATGATTCAGTGGAATCGATTGCTAGATCCAGCACTTCAGTGGAATCGATTGCTAGATTCTCATCCTTGATTCATTCTTTATGCATGAGCAATAGAGTTTCTGCTGATATATCAAAGGAAAAGTTGAAGACTACAAAGCCAATTGGGCAGGAGAGTGTTAGCATTTATGATCGTCTTCGAGGGAAGAGATTCTGCGATCCTTCTACTTACGTATCTACTCCGGAGTAGAGCTTCTACTTCAGACCTTCTGCCTGCTCTGCGAGCCACCATCTAGTTTCAGGAATCGATGCATGATCGATTTACGGAGCGACGAGAATGAGTTATTTTTAACTCACTACAGAGTAGATACTATAGACAAGAAGATTGATCATTTATCTGAGTTTACCCAAAGGAAAAGTGAGTATGATGTGTTGGCATATTTTTAGGTTGAATGTTGTCTTTTTGAAAAGGGGTCGCCTACAGAAATTGTCGGCAAATTTTAAATTTTAAATTTAATTTAAATATATATATAATTTAGAAAGTAGTATTTAATTTTAAAAATAGTTTTAAGTTTGAAAATTTTAAGATATGAAATCGAACGATCTCACATCCCAAATAGTTTATATAAACGAGCACCGCATCACAAATCGTGTATACTATCCCGAAGAATAGACACACTTGCTTGATGATGGGGCTCGGTTAAATAAACTAGAAGATTTATGACATCCGTTTGGTACGCGAACCAATTTTATAAGCCGACAAGTTCCTTGCTTAATATAAATGAATTAAGCGGGGTTTATATTACCAGGTTCATTAAAGTTCCATATAAGGGCGAAGCCCCTATAGTTAATTACATCTTAAGTGATGGGAATCACTTAAGAAAACTCTCGATAATGATCGGTGGCTTTGCTCTCAAGGATTTCAAAGTTTAAGGTTTTCAAACAATTGGATTTTGGAAGTTTCAATTGGGAATGGATCAAATTTGGAACAGTTTATTTTAGGAGTCCAAAGGAAGAGAAGTAGGAGAAGTTGAGGATCCAAGAGGAATATGGGCAACTTCCCGACTATCCTACTGTTTGGCTTCAATTTAGGAAGAACTATTTAGTATTTCGATCTTGTCAATTTTAATTATTTAGGACTTATATTCATATGACATGATCATACAAACAGCCTTGAAGATGTGAGGGTTTATATCGTACCGAACGAGTACCTCGGAGTCCTAAGACCGGTTAGGGCTTGATTTGCATAACATGATTATGCAAATGCCTAACAAAAAGTTGAGGATTTATGTTGCACTAAGCAAACTACCCCGAAATCCTATGGCTTTATTGTTTAATTCTAAGAAATGTTTTGTTGAAGTAGATTCAAGTTTTGCTGATGACGATGGCCATGCTGCCCACCATGCTCCAAGCTCCTTGTTGTTGCAGAGGTTTAGTTTTAGAGGGTGAAAATCAAGAGATGAGAAAAGTGTTTCGGTTTAGAGAAAATCTTAAAAATCCAAGTGTTTTTAATATTTTAATTAAAATAAATCTTAAAGTTGCTTAAACAGAACCGATTAAGATCCCACAGTTCCGTCATCCCGGCACCATTAGTTTCATTGAATTCACTTAGTCCGGATGAATTTGCTAAACTTAACCGAATGAGTTCCACACTTTCATTTAGCATCGTGGAAATCCCGTTAGCAACACGTGGGTTACATCATCCGAGGTATTCCCGATCATTCAACGAGACGTTTTAATTTAGTTGCAATTATAGTTTTATTGTTCTGTTTGTGATTAAATTTTGAGTTTTTATATTTTAGAATGTTGTGGCGGTGAATTTTATCTTGCAATGACTTTTAATTTAGTTTTGGTTTCAGTTCAGGGACTATCCTAAAGGTTTTGGTTTTCATGCAACAGTTGTTTATCATGCAAGAAAAGTAAAGTACAGTGCACGTAAGTAAATTACAATAAAATAAAAGCGTACCTGGAGGGTATTCCCGTCATCCCAAGATGCACTTAAAACACATGTTAAGGCATTTAAATGTTTCAACAAGTACCTAAGTAAAGCTAAGGGAAAGGTTTTTGTTGTCTACCAAAGTCCTAATCCTATAGCTAGTCATCTCCTATGACGTCTAGGTTCTTGTATTTTGGTTTAAGGATGATTTTCTTCATCAAAGAACAATTAAGTTCAATTGTTCTTATAAACATCCTATCATATTGAGGAGTGCTTAAGACGAGTCTTAAACATCTTTTCAATATCTCTAGGATTGTTTTAAGTTCAAGGGAGTTTAATTATACAAGTGAATCAATCATCCAGGAGTTTAAGTTTTGTTCTCTTGCTCAGTAAACTAGGATATTTGAATATCCTATAAGTGAAGTAAATCTTCACTTGATACCTCATTTAAGAGTTATAATAATAAGAGCTTTAAAAGGGCAAATCAACTTATTAAGTATTTTAATGATTTAAACTTAATGATTTAATTTTAATTTTGACTTAATTATAAAAAATTAGTTTAAGTTTGGAATAGTTTTCAAGTTATTTTAGATTTAATTCTTAATGATTTCATTTAAGTTTGTTGTTAAATGATTTTAATTTAATTTAATTCAATTTAATTTAATTTTGATTTAATTTGATTTTATTTTAATTTAATTTGATTTGATTTGATTTGATTTGATTTAATTTTAATTTAATTTAATTTTAATTTAATTTTGATTTTAATTTAATTTAATTTAAAATTAATTTAAATTTAATTTTAATTTGGATTATTATTTTAATTTTTTTATTTAAGAATTAAGTATTATTGAAGTGATTTATTTAGGGATTTTTAAATTAAAGAATAAATATCCTCTTAATAATATCCCTACTTCAATAATTCTAATTTCCATCATTTTCCCAAAATTTTAATTAATTAATTAATTAAAGTTTATTTTAATTGTTTTTGTTTTAAATGGTTAGTAGGTTTCTACCCTCAATTATTTAAGTTTCAATCATCCAAAATCAGTTTAAAATCAAGTATTTTACCCTCCCCCTTTTGATTAATCCTAAAATTTTAATTAAAGATTGAAATTTTTAATTACCATTTTGCCCTTCAAGCTTAATAATTCTATAACTCACTAAATTAAGCTCAAATGAACTTGAAATTTTTATGTAACCTCACTCACATGTCAATTAAGACATTAGAGCAGAAAATGTGATTTTTCTGTATTTAATTTATTATGTAATTATTTTTAATGGAAAATAGGGGATTTCAAGAAAAATTCAATAACATGACCAAGAAAATGTTTCTATCCTTAAGAAAATTATGGGATATTCCTAATGACCAGAGGACCATTTGGACCAATTTTGGTGATTTTTTGAATTATATTTTATTTATTAGAATTATTTTGAGTTTTGGAGTATTAATTAATTTTAAAATAAAATTAAAGTTGAAAAATGGATTTTATATTTTTCTTAAATCTTTCTGACCTCAGGGAGTTCAGAGAAAAAATTTTGTATTTTTTTTATTTTTCGTTGATTTATTAGAATTATTTTAGTGAAAAGGTTGGAAAATACATTTTTTTATATTAAAAATTACATTAAGCCTTTAAAATTCAATATCTTATCCTAGGGACTTAAGAAAAATATTTGGTTTGTTCCTAAGTAATTAGAATTCAAAATGTGACATTTTGGTGATTTTTAATATTTTTATGATTTTTATTATTTTTTAATTATTAAAAATATTAAAATAATGATAAAAATCAACTTTTTTAGAAAGTTACAATTTTACTTTTCCTAAGTTCCTCTGATATCAAAGAAGCTCCAAAACCATTTTTGTGAATTTTTGAAAAGTATTTTGTGAGTTATGAATTTTTAAAGTTTAATTTTACTCATTTTGCTTAAGAGGCTTAATCAACCCATTTGGTGGGGTTAATCAAGTCCTATATGATGTTTCTTTGATCCTAAAGATCAGTGGAGAATTATTTTCAAGTTAATTTGATGTATAGTTAACCATAATTAATTAAAGTTCATTTTTGGGTGTTTAGACCAACTAGGGTTATTCTAAGTGAATTAACTCAAAACTTATTTTTCCTAGGTTCCTCTGGCCATAAGAAACATCACCAAAATTTCCTAGAATTTATTTCTCAACATGCTAATTATTGGAATTAAAATACTCGAAACAGTAACATGCAATTGAAAAATCAATAACTTCTTATAGGGATGGCCTCTGACCTTGGAAAATTCAGGGAAGGTTCCCAAGTTCAGAGGCTTTAAAAGCCCTATGGTCTCATGCCATGGTGAATTTCCTATATGCATGGAGAATTAAAATAGTGCAGAGAGTAAATAAATTATTAAAAATAAAATACTTAATGAAATGACCTGATTTCTTTTCCACATTATTCTCCTCATTCACTCGAGCGAAGTGGGTATTTTTATTTTATTTTTAGGATTTTTCTACACAAAGTTATGGATTTTCTAAGTTCGAGTAATTAAATAAATCCATAAAATCCTATTTTTCTACTTATCCGAATCGGCGCCGCGTCATCCTTAGCATCTCCGAACAGCCACGCGACGCTTTCTGGTTCGTCGCCTCCATCCGACTCAGCACTCAAAGGGCCCGCGGTTCATGTACCATCGCGTTGTCCGGCTCGATCCCGACCTTCCGCTCGATACACGCTCGATCCGACGGCTTCCAGTCATCGTCTACGACTGGTGTGAACCCGTGACCGTCCACACTAAAACCCTAAGATCTCACTCAATACTTAACGGATTTTTGTGTTCTTGTGCTCTATGGATTCGTCTTTAAGAGACGAATACATCTATATAGTGATCATGCATTGAAATTGAGGCATTTGAAATGGAGAATGTTCAGAAGCTCGGGAAGAAGAGAGAGCTCATACCTTTGCTCAGAGAAGTGAAGGTTCGATCTGAGAGTTGTGTCACGTTCGATTGGGTCCATGCAAGCTCCAGATGAAGTCCCTTGGTCTGGTGAATTGCCTAGGTACAAAAGTGACCACAACCGATCACAAAGCTTGGAGGCTGGAGCAACTGGGTGGCCTGGAGAGGGGGCTTTCACTGGGGAACTTCTCCTCTTGGTCTGGCGAAGGTGTAGGACAAATCAATTTGGAGATTGGCTCACTGTAGTGAAGTGTCCTGTTTTTTTGGTGGAATTTGGACTCTGAAATTGAGCTCACAGAGAGGAAATGGTAGGGGGATTTCAGTGGGGATCAAGTTCTCCAGGTGTGGGGAGAGTCCGGAATGATTTTGGCGAGTTTCGTGTGATTTGTTTCAGCACCTCCTCCATGGCCGAGAGAGGCTTGGCCGGAGGCTCTCCGGGGGAGTTAGGGGTTGGGATCGAGTTTGCTCGATGAGGAGAAGAACGGCCATGGTGGCCATTGGGCATGGGGCAACTCGGCAAGTGAGAATTCCAAGCTTGGGCTCACATGGGAGCTCTCGGGTGTGGTGTTTTCCGGCGGCCCGGTGGTGGCCGGCGAGGCATGGTTCACCCTCGGGGTCGGGAGGCTCGGGGCCGGGGTTTAGTGTAGGGAATTGGCAATGGCCATGTGTAAAGTGGTTGAATTAAAATGGAATGGGGTAAGGGTGTATTTTGGCTAAGTTTGGTCAAATGTATGGTTTGGGCTAGGTGCACCTCCCCATGGCTAGTTTGGGCTGAAGAGAAAGTGGTTTAGGTCAGCTTAATTAGTGGTGAAGGGTCACTATCCAAGTACAATTAAGTTTAAGCAAGGTTTAGTGGAATCATGGAAGTAGCTAATCTCCTTAAGGGAATATGGAAAGAGCCTCCTCCTCTTGCCATCTTGGGTATGTTGAGGTGTCCAAAGCTTTCATGGCTCCCATGTGGCTCATGCATGGCTCCATTTGGCTTGGGAAATGTTAAGTCAACTTTCATGAGGAAGGATTTTGTGATTTTTGGCATTTTGGTGAGAGTTGTCATGAGGTTTGATTTGGAATGGTTTGATGATGAATTTGAAATTTAGGGAAGGTTTTAATTGGAATGGATGATGAAGTGTAGTGTCATGTGGGCATTAGAGTCAAATTTGGGCCTTTGAAATCATTTTAGGAATGGGCTTTTTAGGAAGGCTTAAGGAAGTGGGCCTTAGGTTTTAAAAATAAATTTATGGATGAGAATTTTGTAAAAGGTTGAGCCAAATAATTGTTGGGTTTGGTTTAGGGATGTGTCATGAGTGATTTGAAATAAATTTGAGGTGGTTTGGGTTTGAATTGGGTTGGATTTGGGTTTCTTTGGTAAAGGGGCCAATATAGGTCAAATTGGGCCTATTTGGGCCAATGTTTGGCTAGGGTTGAAATTGATGTAAAATTAATGCTAGGAAATTTTTATGGGGGTGTTACAAATAGGTTTCAACTTTGGTTGGGTTTTGATTTTGGGATTTGGGCCCATTTGGGTTAGGTTTGGGTGTAGGCTCATTTAGGGAATTTTGGGTTTGGGTTGAATTTGAGTAAGGTTTGGGTCCAAATTTTGGGCAAATCATGTTAGTTTTTTGTTTGTGGGGATTCTAGGAAGGTTTTAGAAAATATTTGGGTCAAATTGGGATTGAATTGGGTTAGTTTGGGCTAGGTTTAGGTCATGGGTCAAAATTGGGTTTTAAGGTCAAAAGTGAAATTGGATTCAAATGTCAATCAAATTGGGCTTGGATTTGGTCTAGATTGACATTAGGGATATTTAATTGAAGTTTAGAATTGAATTGGACAAAATTTGAGACCAATTTGGGTGATTTGGTTTGACATTGGGTTCACTTGGGTTTAAAATGGGCTAAATTGGGGGTTTTGGTAAAAGTAGAGTAAATTAACAAAATTGGCCCATGGTGTAGTTGGACAAAATGGAATTGGGAATATTTGGGATTTTATGGAATTTTCTGGGAATTTTTGGAATTTTTGGATTTTTGGGTTAAAAGGGGTATTTTGGGTATTTGGAGTGTATTTTTGGAAATTTTGGTATATTTGGCTATGGGTGATCAATTTGAGTGATGTGGCAATGTTTGGGATTGGTTTTGAGGAATTTTGGGTAATTTGGAGATTTTGGAAAATTTGGGCGATTTGATGGCTTTTGGTAGGTTTGATGGGTGTAGGGTCCGGGGTCGAAAATTGAAATTTTGGAAGAATGAAGATTGATCAAATGTGAGTGAAATGGAATCACTTTGATTGAGCCATGAAGCCATATTAAGCCCATATGAGCCATGAGAGGACTCATTAGAGGCATTCTACATGTTGTTCCTAACCCTCTTAACAGGGGTTTAGGGGTTAAGGTCCATCCATATGAATTACCTACATGAGTCGGGGAGTCAAGTTGGGTATAGGTGTGGTTTTAGGATTTGGATTGTGTGTGTGAGAGTGTAGAGTGTGAGTGTAGTGAGTGTGTAAGTCAACCCTCACCAGACCAGGCCACCCAGGGTAGTCCTAAGGCCAAAGAGTCCTATAGGGAACTCATCCTTTAAACCTTCACATTTGATCTTAACCCTCTAGGTGATTAGAGGTCTACAATCAAGCTTGTGGGGTTTGCAGGGAGACAAGAAGTGGTTTAAATTTCTAAGGGATGGGTCCCAATTCTTGTCCTCTAAGATAGTCAAAGGAAAAGCCTAAAGCTAAATCCTAAACACTAAAGAGGGAAGAGATGACCTCATCAAAAATGAGGTCAACATGATGTTGAGTATTCAGAGTCTTTAGTGAGATTCTTGAAGGGTGAGCATGATGTTTAGTTTCCTACCTGTCCTAGATTTTCACCGTATGTTGATCCAAAAGATGTGGAGTTTTCTTTTGGTGATGACGATGACGAGGCTACATATAGTGATTAGTAGCTTGATTTACCTCTGAGATGTGCTGATTTTGTTGTTAGTTTATTTCTTGTTTGCTAGTGTTGTTTGTTGGTGTAGATTTGTATATGAAAATTTGTGTGGATTTTTTGATGTTGAAACTATTTTAAATAGTTAGCGTATTGTGTTGAAGACTAAAATTTGGATAAATTAATGTTTATTTCTGTTTCAGCCTACTATTTAGTATTCTTAAATAGTTAGTAATGTTGTTCTGTTTATGTTACTATTAGTAGTATAGTCATTTAATTCAGCTACTGATATAAAAAAAATGATGAGCTCGCTTACTTTTATATATGCTTCGTTATTTCGGTAATATTCATAAAAAGCATGTGTAGAAGTAAATTTTTCTTTTTAGACGTTTTTACATACTTATAAAAATTCCTTTTTAAATTATACATTTCTTTCTCTCATACTTTAAATTTTTTCATGATACTAAAACTTAAGTTTGGGGGAAGGAAAAATACATGCAAATTTAAATTTTATTTGTCCTTAATGAACTAATATTTTCTAAAAAAATATTAACATAACATAAGGAATGAAGAATCTATTTAAGATCATTTAAATTTTTGAAATTATAAATAATTTAGTAAACTTAACAAAAATTTTAATAAATTTGATTGATTTTAAGAATAAAATTATTCAACTTAAAGAAGAGTAAGATTAAGAAATTTTTCTATTCATAGTAGAAATAATTGAATTTTAGAAGTATTAAGAAATAAAAATTATAACTTGAAAAAGAAAATATTGAAAATTTTTTTTAAATCTATTCATGTTATAGTAATTAAGTGAAAATGTATAAGTTTGAAAATATAAGTTAAGGATAGCAAAGTTCAAAACCATTAACAGACTATCCAGATATAGTAATCCTCTCTGTAAAAAAAAAAAGAGAAGAAGAGAGAGGAGAAGCTTGAGGACATGCCTAATAAAAAATTGGCTTCACTTGAATTAGCTTATAAGAAAAAAACTGATTACATATTTTACTTAATTTTTATGCATGTATCTTGATTAAAAAAGATTTTCATGAAGATCTTTTTCTTGTAAATAATTTATGTGATCTTAATATAATAATAAATACAATTATTTTCGAAGTGAATGAAAATTTTTTGAAATCTTATGATTTGGTAGTTAAATATTTTTTAAATTCTTAAAATTAAACTTAGTTAGTTAAATTTGGTTAATGATTTACTAAAGCCTTTATAAAATAAAAAATTATAAGAAATCTTAAATATTTACCTTTTATTCCAATTGTTATACATTTTATATAGTAAAAAGGGTTACTTGAGGACAAGTAACGTTTAAGTTTGGGGATTTTGATCCATGAAAAAAATACCTATTTTTATGCCTTGATTTTTATTAAATTTTTAAGGATATTATGCTTTAATGAAAGGTATTTTTGTGTTTTGGATGTAGGTGATGCAAAAATGTTCAAGAAGAAAAAAAGGATGAAAAAGGAGCAAAAATGGAGCCAAAATGCAAAATTGTCAAAATAATTGGCCTGGCGCCAGAATCCGGCGCCTAAGGGCCAGTTCGATACAAAATTCTGTAAGATTTTTGACGACTTTTGGATGGTTATTTTAACGGTGTTAGCGGTTATTGGACCATCTAGAAGATTGGCAGTTATTCCTGGATTATAGGATATGTGATACATTTTATTTGGATGCTTGGAAACGGTTAAGATCGCGAAGAGGTGAGATCCAAATGAAGAGGTGTGAAGAACTGGACGCAGAGTCCGGCGCCTAGGCTCCAAATTCCGGTGCCTAGGCTCCAGACACACCTTCTAGATGATTCATTGAACATGGACACATTTTGAAGAGGTGCCTCAAGGCAACCCTTAAAGCCTATAAACAGGAGGCTACTCCTTCAGAGAAAACGCCCCCACAAACCACCAACGCCTAACCTTGTCCCCTAGCCCCATAGTTCTATTTAGAGAGAGAAATTAGAGAAATATTTTAAGGGCCATAATTATAGTTTCTTTTATTAATTAGTGAGTTTATTTAGAGTTTGTATTGAGAGTATTTGAAGAGTCGGTGCTTTTGAAGTCTATTTACTTTAGAGTCAGAAGGATTTTGAGGTTCAGTTGGAAAAACACTTGAGATAAGTATTTGTATTTTGATTCAAATTTTTATTTATATGTTTTGTTGTTTAAATTCAATGTGTTCTGAGTAGTTACTTTACTTTCTCCTTTTAATTATGAAAAGATAAATAAGATAATATAAAATTCGTTTGAGAATTAAAAACTATATATATATATATTTTAAACATTGTGATGATATTAATATCGGATCTTAATTTACTATTTAAATTAGCCATTTAAATTGTTAAAATCGTTGAAGAGTTTTGAGACCTAGAAGGTGATGAATTCTTAGCTAAGTAGATATCACATGAATCCTTAGGTAGTCGAAGGCCTTGCGCGGGTTATTCAAAGTGAAGTGCAAATAAATAGGAAGATATTATTTAATGGGTGTAGAATTGATAAGTTTTTAGAGTGACAGGCTAAATTCTTGTAATTTGGTTTATAGAGAAGGAAATTGTCACTAGTAGGGCCGACCATAGCCACCTTTGGACATCTAGTAGTGTGAGCCTAGATTAACTCATTCTACTAACAATACATACAGACCTGATCTATAGATTAGCCAATGTTCTTTATACTATCGAGTGAAGGTAAATAATAAGAATGCTTCTATTTGACACAATACCATAAATTTATATTCTCCACGAATATTACATTATCTAAAAAGTCTTGGATTAATTGAAAGGAAGAAAGATGTTTGCTTATTTTTATTTACATCAATCATTACTTTATTACTGCTTTATTTCTACATCTAGTAAATTAAATATCAACTTTTTAACTTTAAAATAAATACATAAAAATAAAATCAAAATATTTATAAAAAAAACCTATAATTCTCCTCGTGGGATCGATACTGGGGTCTTTATTTAAAGCCCTATATTACTTGAAACGATATGTATACTTGCGTAGTACCCCTAGTGTGTAAAATATTTTCCATAAAATTATATTTATATACATTAGCCGCTATTATTATTTGAGTTAAAGTATTGGCTATAACATATTTTTTATAGCATAAATTACTGCATTGTTTGGCAATTGCAAACTAAGTTTTTGGTGCATTGTTGCGGATTGAGGGTCAGTATGTTTGTTTGTAAGTATATCTAAACTTTAGTAGGCATCGAGAAAGTTGTTTGAAATGATAAATTGGGTTGTTAGGAAGAAATGAAAAATTATAAAACTAAATTTGTTTATGAACTTGTTTGTGGTCAGTGTTTGCTTCGTAACTGATTTTAAATTGATTAGTTGATATTGTGTTAGCTTTAAACTGATTTTATTTTTATTGTAAATATTGGTTATACGACTGATATGAATAAATACTTTTATTGTAAATATTTTTAAAAAGAATAAATCAATCCCAAACATTTACAATTTTTTTATTAATGATTTCAAACTCTCTTACAATAAATGAATGTTAAATTTATAGGATTTTAGTACATACAAATCCGTGCACATAATTATAAAATTGAAGAATTTGCAAGGAATTTTTTCTCACAAATGAAATCCATCTTGTGGGGTTACGGTTTATACAATCCTCGCTATGTTGGAGAAATCATGGGTAAATGTTTAAGAAAATGTAACAATAAAAAAAAATTAATGATGTCTTTTTTTATATCTGCATGAACCAATCTGACATTGCACACAAACTTGCATCCCATGGTGCAGTAACTGGTTCTTGTATTGATGAATGTTATTTCTCCTTTCATGTTTTACAAACCATAGTTTATATTGAAGAAACATAATGATACATATAATTAAACTGAACTTGAATACATGAATATATACTTTTAACTCACTTGTTTTTCTCTCAATACCATTTTAATTTGAAATTATATATTTCATTTGGGTGCATCTTCATTGCATCATTCAAATTACATTATTTATTGACTATTTTTTTTATTCGGTTTTCCTTTGACTGAGGTGCTCTCCCACTTAATATGACATCAATATAGATGTATAATTTTTTTAATGATTCCAACATGTATTGCTCAGCTTCTTCATGTACTTGTGCTTTTGTACTAATTTGATATGAAAACCTTTAGATGTGTGAGCGAAATATGAGACCTTTAGACGTGTGAGCGAAATATGAGGACACATGAATAAACATTCGTCACTTGTGTCTCTTTGAGATATTTATATCCATAACCATTATAGATGTTCATTTTGGCATGAACAAACAATCACAATAGGAGATATTTATCATATATCTTTGTTATATTCTTCCATCTGAGAACTCATAGACAGTGGGCACATAATTCCCTCGTCACTTCAATTTTTATGCAACTGCAACTAATTTTGAAATCAGACTTTTCAAATTTAGCAATCCAAGGTTTATTTGTCCCCTGATTATCCAAATCTCTAATGTAAAATTTTGAGACACTATTTGCAAGGAATTCTACAGCAGGATCATATAACTCATGTAATAACCCTTCATCCAACATTGAATATAGTTTCCTTGAATAAAATGAAGCTCCATGCCTCGACACTGAGCTGCTTTTAACAACTGGAGCAATTACAGACTGAGCACATTTGAAATCGTCATCCTTCTCTTTTCATCTTCACGCTCTCATGACATTCTCAAGTCCCACAAAACAATTAGTAATAGATTTTGTTGGCTTTGAGATACAACAACAAATATTATTTGTTGACTCGCTTCTTTGTGTTGATAATATTATCGTCATAAATATTTTTTTATTAAATGATGCTGAACACTTCTAATGTTATACAAATCATCAAACCAAACATTATTGTGTAGATTTACTTTGTCAATCATGACAACCTAAATTTTTTCAAACTTCCTTTCAGAGTCGTATTTGCTCCTGCATTTGTAGAAAATGGTCGTTGACTGCCTTATTACCCACACCACAATGAACTTTCAAAGAAAACTTCTTGTATATATGTCACTGACATTGTTTATGTAGTATATGTGACAGAAAATCTTCTATAACTCTTGTCATTGCTTGATCCTAATCAGTAAAGATTGTTATTGAATCCTTATTGTTCATTATACAAAAAAAAAAATTTGAAGAGCCAGTTGAACGAATCAATCATCTCATCTGACGAAAAATCAACTCCGAAGAGAACATTTTACCAATGACATTTCACAGCAACAAAAGAAACACAATATAAATTATATTTATTCAAATTATAACTTGTATAAAAAATAATGACACCCCGATAGCATACATAATCAAGTATGAACGTACCATCACTAAACAAACTTATCAAACCAGCACACTCATAAATTTGGAAATCTCATACAAACATACTCTCTTCAGCTTCTCTCTTCGTTGACAATTTTAATATAGAATTATCATCACTATTTTCAAGTATAACACTTGAATGAAATTGAAGACATCTCTCTTCGTACATTCAAGTTTCTTTACTCCTCAATTTCTGTAGCAAGAAAGTTAAATGCATCTGCATCTCAAATCTCCGAGCTATCATCAATCTGATCACATATGCATTTATTCATTTATCTTTCTGCTTGAACGCAGAAGATATTTATCACCAGACTTCACTAAGAAGTGGTTATGACTTTTCATAAATTTTTTAACTGTCTAGTTGCCTTGAACATCAAATTCATATCAAACCATTGTTGGACAACTAGTCCTTGTGAAAATTTTTTGAACTTCTCAGTATTGGTGAACTTCAACTCTTTTTTAAAACTAGCTTTACCACATAAAAAGTCATTTGACTTGATTTTCCTCAAATTTGGAATAAAAACTACTCTGGTCCTTTCGAATAGTATATTCAATATGATATGCATAAGCATAATATAATTCACATGCTTTCATTTCATTGTGTACATTGGCGCCAAAAGATTTATCTGCAATTTGGATAATTACCAACATCATTAGTCTCGCAAAACTTCACATCTATAAAATAGTTTAAACATGATTAAGTATGAAAATCACTAAACTATAAGCAAAAAAATTATAAAAATACAAATAAGACCCTAATACCCAAATAACATTTTAATAACATGAAAACACCCAAAAGAAAAACAAAAAAAAAACTTTATAAAAACATCAGTAGAATACCACCACAGAACAGCCACAATACTACTACAATACAACTATAATAACACTTTAGAAACACCACAATATGATCATAATATCACTCAAATAACACAACTATAATACCATAATACCACCAATAACACAATAACACTCAAATATGAACAAAATACAACATCAATCTCACCTCAATACAACCACAATATAATTCTAATAACACAATAAACTATTACAATACTATCAGAACAATAGGACAATAACACCACTAAGTCATCACAATACCTCAACATTTACACTGCATAAACACCACAAAAGTAGCATAATATGAACAATATATAACCTCAATCCTACCTAAATACAACTAAAGCGCCACCGCAATAACACCACAACACAACCACAAATTTATCACAATACAACCACAATAATACCATAAAAACCACTACAATATGTACAAAATACAACCTTAATTTCACCTCAATACAACCATAATATCATTCCAATAACACCAAAGTCTACTACAATACAACAAAAAAAGGACAATGCCACCACAAAATAGTCTTAATATCTCCACTAAATCATTACAATACCTCCATAGTCCCACAACAAACAATCATACAACAACAACAACAACAACAACAACAACAAAACATTTATCCCACTTAGTGGGGTCAGCTGCAAAACAATTATAATATGAATAAAATACAGCATCAATATCAATCCAATAACACCACAATTGTTACAATACCGTCATAATAATAAGATAATACTATCAAAATAAGATCACAAAACTACATTAAAATCACCACAACGCTAAAAAATAACAATAACACTAAATAAAAAAAAATCACTATTAGAATAACATTACAATAAAAAAAATCATAAAAAAAAACACAGAAAAAGTGACATAATACACTAATTCAGAGTATAAAAGAAATCAAACAAATAAATTAATGTCAACATTTCAAACACAACTAAACTTACATCAATTTCAAACTTCTCGCAATAATTTTTAGATTTTATCATAAATATTTCTCAATTGACATGTTATTCACAAATAACATCACAAGACTTATATAGCGAGAGAGAGAGACAGCGAATGCCTCTCTCGAAACCAAACAATATAAGAGATTTCAAATAAATCAAATTATAACTACCAAAATCTCACATGAAAATCGCTCTCCAAAATCCTAACTGTTTGCCATAAAAAAAAAATTGAAAATTGAAGAGACGTTTAGGATATTATTTTCGAAACATTGTGTTGGTCTAGACCCCATCATGCATCAAATATATACAAATATCATCCGACTGCTGATGCAATATATTCTCCATGCTCCTGCAGTATCTTCTCCGTACAGAGACAAACTGAGGAGAAAGAGTTTGACGCGACGGCGTGGGTGAGGCATGGACGTGAGCAGTCTTCGAGCCCAAAATCTGAAGTTCTGTTCCATATCTTTCAGCCCACGCCCTCTTATTCGTCCCGCTTTTCTGGCAAATCTCAACTTCATAAGGAAGTTTTACCCGCCGCCTCCAACCAGCTCATGTCGTCGTGAGTTCAAACTCGAATCATTTTTCTCACTCATTTCATTCGCGAGTCAACTTTTATGAATTCGGTTATACTTGAAGAACGTAGCCACTTAGGTTTTTTGGAAGATTTATTTGGCGTTGCAGATGAAGCTCTACAGCCTTGCATCTAGATAAAGCATACGAGGAATTTGTTTAAAAGCAGGCTATAGTCCGTGCTCTTGCTGTTTTATAACTAATTCTGAAGTTTCACCATTTTTGTAATTTAGGAGCATTGGTTTGGGTAAAAAGCTTCTAGAGTAGATAAAATCAGGCGTATTAGTCTGTTTTTTTTAATTTTTTGGGTGAATGGCTTCCATTGTATCTTTGCCTGATTTCTGTCTTACTTGGCTGCTAGCTTCTTATGCATAGCTGCGTGATTAGAATCATTTTTATCCATGCGTATGTATAAATCAGTATAAATCTACTAATCTGACATCTGCTCTGGCAGCAGTCCTTTCTGAGATTTAAGCAACCCGGAGTTAAGGTATATATTTGGAAAAATATAAGGGGGAGTTTGGCTGCAAGTTGTATTTAGTGTTAGTAGTATTTAGTAAATCCATTAAATCCACCCTATCCCTAGATTTAATTAAACCCGATTTAAGCTGAATCTAAGGTAAAAATTGGTACCCTAAATCCAAAACTTTATAAATACATGGAACTCCTGTATTTTAGCGCTAGGCTATATTTAATAAATTCGGTGATAAACTCTATTAAAATATGCTTCCAAACACCTAAATGCCCAAACTTCATTTACTTAGGGCTTGTTTGGGACCATTTTTGTTTTTTTTTTCTTTTTTTTTGCTTTTATTTGGTGCAAATTTTAAGCATTTTTATTTTTAATTTTTAAAAATAAATTATATTATTTTTAAATACACTCAAAAAAAATATTTATATGTTATTTATATGTTTTGAGTGTTTTTAAAAACAATCATCACTTACAAACATGTTTTATTTCAAAGTAAAACATAAACAAAACAAAATATAAAAAAAAAAATAAAAAACAAAATATAATAGTGATCCCAAACAGCCCCTGACATTAATTGTTTGATTTTTTAACATCTATGCTTTGTGTCCCTGAACATCATGAATAAAATGTCTGTTTGTTCACAATCATGGCATAAATCATGGGGTTTTTGACAACCAAAAATGAATATTTGGTTCGCAATCCACCTAAAGAAGAAAAGGAAGGACTTACCCAACTTTGCTGTTGAGCTTATACAAAGAGATCTTAAATCCACCGTTTGGCTAGGTTTCAAGCTTAATGGACTTTGGTTGATTTATCTTGTCAGCAACGCACATGTGAACCACATTATTATGGCCAATTATTGCGGCACTAGGGAAAAGCAATAAGATAGCTCATACATGCGCTACACCCACCCCCCCCCCCCCCCCCCCACCAAAAGAAAAAAAAACAACAACAACAAAGCCTTAATCCCACTGAGTGGGGTCGGCTTGTTCCCGGTAGGTTTAAGTTTCAGAATTTAAAAGCATAGATCAGCATTCAGTAGGATAACACTTTTTATTTTGCTAAATAAAAGTATTCCTTGTGTTTGGTTATTGGATTTTAAGGGGCATTTACATACATACCACACAATTCTTTTATAGTTACCTACCTAACACTTAAACATTTATATTAACATACATAGAACTCTAATATTACATAAAAAATACCACCAAGACTATCCTTTTTAAAGTGAAATACACCTTTTCATGCATAGGTTGATGACACCAAGGTGTTATAATTGTAAATACCAAACTTTGGGTGTTAGATATGTAAATACTTGAGAATTGTGTGGTATGCATGTAAATTTCCCTATAAGTTTCACAGTTTCATCTTTTTTTATAATTTTAAGACTGTTGTTGCTAATTCCTCCTTTTTGACTATAGAAGTTATAGCACATTCACAAACCAATGGTACCGCTGGGTCTAATGGTGTGGCTTCATGCGACAAATTTCTTCAAGTGGTTTTAGTTTCTCCTCAGGTAAATAAGGTCTCAAACATCTCATATTTTAATCAATTCATCAATATACATTACATTTGTATCTCTGAATTATGAGAATTTATGTATATAATTTTGGCCATTGTATGCTAGATAAAGACTATATTGTTGAAGTCAGGACTAGTTTCTTTTGATTACGTGTTTATAACTGATTATAACTCACTTTAAGAACCACGTCAAGCGTTTTTTGATAGAAAATAAGTAGCTATTTTGGAAACTTAAATTCACTTTTGCATTTTACATACAATGTTGATTTAATAACATATAATTAATTTGGATACTGGATTAGAGTATTAATTTAAATTTTAAGAATGATACAATAATTTAAATTTGATGGAAGACATTTAAAACTAAAGCTTATTATAGTTTAAACAAATACAATAGTTAAGTTCGTAGGAAGCATGTGTTGAAGATATCGTGATTGTCAAATAATGAATGAAAGGAGCCTCAAGTTCATGTGTTTAAATAAGGAAAAAAGTGTGCCATGGATTCACGTACTTAATCTGAAAAAAAGGAGTTTTATGAATTCATTTGTTTAGCATGGAAAGGGAATGCTGAGAATTTTTTTTTGATTTCACTGACCAAGATATGAAGTTTCGGGAATATGTTTTAATTTTTAAAATATTTGTAATTATTAGTTTTTCAATTATTTTCTAAGTGATTTTATGTATAAATACCCATTAGTGGAATGAAGAAAGCAAGTTTTTTAGTCACTTATATTTTATATGTTGTTTTTTTACTGCCATTTAAAATTGTCAAATAACACAAATGACTAAAAACATATCAAAGGATATTTTCAGATGATACAAATATCAAATTGTTTGAATGGATGAAATTATCTAGAATGGCCTTAAATTGTTGAAATTATTTTGAAAGGCGAGAGCAAAATTCATTATCTTGTTGCTCCTTCAGATATAAAGTCTCGCAATTTGCACTTTGGGATGAAGCAGATTCCATGATTATGTCATATTTATGAAGCATCATGATGCTTGGAATTAATGGATTATATATGTTCCTAACAAGAATAGATATTTGAGAAGCTGTCAAACAATTTACTCAAAAATTAAAGATGCCACTCTTATCTATAAGATTAAGATAAAGTCAAGCAAGATGATCTACATGTCATTGAATATTTTGATATAATAAATGCCTTTTAACAATAACTTGATTGTTATCAAGATCTCAAGATGAGGTGCAATAATGATGATGCAGCTCTCAAATAATATATGATATTTGAGATTCTTGCAGGATTTAATGATAAATTTGATCAAATTTTCATTCAAACATTGGACACGAAGGACCTATCATCTCTAAATGAGGTTTTCATACTCATACAAATCGAAAAAAGAAAGAAGATGTTAAGGCTTGACACTCTAAAATATGAAACATTAGCTATAAATTAAGTAGCCTCTTTCCAAATGACAAACTTTTCAATATTTTTAAAATCTACAAATCTTGTCGCGACAGTATATACATAAAAATAGCTCATGCTTCATAACTACTATTGAAAGTCAAAGAATTTATTCTATTAGTTTTGCATTTATCTAAAAAAATTGCTATTTTTCCCATCCTAATAATAATTCCTATCTCTATTTGTAAACTTAATATATACCGTAATTATAGGGGGACATTTTTTTTAATCCTTATTTATTCAAAATCTCACTATGAGAAAGATGATTAGGCTAACTAGAGAAAAAGATGAATTGTACCCATTCGGAGACAACAACCATTTATCTTGCTCCTTCATGTCTACACTAAATAAGGACTATTTATGACTATTATTATAGGCTTGGACCTTTAAAGTCTTATGATGGATATTTCGTTCTCTTTTTATAAATGTTGGCATTGAAAATTTTTGTTATGGCACCTATAAAGTTGTGAAACATCATAGAGTTTCTTTTTTGTGAAAGTAAATTTAGATTCTTTACTTTTTTCAATTTTCATGATAATTTATGCTAACATTTTGGGACCTTAAAATACTCAAAATATTTTTAAAGCTAAAGAATTTGTCGCATTTATCGATGATTGCACTTGAGTGACCTAGAATTATCTTCTGAAATAAAAATTCAATGTTGATCATATTCTTTTAATATTTATCTCTATAATAAAAAATCAATTTAGTGTTGTTGTAAAAAAATGAGGGCTGATAATACTCGGGATAATTTTTTCAAATTATGATTTCTTTTCTTGACAAAGAAGGCATTACTGACCCTGTTTTTTATATTGGCACCCTACAATAAAATGAAATGATGGGGGAAAAAACCATAGGCATTACCCAAAAGTTACTAAAATTCTTCACTTATAAAATTAGTTTCACAAAAATTATTGGGGAAGAAATTGTCTTAGGGCTCGTTTGAACACGCGTTTGATCTTTGTTTCGTCGCAGATATAGTTGTGAGAGTGTGGATCTGTCATTTGACAAATGAACTTCGTTGTAAGCATGTCTACCACAATTTTCTTGTTCTCTGTTTTGAGATCGTGACTCCGTCCTTCCTTTCCGTTGTTCGGATGGCGTTCCAATCTCTGAGACAACAACCACCTCTTTTCTTACAAGACCCATGACCCTCCCATCTGTCCTATCCGAACCTACTCATGTTAGTTCCCACCACTGCACTTCTTGCCACCATTGAGCTCACCACTGGTGACTTGTCTTGGTGATGAACATCACTCGCCTGCTCTTTTCCCTCCTCCACATCTCTTCACTATTCATTGGCGTCCAACTTTCAACATCTCGAACCCGCTCACCTCTCACCTCTCACTGACAACAAACCCACACAAAACCACCTTTCCTCTTCGATCCAAGGCTGACGGCCCATTCTTCCAAGCCCAGCTTAGTAACTTCCTTTTTGCGGTTGAACCAGTAACAACTCACTGGGCTCCCCAACCTGCTCTCCCACTTGCACAATTCTCCAACAGGTCAACCTGTTTACTTCTACAATCTCCGCAAACTACCTTTTGTCTTATCCTTCCTCACCTACCACAATACCTTCTGCTCTACACGAATTCCCCTGCCAGCAGGTTGTAATCATCCATCAAAGTGCTGCATTCCTCAAACTTCAATAAAACTGTTGAGAGGAGAAAAGGAATTTATAGTTTTGTAGAACCAACAATTTTCATTAATAAAGTTTGAAACATATAAGTTTTTGTATTCAAACAGTATACCCATCGTAACTTTATATAACAGCTTTTTCAATTATGGCTTATTAAAGAATTTTTCTCAAAGGTGGAGCGCCATCAAATGAGGCCTTACTATTCACATATCTCATTTCTAGATTACCCTCAAGGGTGATTAATTTCAAAGTTTCCTGAATTATCTTGCTGGAATTTTTCTTCTCACAAACAATTTTTTTTCGCAAAATTTTCTCCCAAAATTTCAGTCTGTCATATGTTCACATCCACAATTAATACTAGGTTAAATTCAATTCTTTGGCACTCAAAGATGTTTTTTGAAGGATATTTACTCAAAATGGTATGCGTGTTATCATTTAATCACAAAGAAATTCTTCATTTAAGAGAGACTATTTTTTCTTAAAATAAACCTTTTTTCAGTCAAACTTGTCTTAACGGGAAGAACAACTAAATGGAAGACATATTTGATGAATTTAAAATCGTCTATCTTGAATTCTAGTAAACAAATGCAAGATATGTTGCTCTTATCATTAAGTTTCTTTAGGTATACACTAAAATGACAAGCCCATCCAAAGACTTCAATAAGCTCAAGATTTGAAATTCTTGTCAGGTAACTCTTATAACTATCATCAATTTATGAAACACAGTTTCCTCTATACTTTATAATCCAATATATATAATTTCAAAAAATGTCTTGTATTCAAATATTTCCTTATAAATATTAGCTCTAATACTCTCAAAATAGCTCAAATTCTATTTGAGGTATCAGAAAATAAAAATTAGAAGATGCCATTTAGAAAAGATGTATGCCCTAAAAAAATTATACCTGAAAGATCGTTGGGTTATTCAAAAGAAAAAAATAAGCAGAGGATGTAAGTGAATAATAAAATATAAAACATATGGAAGTTTTGAGTGTTATAAAACAAGATTAGCTGCAAAATATTACACTGAATTATGGAGTAGACTACAAAAAAGATTTTGTTCTTGAAATTAAAATGAATACAATTTGCATAATAATTTATTTGGCTAATAACCTTGGATGGTTCATTATGACAACTCTTTTATAGAAACTAATATTTGCAAATAAAACAAAATGTACTATATGATTTTATAGATTTATAAAAGCTATTATGGAATGAAATACAAACAAGACGAAGAATTTATTTTCTCGCTATGTTGCATAGACATTAACATGAACACGGGGCACGGCATAGACATATGACACGTCTACTATTAAAAATATAGGGTACAGACACGCGACGGACACACCATTATAATAAAACTCATTAAAAAAATATATATTTTTAAATAAACAAAATATTAAGAATAATACAAAAGAGAAAATAATAAATTTAATAACACTAACTTTTAAAACTAAGGGTTCGTTTGACATCACTATTGTTTCCTGTTTTAGCTATAATAATTTCTTATATATTTTATTTGTATCGTTAAAAATAAATTAAATTTTATTTCGAAATAATTGAAATGATCATTGACTTTTTGGTATCGAATTCTCAAGTATTTACATATCTAATAACTAAATTTTGAATTTTCTTTTATGTCGCCCAAATCTTTCATATCACATCTAATATATCATTATTTTTTAAAAAGTGAAATACATATTTTCATATGTATGTAAGGTGACATATATGTAAAAATTGAAATTTATGTGTTAGACATGTAAATACATAAAAAAATATTGATATTTAATTTTACATAAAAAATATTTTTTAATTATAGTCATAAAAATATTTTTCAGAAATCTTTAATTCATTAATATAAGACACGTGTTAGATATCTCGGGTGTGAACGCTTTAGATATCTCGGGTGTATTGTTCAAAGGTTGGTGATATTGATGGTGATGTTATTAGTAGAATTCAAGTTGGTTAGTTGAAGTGGAGGAATGCTTTTGGCCTACTGTGTGATAGAAGAGTACGGTTTATACTGAAAGAAAAATTTTATAAGATGGTGGTGAGGCCTGCAATGCTCTACGGCGCTGAATGTTGTCCTTTAAAAGAGAAGCATAAAACTAAGTTAAGTGTTGTCGAGATGAGAATGATCAGGTGGATGAGCGGCTTTACATTTAGAGATAAAATACGAAATGAATATATCGGTGATAGCATTGGTGTAGCTCCAGTGACAGACAAAATTAGAGAGAGTCGTCTTAGATGGTTTGGTCACATTAAACGTTGACCATCTGATGATCCGATTAGAAGCGTAGATGTTTTAGATTCGACTTATGTTACGAAAGGCAGAGGTAGACCTAGGAAGGCTTGGGCATTGTAGCTCCAGTGACAGACAAAATTAGAGAGAGTCGTCTTAGATGGTTTGGTCACATTAAACGTTGACCATCTGATGATCCGATTAGAAGCGTAGATGTTTTAGATTCGACTTATGTTAAGAAAGGCAGAGGTAGACCTAGGAAGGCTTGGGCATTGTATAAAAATGATCTTAGTGTATTAGAAGTAAATGAAAATACGACACTAGATATATTATACAATGGAAAAAAATGATTCATGTAGCCGACCCCACTTAGTGGCATAAAGGTTTTGTTGTTGTTGTAATATAAGACACGCGTGTCCTGTGCTTCTCATGTGCATGTTCTTTTTTTATTTTATTTAAATTGGGCACTTCCTTGCAGTGTTCAATACGTGTCGGAGCCGTGTCCGGTACGAGTCGGACACTACACAACTTCTTAATTGGAAGTGCTTGTGCAAATTCTATTGATAAAAATTGTTAACCTTATTATGTGTGTTAATTATATAATTGTGTCATACTGACAATAAAAGAAATGAATTACTCAGGAAAAAAAAACTTGTTGTAGAATTTGCAATTAAAGAACTCAACAAGCACAAATGTTTTCTTCATATTAAAAGTGAATTTGTTATAAATAGGAATTTTTATCTCTCAACAATATTATGTGGCGGATCTTTGGACAGAAATTAAAAAAATTGATTGCAACACTCATGAAGCCCTAATTAAGCCTTATCAGAAATTGGATGCAAATGAAGAAAGACTAGTAGTTTCCATTAGAGAACATTAAATATTAGTTGGAAAATTAATTTATCCATCTCACACTCATCTTGACTTCAATTTTGCTAATAGTCTCATAAATCAATTTATGCACAAATAAAAGAAATGTTACTTTCAAGCTGCTTATATAGTTTCTGGTATTTAAAATCAAATTTTGAGAAAGTTGTTCTCTATAGAAGTTATGAAACATTATACATTAAAGGCTATATTGATGCTGATTATGTACGATCACCAATGGATAGGAGATCCATTTTAGAATATTGCACACTATTGGGAGGAAATCTGATAGCCTAAATAAGTAAAAAAATAACTTAAATTTAGAAGGAACATATAAAAATATATTGTGGCAAATGAGCCTATCATCAATATTAACCACAATCCGGTACAATACGATCGAACCAAATATATGAATGTGGATAAACATTTTATAAAAAACAAAACTGAAAATGGATAATTAACATAATTTTCATTCTATTTGTTTTAACAAGAAGTCAACTTACCACATATTTATCAAAAGAATTTTCAACATTGCATTAAAAAGGTATCTTAATCAAATTTCGAATGTTAGATTTCCCCCATCTTATTTAAGCGGTAGTGTTCAAAATAATAAGATTGTCAAGTGAAGAATGATAGTAGCCGCTGATACAAATACATTTTTCTGGGTCGTGTCTACGAACTTAAAAATTCCTTATCTATTCTTTGTTATTCATTTTTGGGCCTATATCTATTTGTTTGACATATATTTGTTAATTATTAGGTTACATTGATTCACCATCTGCCCATTGATTTAGATCTGCCTTGACAGTAGTAAGTTTCTCATATTAAAATGATTCCCTTCTCTTTGTTGGTCTTATTAGAAATTCTAAAACACAAGCAAGGTTCTTTCAATCGAGAGTATGTTGGGTATCCCCAAGATGCAATTAACTTGTAGGAATGCATTCCTCTAGGAGCGTGCATGCTACAAATTTACAGTTTAACATGAAAAGGGTGAATCACGTATTATTTTCTTAACATGAAGGAGGAATGTCACATACTCATATGCTTAACATGAAAAAGGAAGTGTCACTGATCGCTCCCTTGTTCCATCGGCTAAGATAGATAGTTTGGGACAACAATTTTAATTTAACTTTAATCTTTTTTTTTTCTTTGTAATCAATAGTTTTAAATTAATTTTTAGATAATTATATGTACAAATACCCATCGGGGGATGAGCAAAATAAGCTTTCTAGCAATTTCTTCATTTCTATAGCGTGTTTCAGTTAAAAAAATAGGAATAATTGAAATTAACTTCAGTGAAACACGCCTCCTAAACTTAGTTCCAGTAAGAAAAAAACTGGCCTTTAGTTGACTACGTTCTTCTGGTAAATAAAATTATAAGACCACCACCTTCTGTTAAAAAATAATTATAAGCAACAATTTCTGACAGTGTGCTTAGGTACAAGAGAAAAAAGTGGAAGGAGCATCTATTTAGCCATTCCATCGTTGTTGATGGGCCTTATTTTATTTTATTTTTTTCAGTCGGTTTGTTTATTCAGGTTATAATATCAGTAACTGTTAATATATAAATACGAATTGCTCTTGTTTATCTCCGGTGCCTCCAATGTTTAGGTTTTATTTGAAGATAATAACCACTGATATTTTACACATTTCAGTTATCTTCTATATTTTGAGTGTGTTGTAAAACAAAAATTTTTTAAATTGTGAAGGTCTTATTATGTCAATATTGCAGCTTGTTCATTTGTGCATCAACACTTGTTTTTTAAGCATGTATTATTTTATGAGCTTAAATCCCATCTCTTTTAATTTTCTGCATTTGCTTTGTCTTTGTTTTGAAAGTGAGTAATATTCAAATAGATTAATTTGAGAAATATGTAAGTTGAAAAATATACTGAGAAACTAAAAGATATTTGATGTTTTTATTGATCAATTTTTTTTGGGAAGGGTGAATACTAAGCCATAATTTGATTTAGGTTTGATCCTAGAATTTTGGCAATAACTTTCAAGATCTTTATGAACTATGCTAGCTTACACCCACTGGTTTTACCAGCCATGAGAAGGCATGTGATTGAGTGCGAACTTAGGAAAAAGTGTGTGGCAAAGATATGCTAATGCTATTTTATATATTAATGAAAGAAGAAATTATTGACACGAGATATTGTACAAATGAGTTACGGCTCACCAAGGCCTTTTAATAACTATCAACCTAACAACTGTGAAGCAATCTTAGGGCATATGCACAAGGTTGATTGCATACGCACAAGGTTGGGAAAGTGATGCAATTCATGCTCTATGATGTGGAGAAAGGCTTGCCCTTCACCACTACAGTAATTCATTTGATTTTTAGCACTTATAACAACACATAGGATTATTATACAATAACATATTATCATAGAGACTTTAATGGAAATTTATATAATTTCATATAGAATATTTTGTATAGGATCTAAGCATTGTTTGATAATGAAATCACTAAAGACAGGTTTGGCTTGTAGAAAAGAGAATTTTAAATGAATATTTGGTTAAATTTGCAAGGAGAGATATAGAAATATTTGTATTTAAAGTGATGGTAGAAATAGCATCTATTAAACATAAGATAGTGGAATAGATTTACATGGTTTGGATGCATGATTGATGGTGGAAGATTTATCACTAAGGAAATTAATAAAATTAATATGAATGGTTTAATAAAGAAAATGGGTTAGTGGAAGGTGATATATTCTGAAAAGAAGAAGTTAACATCTCATGCAACATTTTTCACAATGAATGGAGAATGGGATTGAGTAAAGCCAAACGCTAATTGTTTGGTTAAGGCTAGTGGGGGCAAGGGTGATGTAGCTATGGCGAATAAGCTCTTTTGTAAATATTGTAAATAAATATGGTATTATTTGCATATCTTGTAAGTTCAAAGAGACCCAACAAATATTTATATATATTTGCATAAGTGTGAAGTTCAATAAAAAGTAAATTTTTTTGTGGATTTATGCATGGATGATAAATCACAGGTTGGTGAAATATTGTTCAAATTGCATTGTCTTCCTTTGTAATTGCAGGTGTCAACAATGTTATGTTGTAGGTGGCACTGAGCTATCCTTTGTCCTTGACAGATTCCTGGGAACACTGGATGTATTGCTAGAACATGTGCAGCATCAGCTGTTGGTTTACATCTTGTCGAGGTAACACCATTTTGCAATTGTCATTTGCAATTCTTTCTTTTAAAATGTAACTTTTTGTAGCTCTTAGGCACTTAAGTAAATTTCTTTTTTTAAAAAATCTGTAATGCTGCTGATTAATGATTTCTTGTTTGGCAAAATGCCTTCGCAGTTACTCCATCAAGTTTTACAATTTAAGATGAGTAGTTTCATGCAACTTCACATATTTTGTTTCACCGTACAGATAGGGTTAGTATAATCATCGTTGTCATCATTAACCTTGCCCCAAGTATTTGGGGTCAATTTAAGAATGTTTATTTTTTATTAATTTATGCGGAATGTCGTTTGTGTGTTAAACTTATTATTTACAAACCATTTTGAATAATTGCTGTTTGCGCAACCTTGGATTTAAGCTTTTTTATTAATCATTCAACTGCAATTGTAATTTTTTTGAATAAAAGTTACCTTTATGCTTGCATGGATTTTTTTTGTCGACTCAAAATTCTTGATGTAGTCCATTTTTAAATATTCGAGCTTAAATTTTTAGGCTATATTCTCATTAATACTTTCATTATTCTGCATAATAGATGCATGATATTTACACATGACATTTGTATGTCGCCTTATTTTCTAAAAATATAGAATGATAATTGTTAACATCATATCCACTAAAATTATTCTTATTCCTAGTTTTACGCTCTATATTTTAAACATGACCGCCATTCTTCAAAATCATCTCATACCTAAGTGACAGTCCCATTAATTATCATCATATCGCCTACAAAAAACGTACACCTTGTTAGAATTGCAGCCTTTTTTGTGATTATCATTGAAAGATGTAGCAAACAAAATTAAGGAACATAAATCTTATCTCACCAAACAAATGGTTTCTTAACTTTGCCAAAATCTTTTATTTTATTTTATTTTTCACTGTTGAAGCCCTCAAACAGAAGGGATTGGCTGAGTGCCATCAAGATCTGTAATATTCACTGGTTCATCTACCATTTTGATTTGGCTACCTATGAAAATGGAAAATTTCCAAATTAAGTTCGGAAAGCTTTGGTGGTCTCAATGACACTCCTGAAATCAAATTTTATGTCTACCCTAAGAAAAGCATTACAGATCACCAAATCACAAACACCAAACACTCATAATCCGAACCCCAAGTCCTGAGGGATACAGCTGTAAACATATTGTCCTAGCATTGCTTGATTTAATGAATTGGAATGAGTTTCTTGAGTTTTTGAGCGGATTAAATGATGTGTAAATATTCTAAGCATGTTTAACTTTCTTTCATAATAAATGGTTTTTAGATTTCTGATAATATAAAATATTTTATGCAATAAAACAACATTAATTAAATTCCTGAGCTGCCTTCATCGACAACTAAAAATCACATATTCTATTTTGTAAAATCTTATATTCTCTCTTTGCAGCAGACAAAGCAAATATAGGTTGTAAAGATTCCTTTTTTTAGGAGGGAGGTAAGCCCATAGTCTAAATTAAGCCCGATATATTAATAAACAGACACCCATCAGCCCAAAACATAAGCTAATAGGTAGGGACACTTTATGATGCGATGATATGGGCACAGACATATAAAAATAATAAGATTTAGATGCATGGTACATTATGTATTAAAAATACATGATACATGACATTATAATCTTCTAATTAAAAAAAAATAAAAATATTGCAGTAATCACACAAAGCAAATAAAAATGAAATGAATTCATATAATAATAAATTTATTTTAATTTCTCATAAAGTAAGAAAAATATTTAAATTTATCAAATTTCTTAAATTTATTTCAAGAAGAAATAGTAACATTATATAATAGACTGTTAGTGTGAAATTAATAAAATTGATGCCTTTGTAATAAAAAATATTATAATAATATAATAAAATAAAGTAGAATGAGAAAAATAAAATTATTATTAAGTAGTTGTTAAAAGTTTTTTAAATAATATTTTTTAAAATAAAAGAGATGGTATGATTTAACTTGAGTTATTTCTGTAATATACAGTATACATGATTTAACTTAAGTTATTTATGTAATATACAGTATACTTTAGTATTAAGGAGTGTTGGTGTGTCATAGGGGATAGTGCTAGTATATTAAAAATTTAACTCTTATTTCACTTTGGTGTTCCTCACATGTTGACCTTAATAATCTTCCCCTCTCATGAGAGTTCACTCCCATTCTACGCACCCCCAGAGATCTGCCATTACACCCTCCTTAAAATAATTTATATTTTTTTAACAACATCAAGTTTTACACACTTAAAGCACACTTAACTACATGGTTCTTGCATGAGAGTCACTTCCTCTTAAACATTGTTCGACAATTATAAATCTCACTGACCTTACGGGAGTTGCAAAGGCATGAATCATTTAATCCGAGTCAATTTTGATGCCATTACTAAGAGTGAAAAACATAACAGGCCCTAGTGTCTAATATATTTGTAAATTAATGTACATCAATCTGAAAGTTTAAATCAACGGATAAGAATCCCTACTAGTATACCACTTATACTGAGCATCTTAATTGAGCCATATCCTTACTAGACCTTACACCTCATGTGCTGACTAATATAATCTAAATTTCAAAAGGTACACAAGTATTTAATTTGTTCGTACTACTCATTAGGCAAAATTTGATGTATTTATCATGAATTTTCAGGATTATATCTTTCATATGATTTAGTTTAATTTCATGTCTTCAGAAGCAATGGATTTTTCTTGATTATTATGATTTATACTTCTTCTCATAATTGAGATTAAATCTTAAAAAATAGTCTTGTGACTATTTCTATGTGATTTACTTAATGAGTACCATGTTTCTCTAATTTAGTTCATTGACCTTACAATTGATCCAAAATGGTTTCTCTTATAGAAATTATGATATAACAATATATCCTATTTTAATTCTTTGACCATCCAAATCTTTATCTCAATTTAGTCCTTCATGGACCATTTTGGTTCAAATTTATATAGCCGTGGACTTTTTTTGAGAGTTTATTCCTATAATTTATTAACTATACAATCAGAAGAGAAAAACCATCATGTTTGGTGTCTGAATTTGTCGCTAGGTGTCTGAGTAGGAATAACAATAATTTCTTATTTGTTATGGTATTAACCTCTTTTAATGTTCATCTATGGGCTATCCTAATGAGCTCACTATCTGTTATCCATTGACCCTTGATATAAAAAGTTGTAGCTTCATCTCGCCTCCTTTAAAAATATTAATGTTTGATAAGTCCTTTGTACTTTTCGATTGGTACCTTCTTAAATAATTTAAGCATTGTGAATTCCTTTGGAAAATATGGTGACAATATTTTTTCATTGTATCCATCAAAGTTCTCAAATTTTTTTGATTCATTTAATAAATATATGAAGGCCCTGAGATGGCTATTTGAAAACCATGTCATCCATTAGGGGCCATTTGAGATCAAATTTTTTGTTCTCTGTCATTTTTAATTTATTTTTTTTGTATTTGGATACGAAATAAAATATTTTTGGTATCATAAGCATGTTTTTGTTTATTTATGCGGTGATGGTGGCGGTTATCAACAGTGTTGTGGAGCCTACTGATGAGGTGATAATAGTTGCGGTATTTGTCAATGTTCATTAATGTCTACAGTGGTGTTGGGTAGAGTTGATAATTGCTTTAAAAATACTCAAATCATCAAATTTTTTTTTTAGTTTTTTTAAATAACAATATTCTTAAAAATAAAAACTAAAATGAGGATTTACCTACATAACATAGAGCTCTTTTATATTTAATATTTCTAATACCAAAAGCTTTATATTTTCTTATATAATATACAATCCTTAAATCACATAAGAAATACCACCAATGTTAACTTTTCTCGAGTAATTGTACCTTTTTATGTATATATTTTGATATCTTTGAGAAAGTATCATTAAGTATTTAAAAGTTTAGTGGTATACATGTAGCTCCCTCAAAAATAAAAGCAGTTAAAAGTCAATGAATAAACATATTTTTAAAAATAAAAGGAAATGAAAAAAACAAAAGTGATCCCAAATATGCTCATAATTTTTTATTGCAAATTCGATGATGGTTTATTAGTGGAATTACATTTCTTTCAGTTTAAATGGTATTGTTTCTGATAATGCAAAATGAGAAATAAGAAATCGCCAAAATACACGCTCGGTTTAAATTTTGGATCACTCACAGGCTAACAAGGTGAACAAATTTTGCTATTAAAGACTTTGAACAAATCGGGTAAAATCAATTCATCAATTAATTTCCTCTCCATTAATTAACAGATGGAGAAGATAAGTTAAGAAATAAAGTTTCCTTTTTTCCCCAATATTCAAGGTCTTAAAAAAGAATAGGTGGACTGTGAATGACATATAGGGGATGTAAAGAATTTCATGCAAATTTGATGCACGTCTTTAATAACTTTGGAGAATCGGATCCTAGAAGAAAAAATGCAGGAGAAAATCCAAAAGGGCAATAAATTTTAAGGTGTTCTTTTTCATCGGAAAACCTATTCAGATGCAATACTTACACATTATATGAGGGTAGTTGAAGCTTCTAGATATACAAAATTACATTACTTGTCATGATATTGTACCGTAGAAATGTTATACTGTAGCTTATTCTACTTGCTTTATTATCCCCTTTCAAGCTGATGGGTTTTGGAGCAAACTTGAAGCTTAGATTGCAGAAATTTAAACTTCCGTTTTAGCAATGGTTTAATAAAGATATCAACTGCTTGGTCTTAAGTATTGATGCAGTAAATTTGGAGAAAGTTGGATTGTATTTGATCTTGAATGAAGTGATAATCGATTTTCATGTGCTTATGAGTGTGGAACACCGGATTCGTGGCGATATTCATTGCTGACAAGTTGTCACATTATACATTTGTGGGATTCGGTTGGGCCACACGAAATTCAACAAGTAGGTGTCGTAACCTTAGTGCATCTGATGCAGTTACCACTAGGGCTCTATACTTAGCTTCGGTGGAAGAATGAGCGATTGTATGTTGCTTTTTGACAGCCCATAATATAGGTGTATTACCCAAGAAGGTACAAAATCTTTCAAAAACTCTGGCCCAATCCGCTTCCATGCATGTGTGCAAAGTTAGATCATCTGATGTGCTCTTGATACCGTAGTCTAAGATGCCATATAGGTACCATATTACTCGTTTCATAAGTTGGATTTGACACATGGTCGGATGGTGCATATGTTGGCATACGTGGTTTACGACAAAAGATATGTTTGAGTGTGTGATAATTAAAAATTGAAGTGCCTCTGTTATTCGGTGGAGTTCAGTGGGATTCTCCATGTTTGTGTTATGGGGACTGCTGTCGCTCTTGCTTGGTAAGGGTGTAGTAGAGATCACTTTACAACCCATCACATCAGATTGAAGAAGCATTTGAGTTGGATAGATCTGGTCCAAGAAGAGAAATTTGTCCATGCGAGTGATATCGATGCCAAGAAACTGAGAGACAGGTCTAAGATGCTTGATTTGAAACTTTGAGCTTAGGCGAGTGGTAAGAGCTTGAATTTCTGCGATGCTTTATTTTGAGATTAATATATCATCGATGTAGAGAAGAATAAACATGAGTGAATGTGTGTGTTATGCAAGATGAGTAGGGACAAATCTGTCCTACTGATGTGGAAACCTTCATTGATAAAGGTGGAAAATAGTTGCAAACCATTGTCTTGATGACTGTTTAAGGCCGTACAATGCCCTTTTGAGTAGGCATGCATGATTGGGGAGTTGGTAGTCAATATAAGTTTCAAGTAACGTACTGTTGATAAAGACATTCGATACATGAATTGTAAGACGGGCTAGTTCCGGTTGAATGCAATAGCGAACACACGAGTGTAGTCATCTTTTGCCACCAGACTAAATATCTCATAATAATTAACTCTATATTCTTGGTTATAATCTTGCACAACGAGATGAGATTTATACCTTCCCACGGTTCTATCTGAATTATATTTCGTACAATAAGTCCAACGACATCCAAGGATTGGTTGATTCACCAGTGGTGGAAGATGACCCAAGCACCTTGGGCTTGTAGAGCAAAAAATTCTTCATTCATAGCTGGCCTCCAGGGGGCATGCTTTGTGGTTTGTGTGTATGTTGTAGGATAGGGACGGTGATTGAGTTAATGGAGGAGGTTAAGCTTGGTAATAGGTTCTAGGTGACCAAATTTGCTTCGGTTAACCATGTGGTGGGGCGGAATAACGTTCTCTGGTGGTAGAGATGTTGGAATGATGGGAGATGGGTTTGGTGGTGGAGATGTATTGGGCGGTGGAGGGAGTCTTGTGTCGCATGGGGTTAAGGATGGCGATGGGGAGGGTACATTTAGGGGGACACGAAGTAGGGGATTTGTTGTAGAAGGGTGTCGTGGGGATGCTGGCACAGTAGAGAATGATTGGTATGGGAAGACATGTTCGTTAAAGCTTATATGGCGGGAAATGAATAATTTTCTGGAGGTGGTTTGTTGCACCCGTAGATACCCAAGAAATACACGTGGATGAGAGCCGTTGGGGGGGGGGGTGTGGGAGTGCGAGTTTATGTGGTCTATGAGGTCATAGCCATGAGTAGCGCCGACATCCGAATACTAGGTGGGAAATAGTAGGTTGATGATTGTAGAGAAGTTCACAGGGAGATTTATGATTGGTGTATTTAGTTGGCATTCTATTGATGAGATATGTTGCCGCCAGGGGTGTCTACCCAGAGAGTAGAGGGGAGAGAGGCATCATAAAGAAGAGTTCGTGTGGTTTTAATGAGATGCCCGTGTTTGCGTTCCACAAACCCATTTTGTTTGGGGGTGTGGGGACATGCAAAGTGCTTATGGCCACTGTTCAGGTTCTTGACAAATGGGGGATTTATATCTCGTGCTTTGATTATTTTGAGGAGATATGTACTGTGATGAAGAACATACCAAAACATCTTACTGTTGGTCGAATTTATTCTATGTCGTTTACCAATGCTGGAGGGCACTCAACGCCAAAAAACATGGGCTGCCATTCATCACTTCTACTGTGATGGCCTCGCAAATTCCATTAGCTCTTACCAACACAGTTGCGGATCCCATTCAGGAGCAATGGTGCACCACTCGGCCTAATGAGCCATCTCTCTCTTGGCATTGGTGCACAACCCTTCTTCCCTCTGTGCTTACTAGTGTGGGCTTTCTAATTTGCGATAAAGTGGGCAAGTGTGTGCTTGTGAGGGAACAAAAGTTGTTACACTGGGACAATTCACAAATTGAAATGGAGGCTGCTAATTTCTTTAGATCGCTTGTAGAACCATGGATGCTTGAAGCCAGTGGCATAATTGTAGTAGGTGAAAACAACAATTTTATTAATATGCTCCGACACTCTATGGAGAAGACCATATGGGATCAATACAGTGGACGCCACTTCGAGGTGCTTTTTTCCATTATCTCAAGAACTCTTAATAGTGCTGCACACTGCTGTGCTCAACTTGCTTTACATAATAGTTTTGTACTTGGAAATTTACCGAATCGTATCTCCTGCTGTTTTTTGTTGAAAGGGATAGGAGGTTTTTTGGGGCTGCTACTTAGTAGCCTTTCTTTTTGATTTTTGGTTACTCTTGTCATGTTTGTAATTTATTTATTTATTTTTTACTTTTAATGCAAAATGCACACCTTTCAATGGGCGCGGGGACATGAGAATTGATGAAGAATGCCATTGTGCTGTAGGAAGTTATGAAGTAGTATACTTTTGTATTCACCCCCACCATCGGATCGAAGTATACAGATAGTGGTATTAAATTGAGTGTGAAGCATTTTAATAAATTGAATACATTTGTGGGCAATTTCAGCTTTGCTTATCATGGAAAACACAAACAAAATGTGAAAAATTATCAATAAGAAGCAAGGAATATCTATTGCTTTGAGTAGATGAAATTGGTGCTGGACAACATACATCAGAATGTATTAAATGCAAATGTGCATGATGCAAAGAATGAAATGAAAAAGATATTCAATGGTTTTTGTTGCAACTGCAACTATTACATATAGAGGTATGTGTTGCTATTTCTAAGATCGGTTTACTCTTGGAGACGAGCCTAAAAACATCGGAATGTGGATGCCCCAGGCCAGTGGATGAACTTCTTTGTGGAGGTGACAAGAGTAGGAATGTGATGCATACGAGAGGTGATTGGATATAAGCCATCAGTACTGGTTCGCCGAAGTAAAGATAGCTTCATCTTGGGATCAAAGATGGTAAAGACATTCGGATAAAAAAGAATAGTAACATTATTATCATGAACCAATTTATGGATAGATAGCAGATTGTGAGGAAGAGATGGAACATGTCATATTTGGTGTAGGAGAAGCTTATGGTGGGGTGTCGGAAAGAGGCCATGACCCTTATGTGCTACTGGAACGGATTGGTCAATGCCCAACTTGACTTATTCAGAATCAATTGTTGGAGTAGCAAGTTGTAGGTGATTGGGATCTGAGATATGATGCGTTGCAACACCAAAATCCATGACCTATGGTGAGGTGGTAGCTTGTTTAGTAGGTATGTACCCAAGATTAGATCGATGCCAACATGTAGACGCAGAGTGAAGATTTGGCACGTTACTGTGGTTCTTGGCGTGCTTCGACCACCCTTAGTATGAGTATGAGGTTGAGCTCGACCCCGATCGCGAGCAGTGGAGAAGGGCGGACTGCGAGTTACCATGAGAGCAAGTTGAGTATTAGAGGGCTTGCCAAGTTTTTGATTGTCAGTTAAAATGTTGTTATCCTCGCTACATAGAAGGGTATAGATGTCATCCAACTCAAGAGGATGCAGTGGAGTGCAGATTGCTGTCTTGAAGCCTTGGTTTGTGGCCAGAAGTCCATTTAGTGTGTAGAGGTTGATATTCTTGCTATCTAGTGTACCTCCAACAGCAATGATGTTGTCGACTAGAGCCTTGATGTTGGACAAGTATTGTGTCATTGTCCGATTGTTCATTGAGAGATTATGAAGTGCTTTCTTTAGTGAGATAGTCTCGAGCGATTCGTTGATTGCAATCTTTTGGAAATGGTGTGCCAGATCTCGGCGGTAGTAGAGTGATCCACCACATAGGGAAGAATTAGTGTGGAGATAATTGAGTAGAGTGTCACAGTTAGATTTCATCTACTAGGATCCATGAGGCATAGTGAGGGCTGCAAACCTGTAGATATGCAATGCTCTTGGGAAATTGAGGAGGACTGGTTAAGTTGCCTTAGGTATCCATTGCGGTGAACACCTAGGTATCCATTTGCGGTGAACGCCTTGAGGACTTGTGCCTTCCATATAGGATATTTATTAGCTAATAGTGGGTTTTGGGTTAGGTGTTTGAGGTTACTCATCAAGAATTGAGGGAGGGAGGGATAGGGGTTGTAGTGTTCATCTCCATTGGTGATGAGTTAAGGTTTTTTGACATCCTCCTGGAGATCTGATCTACTTCGATCTGAATCCGGATTGTAGATAGGTATCATCGATCTAAACAGTACCCAGATCTGATCTGCGTCGATCTTTAGTTTGGCAGGAAACAAGAAGAAGAAGTGCTCGAATGAACTTGAGCTCAAGTCTTTGATACAGTGATAACTTTGGAGAATTGGAACCTGGAAGAAGAAAATGCAAGAGAAAAGTCGGAAAAGCAATGGCTGATAAAGTGTTCGTTTTCATCGCAAAACCTTGTCGGATACAATTCTTAACCATTATATGAGGGTAGGTGAAGCTTCTAGATATAGGAAATTATGTTACTTGCCGTTATATTATACCACAAGGATATTTAGTGTAGCTTATTCCACTTTCTTTGTTAGTCTTTGCTGTTTGTGCTTCATCTAATCCTTGAGAAATATCTTGCAATTATGCCCCTAAAGTCTTGCTGCAATCTCTAATATTCTTACTTTTTAATGGCCTGTGTGAGAACTGAGAACTAAATAGGAAATATGATGAAGAGGAAGATGAGGATGGTAAAATATTGGGATGAAATTGTAAAGAACTGACAACTTCTTGAAATTTTAAGCTTAGTGCCATTGGCAGCGATTTTTATCTTGCGAGGTCTTAAACATTCTTGGGTTTGAAATTTTTTGTACAAGTTAGTTTTACAGTGGTGCTAAATTGTTTATACATATTTAATTTGTTATGATGCTTACATTACTCAGAAATTTTCCAGCCTTTAGGATACAAAATAGATGACACCAAACTTAAGCGCGCTGGATTGGATTACTGGCCGTATCCTTTTGTTAAAATCTTTTGTCTATCGACTATATTAAGTTTTTGACTATGCTTTTACTTTATTTTTCTGTTATATTATGTTCTTTTCCTTGCCGTTCTGATTTTTCTATAGTTAGCAAAACCAAAATTCATGCATCCGCATCCATGCACTTGTATACTTCTCGTTTGTACATACTTAATTATTTTTTTTTTGGGCATTTACATACATAGCACACAATTCTCATGTATTTACATTTCTCATTCCTAAACTTTCATATTTACACATATAACACACAAATCTTTAATATCACGTAAAAATAACACTATTACCACTTTTTAAAATGAAATACACCTTTTTATGCATTGGTTTAAAGCATCAAAGTGCTATGTATGTAAATTTGAAAGTTTGGGTGTGAGATGTGTGAATACATAAGAATTGTGTGCTAGGTATGTAAACTTCCTTTTTTAATTTATTATTCTTTATGTTTTAAAATTGGCTTAAATTTTTTGAGTATTTGGATTTGTTTCTAAAATTGACCAATTTAAAATAGATATGTTGTGGTTAAAGTTCATGGATCATGGACTGAATTTCGAGAATATTTCTGGCAACAGGTATTTACCCCTTTCCTTTTTAGAAGTAAATTCTTATTTGATTTTGCCTTCTCTGTAATTAGCTGCTTTTTTTATTTTAGGAGGGACAAAAAAGATTGTTAGCATTTACCAAGAAAGGAACAAATATTCACTCCGTGAGTTGTAGTCTGTTTATTTATTTATTTTCTGCTATATGATAGGGACATTTACGTACATATCACACAATTCTTATTTATTTACATATCTAACACTTAAATCTTCTTATTTTCATACATAAAACTCTAATCTATATCACATAAAAATTACCGCTACAGCGGACCTTTTAAAAGTTAAGTACAATTTTTCATGCATAGGTTCATTACACTGAAGTGTTATAAGCGTGAATATCAAACTTTAGGTGTTAGACATGTAAATATGAAGGAATTGTGTGGTATGTATGCAAATTTCCCTATATGATATTGCCCGCACTGGGAATTTCTAGGATGATACTAATGGCTTATGATGTTTGTGGTTTTGCTGCATAATGGATAATGGCTACCATTTTAAGCTTTCATCATATGCGCATGAATTGTAGTGAATCAATTTGATGGATACGTATATATCAAGTCGGATGCACATTTGGTGCGGAGGAGTTTTCTCTGCAGTTTCTTTTTCATCTTACATGACGTGGCTGATGATGAACACCCTGGTTGTTAGAGGACCCACCGGTCTATCATGGGATTGATTTGATATAATGACTCATCTGCATGAGTTTTCAATGGTGTCAATAAATAAGAGAGAGAGAGATGGAGGGAGAGAGAACTTCAAGTAGGATTCTCCCTACTCGCACTTAATTCTGTCTATGCACGGTGAACGCAAGTGTACGTATCGTTCAAATAATAGAATTAATCGAGTCAAACTCGTTCTCACAAGAATTCACATAAACACAATTTGAAAAGTTGAATACTAGTTTCCAAAAACTCTAACTTCTATTTAAATCATTGGATTTTTTATTTTTATTTTTATTTTTTATTTTTTTTAATGAAAGTTGCTAAAATAAAATATTCAATTTAAGATAAACCTTTGAAATTGCATAATTACCAATTTAATTTCCCAATTTTGAAATTCAAGATGACACTGTTAATCAAGAGCAATAATGGTATTTAATCTCCGTTGATAATTAAAAATCCTAATTCTAATGGTTGAAAATATTATATGTACATGCACCAAGGACTTCTAAATTTTAAAATCATTTCTTAATGTGATTGCTAAGGTTTAGTTGATTTATTTTAACTCTTCTAAATCCTAGTTACTAATCTTCACTTGAAAATTATGACAGTTGATATCTTTGATTCTCAAAAGATTTTAAATGATTGTATAACTACTACACATTACTGAATTGAGTTCAAGATGAAGTAAACAGGTACTTTCAATATAATCTCAACTCAAATTTTTTAACTAGAGAAAAAAAATGAAAATTCACAAATTCAAAGGGGAATTTGCTTAGCCTAACATGTTTGTAAACTTAACACAAATGAAATTATAAAGAAAAATAAAAAAGCAATGATAACTAGAATCTTTGAATGTAATTCTGAACTTTCCTTATGAAAGACTTCTCCTAATCCTTTGCCTTGCTTGTTACCTTGCTCCCCGCACATTCCCTTTTGTCTCCTTGGCTAAGTAACTTTCACACACGCTTACGCTCAAAATATATTCATTCACACTCTCCACATACTCTTGGTGTCCTCGCTTCAGAATTTAAGTTTTGTTAGTACCAATAACGTCCATTCTCACCTCTAAATTTATGATTTGAAATTAATAACCGTTCTGATCAGGTCGTTGTGCTGAGGCGCTCAATGTGTAGTATTGTGGCTAGGGGTGTAAATAAGCCAAGTCTAGCACGAGTCATAATAAACCCGGGCTTTGCTCGCTTTGTCAAAATAATAGTTTGAGCTCGACTCATCATTTTATTAGGAAGCTCGAGAGCTCAACGCAGAAGCGTATTGTTAGAGGAAGCCATATCTGGAAGCGTGTCATTAGAGGAAGTCTTGCTAGAGCTTGCCGGAAAAGGCATCAAAACCAACTTAGAGGGAGCTGTTCGAGAGGATGACATGATCAGCTTTTTCACAAAGGGAGCTTTCGAGAGAATGACTGGTTGTGTGAAAAAGAATGGTGTTCCAATAAAAAAAAGAAAAATAAAACCATATAAAGCTTTATGTATTAAGCCAACTTTTAGGCTTTTACTTTATTAAGATGACACCTTTTTAATAACTTTATCACAAACCTGCAATAGTTTTTTTTTTAATTTTTTGAAAGCTAAAGTTTTTTTTTTAATTTAATCTATTAAATTTGTATTGAATATTGAGTCGATTCGTGAGCCTATGACCTAAGTCTTATTGAGCTCAAACTTGAGCCCCGTGTCACGCTCCCAAAAGAGCTCTTAAGAGAGGTGGACATCCCAGAACTTAAATACTGCTCTTTGGCCCTACACCTAGCTGATATGGGACTTTTTGTCCGTGAAATTCTCCTCAACCCAATCACGCGACGCCCTCGTCATGAATCAGCTCCACCGAGGGTCCTACTAGACCATGGAGAGTATCACATCTGACAGGCAGTACCTGGCTCTGATACCACTTTTTACGCTCCCAAAAGAGCTCTTAAGAGAGGTGGACAACCCATGACTTAAATACTGCTCTTCGGCTGGCTTGATAAGCTCGACACACAAGCTAGTTAGAGTTTCGAGTTCTAGCCGACTCGGCTCATTTACATCCGTTATTATTGTGCTATGTCAGCATCTCGGGTATCAGTGTTGAGGCATTAAACTCTCTATCTTCTAGCTCCTTGCTCCATATTCAATCGCGCTACGATGTTGTTACCTAGCATCGCAACACCTTGCTCTCTGGAAAATTATTGGACAAGCTCCCAACATGATGATACCTAGGAGCTGGAGGTACTCATAGGGGTGTATATTTGTCGAGTCGAGCTCGAGCTTAAGCTTGATTACTTTTATTTAGTTCAAGCTTAAGGGCCCGTTTGGGGCAGCTTGTAACTGTGGGCGGCATTTTCAAAACACCGCCATCTGTTTGTTTAATGTGTTTGGGAAGATTAATGAAAAACACCGTTCTGGAATAGACCCCGTGACCCGTGTTTTGAAGAAACGTTCAATGATTTTTTTCTCCCGTTCCCTTCTGTGTCTCCTCCCTCGCTAGACGCCTCTCGCCCTCACCTCTCTCCCTCACACGGAAATCTGTCCAGGTCAGCATAACGACTACAAATTCAGGAGAAAATTTCAGGCAAGTAAATGATCTAGCAATCGAAGCTCGCGGAGGAGCTTAGAGACTATCAGATCCGATCGCAGCGCAAGTATTGGGTCGTCTTCTTGTTTTTCTCTGCAAACCCCAAATTTCCACCAGGTTCTCGTCCATTCTTTTTTACCTCTTCCCAATTTTATAAATCCGTGAGGGAGTAATTATTCTCTTGTTGAAGGACTGAGAGATAGGGCATACATGAATATTTGCAGCTTTTATTGGATGTTCATTTTCTTATTTGCTCATAGTTGAAGTTATTTTTTGTTTTGATAACTTTACCTGCATTTTCGAATCTTCAGATGGTGCAGAAGCTACTTTGTTGTACAAGGTTGGTTTGTTTTCGCTACTAAATGTATTGTTTATTTTGTGATTAAAAGTGTTTAAGATGATTCCATAAATCACAGGATGTTGGAGGTACTCCATGTCATAAAGTTGAAGTAGGTACCTATGGGATCTCACTGTTTTGTTATTTATCAGATTTTTATTGGATATGGTCAAAATTGGTTGATGAATGGAAGTAGGCCCCTCGGGAGGCTAGGAATGAGGAAATCTCTCTATGTTGGATGCTTTTCCATTTTTTGTTTTTCTCGTTTTTCATGATTTATTTTTTGTGTTGTTTGTAGGTTTGGTCTTTCTTTTTGTGGCCTTTTTATTTTAATGTTCTTTATTTTACTTTCATTATCATTGTATTTCATTATTCAGGGGCAAAATTATCATTTATTCACAAAATAGTTGCAAATCAGCTGTTTTCAAACTCCTGCCCCAAATAGCCAGCCAGCTTATCATTTATAGCTTATCATAATAAACTGCTTATCTGAATAAGCTGGATATGTTGCAGCTACCCCAAACAAACCCTAAGTCTATAAGCTCGAGCGGCTAACAAGCCAACTTATTATAAAGGAGAGAAAATGATATTAATTGAAGGTATCTAATAAAATGACAAATAGAATGAGCTATTAGGAGAGAAATGATAAAAGATCACTTAATATAAAATACAAAATATTATTATTTTTAACATTTTTAATACTTTAAAAATATAGTCTTCAAATTTAATATATTTTTATTATATTTAATATTAATGTTTTTTAAATGAGACGGCTCTTGAGCTAATAAGTCAAGTCAGGGCAAGTTTGAGCTTAGCTTGTTAGCTCATTGAACTCAGTTCATGAGCCATTTATCAAGCCGAGCTCGAGCCGGCTCATGAGTTGACTTAACTCACTTGCAATCCTAAAAGATGGCGCCACTACAATTTGAAATTTTCATTTCTTCATGGCTCATGAATGATCATCACTTAAGGCTTTTCATGTAAAAAATGTATAAAACAGTTTAATATTTGTAGAAAAATATGAAATTAAGATTAATTTAGACATAATTTTAGTGTTTTCTCACTAAAAAACAACCTACCCGGCCAAGAAAGAATGTTAGCATCTTTATAATTTGCCCATATAGACCTGACGTATTCAACAACCCGCTTTGTTTTTTAAACTTTTATCATAATGCACTTTTTTTTCTGGCCATCATCCTTACATTTCTTTTGTTCTCTTATAGCAATCTCACAATTGTGATATTTCAATCATTATTAGTTTTTGACTTTGTAAGGTGTAGTGTGTTGAATCATGGCTCTTGTAAGCAAAAAGGACTACCATCTAGCGCAATATTGGATAAGCTTTAAAAGACAATGGTCAATCTATTAAAATATGAAGATAAAATTTGTAGCTTAACTCACAATTTTCCGACATATCACTCTCAACTCATCTTATATAAAGTACATTATGATATCTATCACCATTTACTGAATAAATTTAAGCTTGCTAACTGCCACCTTCAAGCGTTATATGAAGAGATGGCTTTTTTGTGATGAAGCATCCTATAAACGAAAGAAAATAATATGTGGAGGGAGAGATGGGGACTTTCAGCTTAAACTTTCAAACATAGAGGAGATAAACTCTTGAAGTAGAGGAAATACGAGAGGAGGAAACTCTCACAATTGAGAGGAAGAAAATAATAGTAGTGGCTACATAATATTTTCTATTTTCAGTCCTTGTTTTAATAACTAGTGGCTGCGTTTTTTCTCAGTATTTTGATATAAAATGTTATATATTTGTCTTTATCTTTGTATGTATTGAATGAAAGCTTTGTTGTACTTCTCTTTTAAAATGTAATAGAATATTTGATCTCTATGAGACGGCTATTAACTTAGATTAATAACATTGAACTTTGTAAACTTATGTCTTGTGATTGTGATCTTTGGTGTGTATTCTTCATTTTCCTTTAATTTTGTTCAATATTTTCATGCTATTCTAACAATTAATATAAGTGTTTTGGTCTAAAAAGTTTTCAAGTCCGATATAAGGACAAAAAGATCAATGCCAATAATTTAAGGGCCAAGAATTTGGATATTAAAAGATGCAAGTAGAAGATTATCTTTATCAAAGAAAATTCATCAACCTTTGAAGGGATTAAAGCCTTTTACTATTGATCAAGATGAGTGGGATTTGATGTATAAGCAAACATTGGGTGTTATTTTCCTATCTTTGACCAATAATGTTGCCTTCATTGTTCTCAATGAAAATACCATAGCCGGGGTGATGAAGACATCATCAAATATGTTTGAGAAGCCTTTTGTTGTTAATAAGTTACATCTTATGCGCAAGTTTTTTAATCTCAAGATGCCCAAAAGAGTCATTGTTGCTGAGCATTTGTACAAAAGTTATTCGATTATTAGTTAGTTGAACTCTGTGGACATCTTTGACAATGAAATTTATGTTTTGAGTCTATTTTTGTTACTTCTTGATATGGGACGTTGTAGCAGCAGTTGTCAGCGGCTCTCATGGACCAAGTAAATTAAAATTAAATGATGTTAGAGGCCTCATCCTTGATTAATGCATCTGATGTGAACTGAGCCAAAATCACGAATAAATTGCGAGAATTAGGTGAGAAGTAACCCAAATTAGGGCTAATCGATTAATATCAAAGCAAAGAAGCAAGATATAAGGGTGATCTACAATTTTAGAGGTAGATTTGTCTCCACAAACTCTTAGACGTTGCTAGGAATAAGCCGATAAAAGGAAAAGTTATAGGAAACAAAACATAAAGCAAACTTTAACTACGTAGCCATAATAAATACCGCCCAAGGTCCCCCCAAAATTTCCCACCAAAACTTCCCATAATTCTCCTTCTCGTCTACATGATTAAGGGCTACGAGGTCCCCACCTTGACATTGGAATCATCCCTAGCTACTCTTAGAGTTTTTGCGCCCCTCAGATTGGGCCGGCTGGGTCTGGCCAGTCCTGACCAATCCCTCCTTAACCGATGTGTGTGCAGAAACCTGCAGAGCCGGCGTATCAACACTCCCCTCTCAAAGAAGCATCTTGTTCTCATGGTGGAATGTTGGAAACTGCTTTTGGATCATTTCATATGGCTCTCAAACTACTTCATTATTTGACAAATCTTTCCACTTAAGCAATGCCTTCCAATTAATCCTCGACGCAAACCTTCGACCTCTAAAGGTTTTAAAACTACCTCCATGTCCTCTGTCAGCGTCGGAGCTAGTGAAGAGGGGGGGCATGATCTCCAATAGCACGCCTCAGATGTGATACATGTAGGACTGGATGCAATGAGGATGAAGGTAGTAGCGTCATACCATATACCACTACCTAATGCATGTCGTAATCTCATAGGATCCAAGTATAGTGGGGAAAGTTTCTTGCTCCTTTTGGCTAGTGTCTTTTACCTATAAGGTCTTTACTTCAGAAAATCATGTCCCCGGGTTCAAATTGTATCCCTCTTATGTTCACAAGCCTTTCTCTTCATGATCTATTGAGCCATCAGTAGATGCCCCTTGAACTCAGCCAATATTTTATCCCACTCCAAGTACTGGTCTACACTGGATACCGGTGTAGTGCTATGCCCATAGTATATTAGGTGAGGTGGATCCTCCCATAAAAAATCCTGAAAGGGGTGGTCTTTGTCGCGGTATGGTATGAAGTATTGTACCAATACTCTTCCCAAGCAATCCACTTTGCCTGAAGCTTGAACGTATCCGATACAAAATACTGTAGTTACGTCTCCACACTCTTGTTAACCACTTTCAGCTGACCATCTTTTTGAGGATGGTATGTTGTGTTCCTCTTTAGGACGGTTCCTTATTAGCTGGATAGTTCTTTCAAAAAACGGCTAAGGAACACCTTGACCCTGTATGGTACAGTAGATTCCGGAATACCATACAAACGAACCGCTTCTTGTATGAACACCGCGATGACTAAGACAACAGTGTTAAGGATGTCGTAATGGAATGAAATGGGTGTACTTGCTCAGTCGATTTACTACCACCAATATTATTGTAAACCTCTTTAATTGTGGCAACCCCTTTATAAAATCCATCGCCACCTCCTCCTAGACCTTCTCAAGTAAGGCTAGGGGCTGCATTAACCCTCCTGACGCCATAGTCAAATACTTGTGTCGTTGGCAAACATCACACCTCGCCACCATGTCCTCCATATCTCCGCGCATCCCCACCCAGTATAGTTCTGTTGATAGTCAATTTTATGTCTTTTGTACCCCTAAGTGTCTCCAATTGTGCTGCCGTGAAACTCATGTACCATTTTGGATATGTACCTTGATGCCCTTTGTAACATGAATCATCTATAGTAGAGTAGTTGTTGCCCCCTCAATGCATATCTTGATGATTGTTCGGATCCTGTAACAACTCTGCCCTTATCTTCTTCGACCCTTCATCTTGCTTGCTCTTTTGCCTCGGGTTTTCCCAATCTTGGATCAGGGGTATTGATAAACCTGTCAGTTGGGGCTCCTTCACCTTCTGCGATAGTGTATTCACGATTTTGTTCTCCAATCTGGGGTGGTACTGAAATTCAAAATCATATCCAAGTAACTTGGATAGCAACCTCTGATAATTTCTGCTTTTAGCATCTCTCAGATCAACTTTGCTATCCCTTCTTTCTGAATTTTAAGATGCTTGTATGATTTGACATTGATAAGAGGAACTCCTTCCTTCAATGTGATGGCATGCTCTGGCTCCCATGGTTTCGAAAATCCACTTGGTTGTTGAAAGATGTCGAGAAACTGTTGCAAAGCTGTTGAATACCTTCAGGGAACTCTACTGACTCAAGTGCTCACATCTTCTTTGTACTATGCAACTCCACCAAATAGTCCAACTCTGCTCACCATATCGTCTTAACCATGATTTTGAGTGAGACCATGGTTCTACATAGGCTAGCATCACCTCTCAGCACCACTTTTCTCCCCTACACCTGAATCTCCATAGTCACGGATTTCCAATCCACCTTCATCTTCCCAATCGTCTGTAGCCACTTCATCCCCGGAATCACATCAATGCTTCCAAAGTCCAAAGGAAGGAAGTCCTCCATGACTTGTAGGCTCTGTACTGTCAATACAAGTCACCTGCAAATTTCCTGACTTTTCTCCACCACCTCTGTCCCCATCATGACCCAAAATCTTCTTTTATCTTGCAGCTTCAGCCCCAGCTGGTCCACGACTAAATTTAAGATGAAATTGTGAGTGGCCCCAACTATCCACCAACACCACTACTGGCTGAACCCCCTCCCCCAATTTGTCCCCTCACTTTCATGGTGTGATTTGGGGTAAATCCCACCATTAAGTTGAGGGACACCTCCACTACATCCAAGTGTAAGTGCTCCTCTCTTTATACCGTTTCTTCCTTTAACTCCTCACCATCTGTCTCCTCCCCCTCACAAACTAAAGGGACCCGGATCATCTGATCTTTGTACCGGTGGCCTGGGGCATACTTCTCATCACATCAAAAGCACAATCCATTTGCTCTCTTGTACCACACCTCTGCCTCTGTGAGGAGCTTGAGGATGACCTTGGAACGCCCCCCTGCGTATTCGTCTCATTCGGTGCCTCCTTCTAAGATGACAATACCCGGGCCCTCGGTGTCACGGTCATCACTCTGCTTATTTAGAATCCTCCAGTGGTGCCACTATTTCTAGTCTTCTTCATCTGGTTTTGGTCTTCCATCGCCCCCTCCCTCGTATTCCTCTCATTCGATGCCTCCTAAGATGATATCGCCCGGGCTCTCAATGTCATGGTCATCACACTGCTCTTTTAGAATCCTCCAGCGGTGCCGCTTTTTCTAGTCTTCTTTATCTGGTTCTTGTCTTCCATCGTCTCCCTCAATCCCCACGGTCTCTATAGTCGGATTGCCAATCATATGTCGAGCTTTATGTCCTTCATGAATTTCCCTCCAATCCTGTTTCAAAAATCCCCCTTAGCTATCCTAACAATAACTTGAATCTCTCACTATATTCCATGACAGTCCCCTCCTGAGTCAAGACATAGAATTGATTGTGTATGTTTCCTTCCCAATGGCTCATAAACGTTCCAACAAGTAATCCTTAAATTCTTTCCACCATCGGATCGGGTAACTTGCCTCCCTCCACTGAAACCATGCACGCTCAATACATAACCTTGCCTTCACAAGCTTCTCTTCCCCATTTAGCATGTTCATTGTGAAATATCGCTCCACTCGATTTACCCACTCACGTGTGTCTTCCCCCTCGAAGATCGGCATCTCCAACTTCCTAACCCTAGTATCACAATCCCAACTTTCTCTCCCTCCAGTGTTTCCCCCATATATTTAGGGTGAAACTCACTCCTTCGATCATAATCATACCCCATTCCTATTGCTCTCCTCTCTTCTTTTTGCGCCTCCCAACTCCTTGCACAATCCCTCCTCCATGTTTAAGCCTAACCCTTCCATCAGAAATCTCTAATTCACAGCCCCCTTCCCCCAATCAGAGTCTTATGGGGGAAATTCTTGATGGTGGATGCTTTCCTCCTCATGTTACTCTCGTTCGATCTCTTTCCCTTTCAATCTTTCCACGGATTCTCCGGCCAACCCTTGGGTCAGGGTTTACAAGTTGAGCTGCCGGCGGGGTCTTAGATTACATCTCAACAAACTTCCTTATCATCGGTTCTAGGCTCTTGAATCGTTTGTCAATGTCGGATAACCTTTCCTCTATCCTTGATTCAAGTTGCCCTACTTATCCTTCCAATTTCTCTTCCAACACAACAACTTTCCATGCTGTCTTTTCTCCAAGATCGTGCTCTGATACGAATTTGATATGAACCGGAGCCAAAAGTAACGAACAACTTGCGAGAATTTGGTGAGAAGAAACCCAAATTAGAGCTAATCGATTAATACCAAAACAAACTAGCTAGATACAAAGGTGATCTACAATTTTAGAGATTGATCGTCTCTCCATAATCCCTAGACACTATTAGGAACAAGATGACAAAAGGAAAAGCTTCAATGAACAAAACATAAAGCAAACCCTAGCTACTTAGCCCTAATAAATATCCCCCGAGTTCCTCTCAAACTTTTCCTTCAAAATTTCCCTTTAATTCCCCTTTTTGTGTATGTGATTAAGGGCTGCACGGGTGCCACTTGGGCGCTGGAATCATCTCCAACTCCTACGGTTTCCGCACCCTCGGCTAATCGGCTGGGTTTGGCCGGTCCAAACCGGTCTCTCATGGACCGGTATTCGTGCAGAAACTGGCAGAGCCGACATATTAGTATTGTACAACATAAGATAGGTGAAATTTCTTCTATTTTGAATATTGATAACAAGCGCAGGTCTCAAATTAAAAGTAATCACAAACATAGACATCCAATTCTCGATTTTATGAGAGCTAATATCTATATTATAATAAAAACAAATTTTAAAATTGTTGGGTGGGGGTGTTGAGTGTTAACACTATAGAAAGCCATAACCTGTGATGAAAGTCTGCCCAAAAAGAAAGCAGCGATAAGGGTGAGGGAGGGGGAGAGAGAGAGAATGCTACTGAGGAAGAAATTTAAGATGCATTGATCATCAGTACTGATAATCGATTTTTTAGACTAAGTGCATCCGTTCATTCTTTTTCTTAAAAAGGACTCATGACAAGTGTTGTTTTGCTGGCAACTGGAAAAAGTATTTCTTGATAATGATAAACCCTTAAATATTGTGGGGATTAGCGATGTTATACTTTAAATCATAAACGGAATTACACAGAAGCTAAGGTTGTACATATTTTTAGCCTGTGGAGAAATTTGATTTCTATAGGACAACTTGTAGCAGAAGAATTTAATGTCATATTCAATAGTGGCATTTGGAAGGTGACCAAAGGAGTTATGGTGGTTACCCATGCAAATAAGTTATTAGCATAAATATCATAAGAATGGGAGTTGAACATGTTCCTACCTTGTAGAGCATGTTGTATTAGAAGATTCATTTAATTTGAGTAAAAGATATTAGATACCATAAATCATTAAATATCAATCTTTGCCCAATACTTTTGTGGAAGAAGCTAGAAAATCACAAAGAATTTCGAAGCTTGTTAATATTAGCCCGTATTCTTGCGCTCTATATTATTTGTCACTTATTAATCCAGATGAACCCAAATGCTGTGGAGAACGGGATTATTTTCGTTAACCTATCCAAAATTCCAAAACATTCCATCTGATAGCTTATATTAACTCTTTTGATTATAGATCAATTATTTTGATGACCCTAGAATCTAGTGATGTCGAATTTGTTGGATTCCTTTTATTAAGATGCTTGATTTAACCATTAAGTATGTATGATTTGTGCTTTATTCGATCCTTCATTTAATATTCGTACTTTATTAGATTTGTGCATATTTGAACTCAAATTAGACCACCTTTGATGTCGTTCAATTCTTCTCATTAAGACGCTCATTTTGATAGTAGATCGATAAAATCAGAGCCCGAATGATCCTGAATTTGACTTTAGAATTTCTCTCATCCAAAATGCATTGAAATTCATGTTTAATCAGGTGATTTTATTCTTGATATTAAAACTAAATTCTGCCATTGACAGTAACTGCAAGGACAATACCTGCAGGATGTATGCATTTCACTTCATAGGAGCTTCCTTTTCTACTCAAACTTGCCCAATAAATTGTACTCATAAAATATTCGTTCAATTATTTTCTTTTTATCTCCCCATTATTTTGCAGGACTTCTCATACCGGCGAGGCGACTGGCTAGTATTTGGATCTGAGACTTGTGGCCTTCCACCTGAAACCTTAGAAGACTGCAACAGAGAAGGGATGGGGGGCGGCACCATTCGCATTCCGATGGTCGACACCTACGTTCGTTGCCTCAACCTCTCTGTTAGTGTTGGGATTTCTTTGTACGAAGCAGCCAGACAGCTGAATTATGAACAGCTTCAGTTCCCCTCTGATGCTGCTAGAGGAACCCAAAGTCTATTTATCACAGAAGATATATTTGCTTGACTTCACCTCACAGGGAATTATTTTTTGTATTAAATAATGGTTAAAATTTTGATGAATCAGTGGGAAACATTGGTTGCATCCCATGTTAGGATTTTTTATTTATTTTTAATTTGGTGTTATGTCTTGAAAAATATTTATAATTAGCTTTTCTTCTTCCTCATTTTTGTTTGTTTAAGCGGTTTGAAATTGAGTTCTATTTATGAAAAATTCAATTTAAATGCATGTGTTTATAATCACTAAATCAACACAAATGGTGTTCATTTTCAAATTGTGAATGGTCGGATTCATAGGCATAAATTTAGCCTAGGAAGATTTACATACATGGTATGTACTCAATTCTAATGTATTTAGATATCTAACGCCTAAACTTTAATTTTTACCTATATGCCACCGTCTCTTAATATGAAAAACTTGTGTTTTAATTTTTGAAGGTGAAATAAGTGATGTTTTATGTGATATAAATGATTTGGATGTCATAAATGTGAAAAATATAGGTAGGTGTTAGACATGTAAATACATTTAGGTGGTATGTATTAAAATGCTGCAATGTTAATAACTGGCATTTATAAGGTTAAACTTATAAATAACTATTAAGCAGCAACTACAGCAGTAAGACTTTATCCCTATGAGTGGGGTGGGGTACATGAATTATTTTGCTCCATTGTGTTCTCTTGTCATATTTTGATTTAATTCTAATAAATTGATATCATTTTTTATGCAGTATGCCCGAAGTCTTTCTAGTTCTACTTTTGCTTTTCTTAACATAAGTCTAATCTAAAACATCTACTCTTCTAACCGGATCATCAGATGGTTGACGTTTAATGTGACTAAATCATCGTCAACCATCTAAGACAACTCTCTAATTTGTTAGTCACAGGAGCTATACCAACCCCAGTGCAGATATATTCATTTCACATTTTGTCTCCAAGTGTCAAGCCGCTCATACACTTAAGCATTCTCATCTTGATAACACTTTAACTTTGTTTTATGCTTTTCTTTTAAAGGCCAATATTTTGTGCCATAAAGCATTGCGTGTCTCACCATCATTTTATAAAATTTTTCTTTCAGTTTAAATAGTATTTTTCTGTCACACAATAGGTTAGAAGCATTCCCCTACTTCAACCAACCAACTTGAATTCTACTAATAACATTCCCATCTATATCACCATCAGCAACAATAAACCGGAGATATCTAAAGCGTTCACATTTTTTAATGATTTGATCACTCATATTTACAACTCTGCCACTAGAACTACTACAAGTAAAATTACATTCAAAGTCTTTAGTTTTAGTTCTCAAACGAAGACCTTTAGACTCTGATGTAGACTTCTATAATTCAAAAATTTCCTGAACTTTTTCTCTAGTCTTATCCTCAAGAAGGATATCATCATTGAAAAGCATAGTCTTATCCACAAGAAGGATCTCATCAGTGAAAAGCATACACCAAGGTACATCCTCTAGTTAATATCCAGTAAGACCATCCATAATTAAAGCAAAAAGATATGGGCTTAAATACGATCCCTGATGTAATCCAACTGGAATAGGAAAATATTTTGTCAATCCTCCTGTTTAAAATACAAGTAACATCTCTAGTATACATATCTTTAATAACTAGAGTATAAGTCATATCAACTCCTTTCTTCTCTAGAGCTCTTCAAAGTATATCTCTTGGAACCTTATTGTAAGCTTTTTCTAAATCAATAAAAATCATATGTAGATCCTCCTTACTCTTTGTGAACTTCTTCATCAGATCTCTCAATAAATGTATAGCTTCCATAGTGCACTTGTCCTGCAAAAATCCAAATTGATTATGAGAAATCTTTGTAATACGACTTAACCTTGTTCAATTACTCTCTCCCATAATTTTAAGTACGACACATCAACTTAATTCCTCTATAATTTGCACGCTCTTGTGCATCTCCTTTATTCTTAAAAATGGGTACCAAAACACTTTTCCTACACTTTTCAATAATCTTTTTAGTTTTTAAAATAATATGAAAGAGTTTAGTAAGCCAATACATTCCTAAATCTCCTAAATACTTCTGCGCTTCAATTGGGATATCATCAGGTCCTATTTTCTTTAAAACCTCATCAACTTCATTTTTACCAATTCAACGGTAAAAATAAAATATCTTATCATTTTTAAAGATATTAAGATCATTAGGGTTGATTGTATTTTTAGAAACTTCATTGAAAAATTTATCAGCTCAACCACTTATGTTGAATATCTTTTTCTAAGAAAGTATTTTTTTATTTTCATCTTTAATACACTTGACTTAAATAATTACTTTTCTTTTCTCTTTATTTTGCTAGTTTATATATATATATATATATATATATATATATATATATATATATATATATGTATGTATGTATGTATGTATACATATCACCATCTTCGGTTTACAGTACTATTCTAAAGATCACTAAAAGCAAAATTTTTCAGCGTCACAAATTGTTCTATAAGACTCCATACGGACAACCTTATTTTTTTTCCAGTTTAATAAACTTGTAAATTTAAACAAATTTTTATAACACAACTTTTTATATTTTATCGTTTATTTCTCCAATTCTATTAATTTTACAACATAATCTTTCACACACTTACCTATAATTATATGCACACCATTTCAAGAGCGACTCCTATATGAATACCAAAGTTTAAAACCTAAGCTATTAATCTCCTTAGCCTTTTCTCCAACCCATTTAGTTTCTTGAATTCATTAGTTATTTATCTTCATATGAACCATAATATCAACTAATTTGATTAAATTTCCTGTGAAAGTACCAATAGCCAATACATATTCTAATATTAGTTTCATGAACTAATTTATTTACTCGCTTTCGTTCGTAACGTGGGAACCCTTACTTATTTGACACTACACTCGGGCGCAGGTTTAGCGGCTCTTGTACACTTTTCATTGTATTTAGGTCATATAAGGCGTAGCTTCTAGGGGATGTCCTAGTATTTACATAAGGATCTAAATGATCCATGTCATGATTTCTTGACAAAATTTACACTGACTGCCAACTATTTAACGCAACGTCTAACTTTTCACATCGGGGCTTGGGACCCGACAATGTCAGTGTTATTTTAAATAATTATAAGCACTCACACATATTTACAATAATAAGATAAAACTAACGACAGTTCCATGCAATGATATTGGTGATAATGAATTATTGTTCTCTAAGTAGTGGTGACGGCTATGGTGATTTCAATGGCTTTATGCTGAATCGACAATTCTAAATGATGGTTACTCTGGCTAAAAAAAACTTAGCTTCATAAGAAAATATTACGTGCGGATGGGATGTGTGCGAATTAAGTGTGGATTGGTGTTATTCCAGTGGTATTGTGGTGGTATTGTCGTGCAATACCACAAGAATACCAACTATCCGCACCCAAGATGTCCCAACGAAATACTTCCTCTAGCTCCATATGTATATATGAGAAGAGTGGATGCAAATGATTTAAGTATGTTTATTTTTTTGCTTTAGCATTTATACATTTTAAAATTCCTTAGATTCTCTTTTTACTTTAAATAAATAAAAAGAAAGAAAACTAGTTATTACGTAGCCGAAAAGAAATTGCCCTAAAATATATCAAACTAGTAAGCTGCATTTCTCTATTTTCCTACCACGAAAATAACTTCTATTTGAAAGGGACATTTACATAGATACCACACAATTCTTATATATTTATGTATCCAACATCTAAAACTTTTATTTTTACAAGCATATCACTTAAATTTTTCATTGCACATAAAAGATACTCCTATCATTATATTTTTAAAAATAAAAACACATTTTTATACATAAATTTATAACAAAAAAATGTTATAAATGAAAATATCAAATTTTAGGTGTCAGATATGTAAATACATAAGAATTATGTGGTATGTATGTAAAAAAGAAGGCTTTCTTCCATTTTACAAATTTTCACTCAAATGTCAAAATTGATGATTTTAAGTTTTTATCAAATTCTCAATGCTTGTAAATGCATTAGTTTGGTTGTTTAAAAAAAATCACGAAGATGCTAGTTTTATAAATAGTAATATTACAGTGCTATTTATGTAATTATCCCACACAACAAAAATAGAAAATTACATACATACCGCACAATTCCTATGCATTTAAATATGTTGCAACTAAAGTTTTATATTTATATTATAAATTTATGCATGAAAATGTGTACTTTATTTTTAACAGTTAATAATAATAATATTGTTTATGTAATATTAAAGATTTGAGTGCCTTAAATATGTAGATTTAGTTGTGAGATATGTAAATATAAAAGAAATGTGTCATACATGCAAATGCTCGTAATAAAAATACATTTTAATCTTAAATATATATTATTTTAATTTTATTAAGTATCTTTAAGTGAATCTTGGTGGTCAAATGTGTTGATGGTAGGGCAACAACTGTGGTGGTATTTGGTGTTGCGAGGGACACGAAATCGATTCGAGAGATCATAAGCAAATTTAGAACATAAACAAATAAAAGCAGAAAATACAGATAACACAAGTTTTAACGTGGAAAATCATTGCACTCATCCCGCAGCGAAGCTCAATCTCTCTTTTGGACATTGCAAGACACTCATTCTCTTATTCGCATAAGATAAAACTCGAAATTCAATCCTTCAACATGCACTCATCCCGAAGCGAAGCTCGATCTTTAAGTGAAATCTGTCTGAATTTGGTTACTGGCATTGGGATGCTGCAATAATGGCATTGTGTTTGTGTGCCGCAGTATCACGTTCTCGGGTTTTCGAAATTGGAGTGGCTTTGTGGCGCTGCTGATATCGAAGCTAGGGTGTCACAACACTCCCCTCCGACACTGGAATGTCGTGCTCTCAGGCTTTGAACCTGTTAGGGTAGCGTTGCTACTTTTTATGGGCACTGTGTAAAATAAATTTTTTTTAAAAAAAAGGGGCAATGCTCCCAAGACTAGTGCAGGGGGATCCCCCGTACCCCCCGACAAACTCATCGTCAAGCTTGATCAACGAAACTGAGGTCTTTGTGTAACCAGTTAATTAATATAATCAAACTACACATGCTAACAATCTCTCACTTGGAAACTAATTGCAAATCAATTCCGCTCTTCCAAATTTGGAGCATCTTCATAGTTATGAACTATAGTATAGCTTAACACTGTATGAACTTTTTTGAACTCCAGCTGAAGCCAATAGCTTCAGTTTTTAAGTTGTTACAATCTTAGTCAATGTGTCTACAGAATTCTGATATGTGTGCATCTTTTCCAAAGATAATTGATCAGCTTCTAAGAGTGAACATATGAAATGATATGTTAGTTCAATGTGCTTTGCCCCAGCATGAAATGTGGTATTTTTTGCTAGATGTGTGACACACATACTATCATTATGGAACTTTCCATTCATTTATTCCTTGTCAAGTTCTACCATAAAGCTATATAACTAAATCATTTTCTTATTAGTCTCAACGATAGCAATATACTCAACATCTATAGTCCATAGTGTAACAATCATTATAATTTAGAAACTCAAATCACTATTGTATTTCCCAAAGTAAGGACATAAAATGTACATCTCCTACCATTAATATCTCCTACCATTAATATCTCCTACAATATCTAAATTTACATATCAATGTAGATTAATCTGTGTGCTTCTAAAGTAAAGTGATTTGTTGACTATTTATCACAAGTACTTGAGAATTCACTTCACTGCCTCCCAATGTTGTTTGTCTGTATTACTCATGTACAGGCTTACCACTTCCGCTACACGTGCAATATCCGACATTTTACATATCTTCACATACCTCTACCTGATCTTGTTTTGGCAGACATACTTACCTATCCTTACGAGGTTTATTTCATATTTTTGTTTGTATTCTCCGTCGTATATCCCTATTTTTCAGTTCCTTTCTTCTCCAGATTATTCTTATGATACTTATTCGAAAAAAAAAGAATTATACAACAATAGACAAATCAACTATTCCTTAAAAAAAAGATTAAAAAAAAAAAAACAGAAACAAATATTACATTGCAGGAACACTACAATACGCGCTGCAATATGTTCGCCGTTAGCCGCAAATAGCCTCGGGAAAAACATTCGTCAAATTTCGGAATCGCCCACCTCCAAATCTTTGTCGAAAGGCCTCCAGGACTGAATATTCAGTAGCTTTCAGCTCTAAATTGGAGAATCCCATGGCCTGGGAGCTACTTTTATGGATAATCTCTTTCGTGATAGTTATCGCTCTAATCGCTGTTGACGCTTACCAGGTACTTCCTCCGAGCCCTAAAACCATTACGCTTTCTGAAACCTGCTAATCTGAACTCTGCTGCTTCTGAACTCACTAGTCTGTTGTGATCCTCTGTTATTTTTTTGCTTTTCATTGTGAGTGGTGGTCCTCTTCAGCCTGTTGCTGCTTAAATTTGTTGTCTTTTCAGGAAGTTAGTCGTGGCTTGTTCTCATGGGCTTGATTTCTCTGTAAGGTTCTTGTGTGCTTCTATTATGTTTGCTGAGATAGATGTAGGTTTTAACGAATTCATATTACTTCTTAGTTTGAACTATGGCAAATAGGTTTAAGCATTTTGTTTAAATAGCTAAGAATTACATTCTTGAATGAATGCTGTAGAGTTGCTTAGAGATAACTAGTGTGCGTGCTCCTAAGTTTGTGGGAGTAGGAAAAGAAGTATTATGTAGCCTGGATGAAGCAAGTTGTTCAGATAAAGCTAGTACAATCTTTCGGATATTGTTCCACGTAATGAATCAGTGAATCTGAATTTGTTTTTGAGCTTGCTTAATAAGATCTACCAGCACTATTTTTGATTAAAATGATCAATTCTTGACCCAATTACCAACTCATTGGCCTAATATGTCAACTTTTGACCAAAAAGTCAATTTTGATCAAAATAGTCAATTTTTATATTAATGACCAATTATTGACCCAATAAGTCAATCTCTGACCAAAAATCAACTTTAGTCGAATTGGTCAATCATCGATCTCGATAACAAATACGACATTAATCCGATAGGTCAACTTTTGATCAAAAGAATCTTTGGTCAAAATAGTCAATTTCTGACCCAATAACCAACCTATTGACCCAATAGGTAAACTTTTGACCAAAAAGTTAACTTTGGTCAAAATGGTTAATCCTTAACCCAATGACCAACCCATTGACCCAATAGATCAGCTTTTGACCAAAAAGTCATCTTCGATCAAAAATTGGTCATTAGGTCAAAAATTCACTATTTTGACTAAAATTGAATCTTTTTTATCAAAAGTTGACCTAAATGTGGCAATTGAATTATTGACCTAATTGGTTGTTAGGTTAAAAATTGACTATTTTGACCATAAAAAGGTATGTAGATGAGCTGATTTAAGAGCAGCACTTGGGCTTTCTCAGTTGATTTTTTGAAAATATCTTTTTTTATTTTAATTGAAAGAATTTATATTGAAAGTGAATCTGAATTTGTTTTTGAGCTTGTTTAATAAGATCTACCAGAACTATTGGGTCAAAATGATCAATCCTTGACCCAACGACAAACCCATTGACTCAATATTAAGTAAACTATTTTGTTCCTATTTTGAAAATTTTGGGGCATTTACATACATGCCACCTGATTCCCATGTAGTTACATTTAGATCACCTAATCTTTTATATCACATCAAAACACCACTATTTTTACTTTTTAAAAGCGAAATAAATATTTTCAAGCATAGTTAAGGTGGAATATATGTAAGAATGAAAGTTTACGTGTTAGATTTGTAAACACAGGAATTAAGTGGTATGTATGTAAATCTTCCTTGACTTGTTTATTTAATGTAATAAATTTAGTGTAAATCCTTCTTGTACGAGTTTTCAATTGACTGTACAGTAAAAATCAGCATTTCCATTTTATTAATGAAATTGAACTGCAAAGAAGAAGCTCATCTCACATGAAGAGTGCTAAGAGCTTTATTAGACATAAGTATTTTATTACATTTTAAAATCAGGCAAATTATTTTGGAGATGACTCCTCTAGCTATTTTTTCTTGTTCTCTAGAGGATGTTTAGTTTTTTATTACTGATAATCAGAAGCTTATAAATCATTCCTCTTTTTTTGTTTCCTTTCTTTTGTAGAATGATCTATATTCATGTACTTATTTAAACCTTTGAAGATTAGATAGGTGATGTTTCATTCACACTTGCAATGAAATAACTCTGATCACTTTCTAAGCTGCTTGAAACCCTACACACACACAAAATAAAGAGGTACATTTATTTGCTTGGATTGCTATTTTTTTTATTTAATGAAAGGATAGTATTCCTTAAAATGATTTTGATATATTTTCCTTCAATATCCCATCGATCAGATATAGATGCAATTTTTGTATGCATTTGTTGGTGGGTGTGAAAAGGTCCAAAGTCTATAGTGAATTGTTGCAATTAGCATACCATTTGATAAGCTGAACTTGTTTATCCATGCTTTTATGAGAGACAAATGATTTGTAATATACATTTTGATGATTTGTCTTTGGGGTTTTATATTCATGGAACTCCAAACTTCAAAAATTACACATATGGAAACCACAACTTTAATATGACCAGAAGAAACCCAATAATTCTTATTTTATAGGAATCAAACTCTGTTTCTCTCCGTGATCCTTCTTCGTCAATCTGTGACCGGAAAAGGTATACAGGCCTTCAATACTCCCATCTTCCTCTGCTCTCTCGGTGATTGCAGCGTACACAGGCCTCCAAAACTCCCATCGAGGTGCCTGCGGAATGTGTGGGTGCAGGTGTTTGAGGCAATGAGGCTTGCGTCAGGGAAAGTTCGAAGGGAGTAGCGTGGAATAAGGTTGGTGGGAATGGGGTTTTCGTCTGAGGAGCAGGGATCGGCAAGAACGAGGATGATTGCTACGGAGCTCTCCCATTGGAAAAAGGTTAACGTGTGCTAGGCAGCAGTGAAGCAGAAGAGCGGCTAGGGATTCTTGTGCGGGGCTTCAGAGATGCACGAGGCATGAGGGTTTCATGAGTAGGGCTCGCAGGAGGAGAGCGAGAGTAGGGAGATGAGAACAAGGCAGAAGGTGAAGCAGCGACTGTGCATAAAAAATGAGAGATGAAAGTAGGATCTGAGCAAATTAGGGAGACGAAGTGATCTACCACTTGCTAGAACGTGACAAGCGACATGATTGTTAATGGGTGGGGGAGTCTGCAATAGGTGCTAGAGCAGAGGGGAGGCATCATAGGGGAAGAATATTTTTTACCTCATCCTTTCCCATGCATGGATTGACGGAGGGGAACTGTGGGCAGAAATACAGTCGGATTCCCATAAAATAAGAATTTTTGGGTTCATTTAAGTAATACTAATTTTTTGGGTTTCATATGTGTAATTTTTAAGGTTTAGAGTTCAATGTATGTAAAACCCCTTTGTCTTTCTAGAATATTTATATAATATGTTATACATCAACGTTTGGTGTACAACAATGTTATCAAATTATTGGGGCATTTACATACATTCTATTCAATTCCTATGTATTTACATATCTAACACCTAAGCTTTGCCTTTCTATATTTTTACCACGCATAGCTTTCTTATCACATAAAAAATACTACTATTTTAATTTTTAAATTGTGAAATACACCTTTTTCATGCATAGGTAGGGTGACATATATGTAAAAATTGAAGTTTAGGTGGCGGACATGTAAAGATACAGGAATTGAGCGATAGATATGTAAATATTCCAAAATTCTAATACAAAAATGGCATTATGGGCTTCATTCATATGAACTTATCGTTAGTTTCAGTGACCTCTAACTCTGCTTTATGATGTGGCGCAGCTGATATGCTTATCTGATTTGGAATGCGACTACATCAACCCGTACGACTCTTCATCTCGTGTCAATGCTGTTATCGTTCCTGAATTTATAGTTCAGGGATTTCTAAGCAGTCTTTTCCTCATGACGTGGCAATTGATTCCATTGATCATAATGGCACCCATCACTTACTACCACTTGCAAATGTATGTAAGAACTATGTTCTTTGTTATTCTCTTCATGTTCAATTAATTACTAGCATTTTATGCCTTACATTTTAACCTGTGGGTTCATTTTCAATCAAATATATGCTCAAGAAACCTTGTCTATCCCACTAGTAGTTTTAGTTTTATGTTATTGATTGCTATATGTATACAACATGTAAATATCTTTCTGGTGTTCCTTTTGAATTTGTCATTTTCATTATTATTATGCTTTATGAATGTAATACGCCTTAATTACACTTTGTAACATTAATTAAGAAGACATGTCGGGTGTTTTGATAGGCATTGATTAGTCACAATTTAGTTTATACTTGGCTATTCTTTAATTATTTGGAAGAGAAAAAAATAGTCTCATGTGTTTGAATCATTTATTGTGTCTGAATATCTTTCAATATCTGCCACATGTTTCGAGGTTATCTGCTTCTGAGAACTTCTATTTGAACTAGTTATTTTTCATAATAATCCCGCCTTTGTATACCTAGTACCAGCACCATCCAAATCGCTGCTAATCCAGCTTATCATGAGCGGACAAAAATATATTGAAGTTGGGGACACACTAAATTTAGGATACTTTCAGTACTTAAATGTTCTCATATCTCTACAAATCTTTAGATTGGAGATATCTTTATAAACACAATGACATGACAACGACTTTAATTCTTGTGGGCAAATTGTTGTTTCTTGACAAGCTAGCATGAATTTGAGGGTAGAGATCAATGTGGCATGCCTTAATTACAATCTTAATTAAGAATATATGCCTTAATAACAATATTTCTTGCTCCCTATAAATTATAGCTAGTAATAAATACATATAAATAGTCTAAGATGTGAATATGTTGCCTTTTGGAAAATGATTTATTAAGGGTTGCTTTGATTGAACAAATTACTTGATCGTTACCTTATATGATGCCTATTATCTTCTATGTAAGGAGTAGAATTCTCTAGAGGAGGGCAGGGGCAGACCCACATTCACTCAAGGTTGGGCAATTGGCCCCCTCAATTTTATAATTTTTACAAGAGAAAAATATTTTTTGCAATTTTTCCTGACACCAGCAGCGTGTTGCCCACCCTTAATTTTATGACATCCTGTTGCCCACTCTCAAGGCTTGGACCCACTATTATTAACATTTTTATTTAATAAATTCCTAACTTAGGAGACTTAAGCGGTGACGTGCTGATGGAAGCTAATTGAGTTAATTAAAGATGTAAATAATTACTTATGCAATCTTAACAAACTGAAATAACCTGAGTTGAAATTTTTAGTACTTCATTTAAAACATATTTTCTTTTCTATTTCTGTTCAAGCAATATTATTATATTTTAACCATCCAGGCCAAAGCCCAATTGCTGTTCAAGCAAGACTGTTATGTCTTTTTCTTTAAACAAAAGCAATAGACTATTCTTTTTTAATGTGGGAGTAAACTATGCAAGGTAAAATAATTGAAAAATCATTTTGTTTGCAGCCATAATAAACATTTTGTGTTTTTTTTATAATTGGGTATTTACATACATACCACCCAATTTCTATTCATTTACATATTTCAAGACCTAAAATTTACCTTTTATGTTAAAACCACTCAATCTCTTATATCAAATAAAAAATTCCACTATTTTTATTTTTAAAATGTGAATTACACCTTCTAAGGCGGCATGTATTTAAAAATTAATTTTAGATGCTATATATATAAATACATATGAATTGAGTGGTATGTATGTAAATCATCTTTTTTAATATATTTGTGTGTAGTTATGAAAGAAACGCTCAAACGCAATCCTACAGTCCATATATATATATATATATATATATATATATATATATATATATATATATATATATATATATATATATATTAATGTTAAATGATACTTAGAAGAAAATGATTATTTGACTTCTCGATGCATGCCAAATGAAGTTTGATTCACGTGTGAACGGGTCTATTATTATTAATTAAGGAATAAGTTATCCACAACTATATTGGATAAGTCTCAAGACATAGAATAATTGGCTATTGGAATCATTTTTGTGGATAAATGAGATTGAAATTTTTTTTTAGATAATATAATTTGTATGCCCACCAAAAAGAATTTTGGTTTCGCCTCTATGATTATTTCATCCAAGCAGGGTTTAAGTTGGATTTTTTTTTAAAGAAATACGACTTTGGAACGGTTAGTAGCTGGATTCTTGCAAGATCTAAGCAGGATTCATTCAACGTAAATCCTACCAAACAACAAAAATGAAATCTTTAAATCCTAGAGATTTTTAAATCCAATTTTCCCTCCATTTTGCCTTAAATCCTATATTTAGTAAATCCCGTTGGAAAACAGATTTACAAATTTGAGGAGCTGAATTGCCTGAAGGTGGGTGGGAGGAAGTGGGAGAAAGATGGGGCTTACCTTCTTCCTTAATGGTTTCGAGTAGGAGCAAGGAGAAATTTGGTAGTTTAGATTACTATTTTGGAAGATTTACTTACATACAACTCAATTCTTTTGTATTTATAAAAACATCTAAATTTTAATCTTTGCATGCATGTCATCTTAGCATGCATAAATGTATATTTCAATTTTAAAAAATTAAAATGGTGATAATGTATCTTATTATTATTTTACACACAAATCTGTTTATCCACAAAATCATTTGTCTTAATATTGAGAAAATAAAAATAAAAAGTAACTAAACAATTTTTTTATTTGTACTTTTTACCGTAATTATAATTACGAATTTTGTGCTACTGATTTTGTTTTTGTGAATTATTATTTTTTATATAATTAGTTTGCGACCCTAAGAAGAGAGGTTGGTTCCGTGGAGGAGGGCAAGCGATTTGTGCAGCTCTTTTTGCTATGCTTTGCCTACTTTCCATGGTTTAAGAAAAAAATTTTAATGGTAAAATTGAAATTGGTACTGCAGGTGTGGGACATTATGTTTAAAACATTAATGTTTTGGTGATACTGTCATCTTGTGTGTCTTTCCTAATTCCTTTTAGAACACTATAATAAAAGGTAATCCTATCTTAACCAACGATTAAGTGACATTATATGGGCCACAATTCAACTATTCCAGCCTTTCTTATTGGCTAATCTGGGATTGATTGTAATAACCTTCACGGTATAGGTTAAAGTACAATGTTCCTGTGGTACAACTACAAAGGGCAAGCCAATGTAATTTTCTACCTCTCGATTGTTTTTTTTAACTGATACAGGAGGGATCAGCGTCTATATTCTTATGCTTTTCCAATAGTTTCTCATGGTATCAGAGCCTTGAGCTCAAGATTATTCAAGCATCTCTCCTTCACGATCCCCATTGATTCGGAATCTGTTCAGCTTGACACAAATCGAGCCTAAGGTTTGTCGACCTTGCAGACTTAAAGAAAAAACATCTATCCATCAGTAATGGAGATGAATGCCACAATTTCTATCCCTCTTTCTCAAATTTCTCATGAGTAACCTCAAACATCTCACTCAAAACCCTCTCTTTGCCGAGAACTATCTTATTTGGAAGGCACAAGTGCTCAAGGTGTTCACCGCAAACGGGTGTTTAGGGTTCTTGGATGGAAGCACCATTGCCCTCCTCAATTTTCCGAAAGAAGCATCGATCTTCAGGCTGGCAATCTCTTCTATGCCTCATGGATCTTAGTGGATCAAAACTTAGCTGCTGCCCTTTACTCAATTTTTTCCCTGCTGATTCTCCCCTATGCGCTGCACCTCTCTGCTACAGCAGAGATTTGGCATACCATTGCCAAAAGATTTCACCCAACGAATCGCTCCAAACTTATCCAACTGCAGAACGTCTTTCATACTCTCTCGATGAACAATCAAACAATGACACAATACTTATCCAGCATCAAGACTCTGGTTGATAATATTGTCGATGCTAGCGGTAATCTAGATAGCGAATATATCATCCTCTACACACTCTACAGGCTCCCTGCAACATATCAAGGCCTCAAGACAGCAATTCGTACTTAATTGCAGCCTAACGATCTTGATGATTTTTACTCTCTTCTTTATAAGGAAGGGATCAACATTATAAGTGATGATCAGAAACTTGATCATCCCTCAAATCCTCAACTAGTTCTCATCGCAACTCGCGGTCCACAGGCGGTTGCAGTCAGGGCCGCACTCAACATCAGTCTTGGTCTATGGGGGCCGAAGGACTCCAAGAGTCTCCATCACATGCCAAATTTGCGGTAAATTTTGCCACTCCCCTGCAACATGCTGGCACCGGTCGAATCGTGATTACATACCTACCAAACATGCTTTGCAAGCCACTACTTTTCCTTGGGTCCTCAATTCTAAAGCTACAGCACCTCGGACCTCAACCTTCTACAACTAGCTACTCTGACAACCAGTTCTGAATAAGTCACGGTGGGTACTGGTCAATCTGTTCTAGTTGCATATACATGCATGGGCATCCTTCTGACACCTTGCTGTAAGCTTCTCCTACCTCAAATCTGGAATGTTTCATCTCTCTCGCAATCTATTATCTGTACATAAACTATTTCATGACAATAATGTTGCTTTTCTTTTTTTATTTGAATGGATTTATCATCTTTGATCCCAAGACGAAGCTAACTTTACTCTGGGGGACCAATTCTGAGGGCTTATATTCACTCACCTCCACTCCACCTTCCATTCAAGCTCTTGCCACCTCCACAAAAAACTACGGTCTGGCACGAATGCCTTGGGCATCCACATTCAGAAGTCCTCAAGCTTGTCTCTAAGAGTCAACCAAGTCTAGGCATAGACACACATATTTCTCTTTGTAATAGTTACAGTTGCAACAATAGTCATAGACATTCTTTTCTATTTCCTACTTTACATACATATGAACATTTGCATTTAATATATTATGATGTATGGGTTCCAACCCCACTTCTATTTAATCAAGGCTATAAATCCTATTTGCTTTTTATTGACGATTTTTCACGCATTTATTGGGTGTTCCCTATGCCAAGCAAATCTAAAACCGCTCAAATGTATTCAATTCATTAAAATGATACACACCCAATTTAATAACACCCTTCATTTACTTAGATCTGATGGAGGGGACGAATATAGAAGTACCGCTCTCCAAACATTCTTAAATTACAATAGTATACTTCATCAATTTTCGTATCCTCATACTCCAGAACAAAATGAAGTTGCAGAACTCAAACACCGTCATCTCATTGAAACCACACACACTCTTCTCCATGATGCCTCTCCCACCTTCCCTTTGGGTAGATACCGTCCTTGCGGCAGCCTATCTCATTAACAAAATGCTATCTCAAAATATTAATCTTAAATCCCCCTATGAACTTCTCTACTAGCATAAACCTTCATACTCCCACCTCAAAGTGTTTGGATGTAGGTGTTATCCTTGGATATGTTCACATACACCACATAAATTCGCACCTCGCTCCCAACTATATATTTTTCTCGGTTATTCTGTTGATCATAAGGGTTTCAAGTGCCATCAGCCCACCACCGGGAAACTCTTCATCTCATGCCATGTATCCTTTGATGAAAGCATCTTTCCATACCAATCGGTGCAATTTTCACTAAACTCTCCCTCAATCCTCTTGCCTCCAGAAATGCCCTTACTTCTTGTACCTCCACATGTCTTTAAAATTCCACTCAACATTGCCACCCCCCCAAACCCCACCACCCCACCCCCCACAACCCCCCACGCGCGCGAAAAACCTGAATCTTGAGACCCTGTTGAACTAGCTACCTCCCCTCCACCAAACCTAGTACCAAATCGAACTCACCCTCCACATTACTCCATCTTATTATATTAGATTAAAATTTAAAAATTTGAAAATATTTTATTAATTGATAAATACTAGCAAAATACCATGTCTTTCATTTAGATTGAGTTCATCACACTCATAAAACTAAGAGAAAAAAGGAAGATTTACAGACATACCACTCAGTCTTTATCTATGTACATATCTAACAACTAAACTTTAATTTTTACATACATTCCCCCTTACCTATGCATAAACGGTGTATTTCACTTTTTAAAAGTTAAAATAGTGGTAGTTTGATGTGATGTGATGTAGGAATTGGTGGGAGTATAAATGGGAAAAGCAAAGTTTATGTGATAGATATGTAAATACGAATTCCCCAAAAAAATTGTTGGTATGCAGTTGTAGATCAGTGATATGATCTTGTTTTTGTTTGCATCTGATAGCTGCAAATGAGGGTTGGAGATTTTTTATCAGACTATTTCATAATCTAGCAATCGCTGCACATGTCAGGTTTAGTTTAGTTGTTCAGCAGCACTTTTGTTTTGAGATAATAATTGCATAAACAAATTTTTTTTAAAAATCCATAACCAAGTATTTTAAAAAATTGGCAACCTTCTTGAGTCATTCCGAAATCAATCTTGATTCCTTAAAAATTTCTTCATTAAAAACACGCCAAGAAACTAATATCAGCAGTACTTAACAAAGAATCTTTTGCTCTTTATATTTTGCAACCTTAGTCTTTCTAGCAATGTTAGTTTAAATTGGGAAAATCATTGAACTAAAAAGAAGAGAGATTTACATATATACCACTGAATTACTATGTATTTACAAGTTTAACCCCTAGGCTTCAATTTTTACATGCACACCACCTTACCAATACATGAAAAGGTGTATTTTACCGTTTAAAAGTAAAGACGGTGACATTTTTTATGTGACATGAAAGATTTGGGTGGTATGAATGTAAAAAATAAAGTTTGGGTGTTAGATATGTAAATACATAGAAATTGGGTGGTGTGTATTTAAAAGCTCCATTAAAGAATGGCTCTTCAATGCTGATTTTATGAGGCTAAATGCTTGTCGCTTGTATATGTTTCCCGATTGTAAGTTATAAGCTTTTCACGGCTTTGTTGAGAAGGCTGGCATTCTTAAACTTTTTTCAGGTTTTGGAAGAGGAAACATCTGTTAGATGTCACTGAGATATTTAGACAGATAGAAGGGCAAAAGAAATACAGGATGGTCAAGCTTGCTTTCTACTTCACCATGTTCATCTTGGTGATTTTCAGGTTAACATTTTCCAGTTCAACATTAGTCTGAATATGCTATAGTTTATCAATATCCTCTACTCTTGACGCATATGACATTTATTTCTCTCATTACCGTCTGCATAAACTAAGAGCTTACGGTAATTTGCTGAAAGTAACGATTTGTGTAAATTTTGATTTTAATGAATTAGTTAATTTAAACCATGGTAAAGGAGGGAACACTATTTTTTTTTTTTTTAGTTTTTGCTGCTGCCCTTTTATCACAATTTGTGCTCAGTAATGCATGTGCTCATATGATTATTCTCTTTTACGTAATATTTGGGTTTTACTTGGATCCATCTGCAACTTGATTTTTTTAGGACTATTTGGATCACCGAAGCTGAGATTAGTTGACTACATCATTGTCATCACTCTTATGTGCCTTATGACATGGGAATGTTGTTAAGAGGCTTCAAGGGACGTTGGAATGGATTTGGAGGGGTTGGGGTTGGTTTTGGTGGAAGATGAAGGGAAAATGGTGGTAAGTTTAAGACTTTTGGACAAAATTTATATCTGAAATTTTATGGAAATTAAATGCTAGATTTTCTTTAATGGAAAAGGGTGAGGACCTTCAGATCAATGCTTTGGGATGTTACCTAATTAATTCTGATGATTTTAGGCTAATTATTTTTTGGATTAGACTGACCAGGTGATCATAACTGGTGAATAGCAGGAATTAAGATTTTGTTGAAGGATTGTTACTCGGTTATTACTCGGTTAAGGCTCTGGGATGATAGTGGAGATGTAGAAGAAGAAATAAGAGGGGAAATAATATGTTAGGCTGTATCTTAATTGTGGTTAATTTGTAAATCAAGCCAACTTCTTATAAACATAATTTTTAGCTAGAGATTAAAGTTATTTTTCATAAACAGTAGTAGAAAATGGGGAAATATACCAAAATTCTTCTTCAAAAACGTGTAAATAAATTATAGTGGCAGCCTCTCAAGTTTTTTCTTAGTTGAAAGCAATTAATGCCACTCCAGTTTAGATGTTTGAATCAAATATTTGGTTCTTTTTTTTGTATCCTCGGGCTTATATGTATTATGGTTCTAGGATAAATTCATACTTAAAATGTTATCTCTAAAACACTTATTGTCTGTCCCTCCTTAAATAAAATAATATAAAATTGAAGAAGTATAATTAGTTGTCATTATGACGGATTTTTAAAATTGATTTAGTGAGAGGACATTTTGCTTGCCTCGATCAACTCTTCTCCACTTACAGAACTCTATTCTACAAAGTTGAATGTTTTGTGAAGTGAGAGTCATAATACTCTATATTGATTTATGGGTGATGCATTATATCTTCCTGTAGGCGTATACAATGATACATTATCTTTAGTTGTTGAGATAACACTTGATTTGAAGATGCCTGATTTTTACAGTATAAGAACTCCTCCTCTTGAAATTAAAGTTATTTGATGGATGGAACATGGGAGGGGATTTTTTAAGGTAGCATCCTTATAGTGATCGTGGTGCCTCTTTGGATGGTTAAGTTTCTTTCTCTTTTATAACAAAGGCTAACGAGTGGAAAGGTTTTGTTCGGAGGCTTCACAATTTTTTTTTTCCTTTTTGTTTTTAATGGATTTTAGAATGGAGGTGGAGGGTTTATGGTTTTTGAAAAGCTGAAGGAAAATGTTAACTAGTTTAGAATTTCTAGGTAGATTTCTACCTAAAAGTTTATGGCTTTGGAAGGCTGCGTGTTTTAAAAAAGTGAAGAACTTTAGATCAATGTTTTGAGATATTAGCTATCTAATTGTGGTGATTTTGACATTAGTTGGATATGTGATTAGGAGGAATTTATGAATATTTTATGTGGATTGTTCACAAAAGATGGATGACAAAGATTTTATGGAAAGGGAATGACTTGATTTTTCAGAGTGTTTAAGTGGATTAAGGCTCTGGAAAGATGGTGAGATACAGGAGAACAAGAAATAAGAGAGAAAATGATATATATTGAGTTCACAAATTTTAACTGTGATTTATTCGCAAATAAATCCATGCATTTGACTTCACCAACTTTTTAGGGTAAGAGATCGAAGTTATTTTTTGTTGAATTAAAGGGGGTATAAATAGTACATGAAGTGCAATATAAAAGAGGGGCCTCTATGAAATTTGTCAAAATTTTCTTTTGAAAAAAAATCATTCATAGGCCATAATAGCAACTCCACAAGATCTCTCCGTATGAAAACAAATAATATATTTCAAACTTAAATTGTTCGATTAAATATTTGATTGTCTTCTGAATCATTAATTATAGATGATTTAGATAGTTTTGAAATGGGTTTATATCTAAATTATTTTGTGAAAACCTCAAATTGTCAGTCCCGTATTTCTGAATGAAAGTACAATAAATAAAATATAAGGTATAATTAATTGTCATAATAACGTGCGTTTGAAGTTGGCCTAGTCAGAGGCCTTCTTACATGTATTGCATCATTATCCCAACTATTTGTGTTGAGTTCTAGAATCATCATTTTCTATTCATTTATCTTGAGTGCTACATGCTTTCTAAATTTTGTGTGGTCCTTTTTGCAAGGTTTCTATGCATATCACCATTGACTTGAACCATTTTTTATCCTTCCTTCACATGAATTATTTTCACCCACCTTGTTGATGCATCTTTACTCCCCTTACTACATTCTTAAACTATTTAAGGAATAATTCTATTAGTTCAAATAGAAAAATTAATTTAGAAAATGATTATTTTGTTTGTAATCATTTTATGCAAAATTGAACTCATTGTATTAGAAAGCTCTTGAAAATATTTGTGTACTGTTTAGAATCCATTTTGAATTCTAAATACATCTTGGCAAATGATAGAATCTAGTAAATTTTTTTATTTGATAATATGTTTTCTAACTTTCGGCCAAATGGGACTATCAACTTTCTACTTCAGTCGGACTTACACCCATTTTTGTAATATGATTATTTTTCACTTTCTCAATTTATTGCATATTTGTATTAATATTCTCATTTCTATTACACTTAATTGATTATTAGTGGTTTTTTTATTACCCAACCGCTAGTTCTTAATAGCATGGTAATTGTATTGTAGTTTTAAAATATCTTTCTTCGTCTCAATGGAATTTTCTCACTAGTCCTGCGGATTTCTTTCATTTCATCTCCGAACTTTAATTCTAGATTTCTAGTAGGTGTGTTCTTAGTCCAACTCACAAACTTAAAAGTTGGTTGGAACAATTAAAACTATATTACCTATAGTTAAATATGCACCAAGATACCATATATATAATATAATAATTTTTTAACCGTTTCTATAGCTAACAAAATGATACAGATTAAAATTGATATTTGATAAAATCTTATACTAATCAGAAACTCTCGCATGAGAGCCTGGTCCAAATAATTCAATATTCAGGGTCTAATTTTCTGTCTGAGTGGGGACTTAGCTTCGGCCTCATCTTTCCGCACTTGGGCTTAATTCTTTTTGATGCAAAATCAGGCTTCAACATGTTCTATTTTGCATATTCTGGATGTTATATTACATTAAGCTTCATTTTCTAAACTCCAACTAATTGACACATTAGCAACACATTGCTCCCTCAATCACTATTAACTTTTACAGGCTTGTGGTCTGTGCTGTTACCTTAATTATTGATGAAGATGACAGCCCTCTGATTTCTAAGGTTTACTAGGACCATTATATGGAATTCCAGGTACTCAATTTCTGCCTATGGTAATCTTCATATGGTTGAAATATGAACTTCTACTATCATGGAGTTTTGTATTCTTAGTGTTATTTTTTATGGAAACCCCGGAAAGAATTCCAAAATTTGTAAGTGTAAAAAGATGCTGTAAATATCAACAACCATACCATACCGGTGGTCATACAAGACATAATTTTGTAGAAACTTGGCAAATGTACCATGCATTTTTGTTGGATAAAAGTGTCAAAATAATCGTTGGCCTCTTTGTAGGGGTTATTTTAGTCCCACAGTTTATAAAAGTGTCAAATTAGTTTCCCAGTCTTTTAACATGAGTTGAATAATTTCTAGTGAGAAAGATTTTATTCCTCATTAAAATAGCATAGGGACTAATTTAACACTTTTATAAACTTTTGGAACTAAAATAGCCTCGTGTAAATAGTCAGAACACTATTTTTGCATTTTACTCACTTTTGTTGGTTGTGACCCGATTCAAGTATTTATTCGAGTATTATTTATAAGGAGAGATTGTTGGGAATTGGGATTAGGGATCAGCGGTGTAAATGAGTTTTCGAACTAGAGCCACTATTGACTAGAACTTTAGCTTTGATTATATAATTGAGTTCGAACTTAAAGTCAAGCTTAATTCAAAAAATTTGAGCTCGCTCACGAGCTAATTTATTTATTATTGAAAATAAAATATTTTTTGACTCAATCAACTATTAAAAAAAAATACTGTAAAAAATAAATAATAAGAAATCACATCATATAAATATAATATCAAACATTTTTTAATAATTTATAATTAAAGTTTTGAATTTTGATAATATTAAGCATACATTATATTATTTTTTTTTTTAAATTAGCTCGTTCACGAGCTAACGAGTTGAGTTGAGGCTGACTCATACTTTGCTCGTTAGCTCATCAAACTCAACTCACGAGTCATTTATTGGGCCAAGCCAAATCCAACTCACAGGTTTGCTCGACTCAGTTACACTCTTATTTGGGATGCACTTGAGTTTATATTACTTGTACTTAAATGTGATTTTCATTTTATGCCAAGCCAGCTGGTTTGCTAAATTGCAGGAAAGTGTGGTGCTCTTTTAAGTCTTCACCAGATTATTCCTTATTTTTCCAGAAAGGGTTGTTCCTCCACATCCGCCCAACTGCAGCTGCAGTGTTTAAAAGTTTGGCAGCTTTGTATAGATTATTATACTGCTTCAGCAGACTGAACTTTGGACCGCTTTGACATGTTGATTTGAATGTTTGATTTAAGTTCATTTTCCTTTCCTATTCTTTGCGAGATTGTTGCTACCTTGTCATTGTCGCTCCCTGCGAACATATATTGATTTGTAAAATATTCTTAAAAGAGATCGTAGTCTTCATATTATTTATAGATCGTATGGATGTATGCCAAAAGATCTGGATTTTTCTTTTATTTTTAAGCTAGTGTTGACTTGCAAAAAGCAATGCAAATGTTGTGGAGATACTGAATTTAATCTTTTCTGTTCATTCGGGCATTCTCTTGGCAGTTTTTTAGCTTTTCTATTATAAAATTTGAAATAATACTGCTGTATTTATTTATCTAATATTAGAGTTAATAACCATTTATAAAATATATTAATGTCATTGTTATATTAAAATATATGTTTTATTTTATAAAGCTAATATTAATAATATCATTAAGATTTTCAATCTTAAATAAATAAATATTAAAATTTAGATATAGCAACACAGTCAAATGCACAAGAATCTTGTAGTATGCACAAAGTCTTTCTAAAGTGATGTATGTAAATCATTTCATTGAACAAAATTCTCAAAAACCAGGTGATGATCAATTCAACTTGAATTTTTTTAGGAAGAATTCGGTAAAAATTAAACCCTTCAAATCCCGCTGACTCATCAAACATGAATACAATTCAACAAACATCGTTGGAAAGTATCTCAGCACAACTAAATAACAATTTCACTGCATGAAAGCAAAATGAAAGCATCATTATAAATAAATAAAGTCCTAAACAAAAAATAAAGTGCAGAAAAACTCATACAAAACTGAAAATTTGCAGGATTACTTAAATAAACGACGCAGAGGAGGACTATAAGAGGTTGAAGAAATCAATCTGCTTCATCAACTACCTTCGTTCCCAGGCCTTTGAGACCCTCAGGAGGGATCTCAGCAACAGTAACAAGAGAGTAAAATTCCTCCTTAGCATCCTCTTCCTCATTCCTCTTGCGAGCAATCCGCACGCGAACTCGCCTGGGTACGCTTCGGATGCCTCTGCTCCATATCTGCTTATTCACCTTCACATCTATTCTTACATCGGTTGTCCTCATTGCCTTCTGCGCAAATTTCCTGATCTCCTTTATAGCCTTAGGGGCCTTCTTCTTGAAAGTGCTGTTCAATGAATGATAAAATCATATCAAAACTGACTAATACCATTACTTAAGCGTCTTACAAAATGAGGCAGATAATAAAATCTGGGAAGATTTACATACAGGCCACTCAATTCTTATGTATTTGCATTTAAACACCTATACTTCAATTTTTACAAATACGATGCCTTACCTATGCATGAAAAGGCATATTTCAACTTTTTAAAAGTTAATACACAACAATAACAAAGCCTCAATCTACATGGGGTCAGCTACATGAATCTTTATTCTCCATCGCGTCCTATTTAATGTCATATTTTCATTAAGTTATAATAAATTAAGATCATTTTTTATACATTAAGCCTAGGTCTTCCTAGGTCTACCACTGTCTTTCTTAACATAAATCAAATCTTAAACATCTACTCTCCTAATAGGATCATCAGATGGTTGACATTTAATGTGAGCAAACCATCTTAAGACGACTCTCTAATTTTGTCTGTCACTGGAGACACACCAACCCTATCACGCATATATTCATTTCGCATTGTCTCTTAAGTGTAAAGCCACTCATCCACCTAATCATTCTCATCTGGGCAACACTTAATACATTCAGAGCCATATAGAATTGCAGGTCTCACCACAATCTTATAAAATTTTCCTTTCAGTCTAAGCGGTACTTTTCTATCACACAAAAGGCCCGAAGTATTCCTCCACTTCAACCAACCAGCTTGAATTCTACTATTAACATCCCTATCTATATCACCATCGCTTTGAACAACAGATCCGAGATATCTAAATCATTCACACCATTTAATAATTTGATCACCCAAAGTTACACTTCTATCACTAGAGCTACTACCACTAAAATTACATTCCATGTATTTAGTTTAATTCTACTCAAATGAAGGCTTTTAGACTTCAGTGTATGCATCCATAAATCAAGTTTTCCTGGGTTTTTTCTCTCATCTTATCCACGAGAATGATATCTCAACAAAAAGCATACACCAAGGTACATCCTCTTATAAATGTCCCGTAAGACCATCCATAACTAAAGCAAAAAGATATGGGCTTAAAGCCGATCCCTAATGTAATCCAACAAAAATAGAAAATATTTGATCAATCCTCCATCAATTCAAACACAAGTAACAGCTCTAGCATACATATCTTTAATGACTTGAATATAAGTCATATGAACACATTTCTTCTCGAGAACTCACCAAAGGATATCTCTTGGAACCTTAATGTAAACTTTTTTTATAAATAAATAAAAATCAAATGTAGATCCTCATTATCTCTGAACTTTTCCATCAAACCTCTCAATAAATGTATAGCTTCCATAGTAGACCTGCCCGGCATAAATCCAAATTGATTATGAGAAATCTTTGTAATATGTCTTAACCTATGTTCAATTACCCTCTCTCATAATTTTAAAGTATGACACATCAACTTAATTCCTCTATAATTTGCACACTATTGTGCATTACCTTTATTCTTAAAAATGAGGACCAAAATATTATCCCTCCACTCCTCGGGCATCTTTTTAGTTTTTAAAATAATATTAAAGAGTTTTAATAAGCCAAAAAACTCTCAACTCTCCTAAATATTTTCACATTTCAATTGGGATATCATCAGGTTCTACAGACTTTCCACTCTTAGTTTTCTTTAAAGCCTCAACTTCTTTTATTAATGCGACGGTAAAAATGAAACATTTTATTATTATTAATGATATTAAGATCACTAAAGTCGATCATATTTTAAGAAACTTCATTAAAGGGTTTAACAAAATAACTCACTGACCTATGTTGAATATATTTTTATGAGAAAAAAACTTTTTTACTTTCATCTTTAATACACTTTACTTGAGTTAAATCTTTACTTTTCTTTTCTCTTTGTTTGGCTAGTTTATACATATATATTTTCACCCTCCTTTGTATCTAATCTATTATAAATATCACTAAAAGCAAAATTTTTAGCATCACTGATTGATCTTTTAGACTCCCTGCAGGCCGTTTGATATGTTTCCCAATTCTTTAAGTTCTTACATTTAAATTAATTTTTGTAGCATAACTTCATATATTTTATCTTTTCTTGTACAATATTATACCACCAACTATTTTTATTTATAAAAAACTTTTCTTTTGATTCTCCAAATACATATTTTGCTACTTGTTTAATAGTGTTTATTACTTTATCCAACATAGCATTTGCTTCTCATAAACATTCCGAATTTTGAAATCTTAAATTTCTCATAAAAATAATTTTATTTGTCTTTTAGGTTCCCCTATCTAATTCTACGAAGATGAGTCATAGTATTTTTTATTTTACAAGACTTCATCTTAAAATCTAGAACTAATAATGGATGTTGGGTATTTAACACCTCGCTTCAAATGCCATTACAATCGTTATAATCTCGATGATCTCTTCTTTTCATAAGAAAATAATTAATTTATGTTTTATTAGATCCATTATTACAAGTAATAAGATGCTTATCTCTTTTCTTGAATAAAGTATTAGTAATAACATCAGACGCTAAAGCAAAATCTAAAATGACTTCACATTCTTCATTAGTCACTTCAAAATCATAGTCATCATGAATATTTTTGAAATCTTCTTCCACTCTACCGATATGTCCATAAATCTCCTCCAATAAAAATTTTTTCTTCAAGAGGTATCATTTGTATCAAGTCTTCTAAATCATTCTAGAATTTATCTTTAGACCTTATATCTAAACCTGCTTGAGAAGTGTAAACACTTATAATATTAAAAATCTTAGTATCAATAATAAAACCGTAGCCAAAATCTAAAATAACTTTACCTTCTTCATTAGTCACTCTAAAACCGTAGCCGTCATGAATATTTCTAAAATCTTCTACCACTCTACTGACTTGTCCATTTAAATCTCCTCCATTAAAAATTCTTTCTTCAAGAGGTATCATTTGTATTAAGTCTTCTAAATCATTCCATAATTTATCTTTAGACCTTATATCTAAACCTGCTTGAGGAGCATAAACACTTATAATATTAAAAATCTTAGTATCAATAATAATCTTAAGGGCTATAATTTTATCTCTAACTAATAATTTTTACAACATTATCTTTCAAGCTCTTATCTATAATCACATTTACACCATTTCTAGTGCGACTCTTACCAGAATACCAAAGTTTAAAACCTAAGTTATTAATCTCTTTAGCCTTTTCTCCAACCCATTTATTTCTCGAGTACATAAGATATTAATCTTGAATCATAATATGAGAAAATACATGGATTAGAAAACGGGGCCAAACCGGTCAATTCAATCGGTTCGATTGTGAATCGGCCCCAATTCGGGCTAGCTTAATAGTCCATCCCACATCGAATCAAATAGAACCAGATGGAACCGGCTTTGAACCGACTTGGAACCAGCCACCACATCGAATCAAATAGAGTCTGATGGAACCGACTTTGAACCGACTTGGAACTAGCCAAAACCGGCCCCAGTTCGGGCTAGCTTAATAATCCCTCCCACATCGAATCAAATAGAACCGGATGGAACCGGCTTTGAACCAGACACCACATCAAATCAAATAGAACACGATGGAAGTGGCTTTGAACCGGCTTGGAACCAGCCAAAACCGACCAATTTGACCCTTAAATTGGTTACAAACAACTAGGCGGTAATAATAATAATTTATTTTAAAGAAATTTTAAAAGCCTAAAATAAGATGACAAATACCCAAGATCGAAGACCCATGTGCTATTTTTGTAGTTATCACATGCTCTCATGCTTTTCAATATAAGGAAATGTAGCACTAAACTATAAAAGTTAAAACAATTTAATAATCAGTTGCTTTGCCCTTATTCCCTGCACAAAGTTTTTGCTTTTTTATGTTATTATCTTTTATAATTTAGGAAACCGTGAAATACAAATAGCCAAATATTACAGTATGTGCGCGTGTGTGTGTGTGTGTGTTGTGTGTTGTGTGTTAATGTTAATATATAAATATATATTAATCTTAATAATGAGTTACAACCTTTAGATTATATTCATTATAAAATTTTTCCAAAATTATTATAGTATGATTCTTATATTTCATAATTAATTTTTTAAAAAATTAATTGCTATTAACTTTTAAAATAATAAGCTAAAATTATTATGATGGTGTTTATGTAAATATTGATATATTTATTTTATATTTTACAATCAAATTTTTTTTAAATTACAAAATTTTTGTCATATTTAAATAAATTTATAATTTATTACATCATCTTGTTGAACCCTGGTTCAACCTTCGAACCTTGAACCTCTCTCTTTACCGGTTCAATGTTTGGTTCGATTTTCAGAACTTTGGTAAAAATATATTGGGATAAAATAAATGACAAGTGGAATATAAGAAACCAAAAAAAAAATCAATTTTTTGATAAATGCAGCATCAGATCAATTATATCAAACCAAAAAGTTGCGTTGAAAGTATAATTTCTCAACCATTCGTTTACTGATAAAATTCTGTGATATTTTGTAAACAAATGTCTTGATGTCATACAATGTTGTTTTGCTTCGACTTAAAATAGGAGGCAAGAAATTACCCAAAAAAAATTAAATTAATATCATTAATGACAAGAATGATTGTAGCATACAAAATTATCTCAAAAAGATATCAATAAACCAGAATAAAAGAAACGAAAGAGGCACAATAGTTCAGTACTATATTCAGTATTAGGAGAGAAAGGATTAAGGATAGTGGACTAAACTCTCAAAAGAACCAAGTTAGCAGTTGGAGATTTTTTAAGTTGGAGTACTAATTCATAATTAATTTATTTTACGACTATTGCATGCTAGAAAATTCATGGAAAAAGTGTGAATTTTATATCCTAACTTCACACTAAGTTCTCACGAACAAATAAGTAAAATGAGATAATATAGGAGACTTGTGAATTTTTAGATGAAAAACTTGAGAAGGGAAAAATTATGCAGCCTAGCTCAGATGAAATAATCTACCTATAAAATTGGAACTATAAAGTTACTTATTCCTGCAAAAGGGCACTAAACTATTGCATGCTAGGAAATTAGTAACAGAAAATAATATTTTTACTTTATTCTTCAAGCAAAAATATAGCAGACAAACAAATAAAATGAGAAATATCGAAGAGAAAAAATTTCTACATGAAAAACTCAAGAAGGAAAAAAACTATGAAGCCTAGCTCGGGTGAAATGATTCGGTATATAACTCTACTTACAATGTTCTATCTTCCTCTTTTACTGAAGAAGGCAGGATCACAAAGTAAAATGCACAAACTTGTTCCCATATTCATACTCATGTATTCTCTCATTTCGATTGTTTATATGTGGATGACATTCATATGAAGCTAAAATGTAAAATATTCTTGCTCTTCTGCAATAAATTCTCAAACACACAATAAGGACAAATCGTTTATTTTAAACTTATCGTTTTTATTTACTTATTTATATTGGACTTCTTGCTTATCGTTGAGTTCTTGCATACATTTTTATTATGATATGTTATGGTTTATATCATTACTCTTAACTATTTTATTTTTTCATATTTTTTATTTATCTTTATTTAATTTTGATGACTTATGCCTCACCTCACAAAAAAAAAGTTTTTTCCAATGCAGACAACAACAAGCCTTTATCCCTTATATGAATCCTTTTTTTTTTCCATTGTGTCCTATTGAGTGTCATATTTTCATTTAATTCTAATAAATTAAGATAATTTTTATACAATATGTTCAAGTCTTCCTAGGTCTACCACTGCCTTTCTTTACATAAGTCGAATCTAAAATATCTACTCTCCTAACCGGATCATCAGATAGTTCGTGTTTAATGTGACCAAACCATCTAAGATGATCCTCTCTAATTTTATCCGCTACTGGAGCTACACCAACCCTATCAAAGACATATTCATTTTGCAGTTTATCTCTAATTGTAAAGCCACTCATCCACCTAAGCATTCTCATCTCGATTAAACTTAATTTAGTTTTATGCTACTATTTTCAAGGCAAACATTCTGCGCCACAGAGAATTGCAGGTCTCACCACAACAATAACAACAACAAGGCTTATGTGGGGTCGGCTACATGAATCCTTTTTCTCCATTGTGTCCTATTTAGTGTCATATTTCATTTAATTCTAATAAATTGAGATCATTTTTATATAATAAACCCAAGTCTTCCTAGGTCTACCTCTGCCTTTCTTAAAATAAGTCAAATCTAAAACAACTACTCTTCTAATCGAATCATTAGATGGTCAACGTTTAATGTGACCAAACCATCTAAAACGACTCTCTCTAATTTTGCCCGTCATTCGAGCTACACCAACCCTATCACGGATATATCCATTTCGCATTTTGTCTCTAAGTGTAAAGCCACTCATCCACCCAAACATTCTTATCTCAACAACTCTTAATTTAATATTATGCTTCTCTTTTAAAGGTCAACATTTAGCGCCATAGAACATTGCAGGCCTCACCACCATCTTATAAAATTTTCCTTTCAGTATAAGCGGCACTTTTCTATCACACAAAGGCCCAAAGCATTCCTCCACTTCAACTAAACAACATGAATTCTACTATTAACATCCCCATCTATATCACCATCGCTTTTAACTATAGACCCAAGAAATCTAAATTATTCACACATTTTAATAATTTGATCACCCAAAGTCACACTTCTGTCACTAGAGCTACTAGTACTACTAAAATTACATTCCATGTATTCAGTTTTAGTTCTACTTAAACGAAGGCTTTTAAACTCCAATGTAGACCTCAATAATTCAAGTTTTCTTTGGCTTTTGCTCTCGTCTTATCCACGAGAAGGATATCATCAACAAAAAGCATACACCAAGGTACATCCTCCTGTAAATGTCTAGTAAGACCATAAATAACTAAAGCAAAAAGATATGGGCTTAAAGCCAATTCCTGATATAATCCAACAGAAATTGGAAAATATTTGGTCAATCCTCCTTCAGTTTGAACACAAGTAACGGCTCTAGTATACATATCTTTAATAACTTGAATATAAGTCATATCAACACCTTTCTTCTTAAGAACTCTCCAAATGATATCTCTTGGAACCTAATCGTAAGCTTTTTCTAAATCAATAAAAATCAACTGTAGATCCTCCTTATTATTTCTGGACTTCTCCATCAAACATCTCAATAAATGTATAGCTTCCATAACAAACCTCCCCGGCATAAATCCAAATTGATTATGTGAAATTTTTGTAATACACCTTAACCTATGTTCAATTAATCTCTCCCATAATTTTAAAGTATGACACAAAAGCTTAATTCATATATAATTTGCACTCTTATGCATCCCCTTTATTTTGAAAAATTGGGACCAAAATACTCTTCCTCCACTCCTCAGGCATCTTTTTAATTTTTAAAATAATATTAAAAATTTTAGTTTAGTCTAAGCAGCACTTTTCTATCACACAATAGGCCAGAAGCATTCCTCTACTTCAACCAACCAACTTGAATTCTACTAATAACATCCCCATCTATATCACCATCACTTTGACTAACAGACCTGAGATATCTAAAACGTTCACAACTTTTAATAATTTGATCACCCATAGTTACAACTATATCACTAGATTTACTACAACTAAAATTATATTTCATGTATTCAGTTTTTATTCTACTCAAAAGTCTTCAAGTTTTTTCTGCGGTCTTTCTCTTATCTTATCCACAAGAAGGGTGTCATCAGCGAAATTCGTACACCGGATATGGGCCTAAAGCTGATCCCTGATGCAATCCAACTGAAATAGAAAAATATTTGGTCAATCCTCCATTTGTTCGAACAAAGTAACAATTCTAGTATACATATCTTTAATGACTTGAATATAAGTCATATCAACACCTTTCTTCTCTAGAATTCTTCAAAGGATATCTCTTGAAACCTTAGCGTAAGCTTTTTCTAAATCAATAAGAATCATATAGAGATCCTCCTTATTCTCTTTGTAAATCTCCATCAAACCTCTCAATAAATGTATAGCTTCCATAGTAGACATGTCAGGCATAATCCAAGCTGATTATGAGAAATCTTTATAATACGTCTTAATTTATGTTAAATTACCATCTCTCATAATTTTAAAGAATGACACATCAACTTAATTCCTCTATAATTTGCACTCTTGTGCATCCCCTTTATTCTTAAAAAGGGAGACCAAAATACTTTTCCTCCACTCCTCGGGCATTTGTTTAAGTTTTTAAAATAATATTAAAAAGTTTAGTAATCCAAGGAACTCTCAAATCTCCTAAACATCTCTACATTTCAATTGGGATATCATCAGGTCGTACAGACTTTCCACTCTTGATTTTCTTTAAAGCCTTAACTTTCTTTTTTTACTAATGCGATGATAAAATGAAACTTTTATTATTATTAATGATGTTAAGATCACTAAGATTAATCATATTTTCAGAAACTCCATTGAAAAGTATATCAAAATAACTCACCCACCTATGTTGAATATCTTTTTCAAAGGAAAACACTTCTCATCTTTAATACAATTTACTTGAGTTAAAACATTACCTTATTTTTCTATTTATTTAGCTAGTTTATACATATATTTTTCTCCTTCATTAGTATTCAATCTATTATAAATATCACTAAAAGCAAAATTTTTACCATCACAATTTGTACTCTTAGAGTCCCTACAGGTAATCTTATATTTTTTCCAGTTCTCTAAGCTCTTACATTTAAACCAATATTTATAACATAAATTCTTATATGTTATCTTTTCTTGCACATTATTATTCCACCAACTATTTTTATTTATAAAAAATTTTCCTTTTGATTCTCCAAGTACATCTTTTGCTAGTTGTAATGCAAAATTTTAAATGTTGTTCAAAACTTCCCACAAATTACCTTCTAGCAATGCACAATATCATATCCTACAAATTACCTTCATCTAATTTCAATTAAAAAAAATACTTCATGCAAGTTTGAAATATACAATTATGATGACTAATTTTAAATTATATCAATGAATAAAATGACAAAAACACAAATTATTATAGTAATTTGTAATTGACGGTTGGAGATACAAACTTGTACCATCACAAAGATGACCAAGTAATGGTCCCATGCAAAACAATACATAATCAAGTGTCCAAAAGATCTTTCACCGATTGTGAATCTATTTCAAAAGTATATTGAGCCTTAATTTTAAAAAAGAGAAAAAATTGCGGTAGGTTTCGCAGTTTAGCAAACTGGAAGTTTACTAAAATAATTTTGGACACCTTTAAAATCACATGTATTCAAAAAATCACATGCGGTAGGTTTCACAGTTTAGCAAACTAGAAGTTTATTAAAATAATTTTGGACACCTTTAAAATCACATGTATTTAAAAAATAATGCTCCAAAATACATTTTGTGCATAGCTCATAATCAAAATAAATAATATTCGCAAAATAAAGAGCAAAAGACAGTTCATGGAAAGGCTAGAAAAGAAAGTCCATAAAGAAAATGAAGCTTAAATATGATGCATTTGTGTGCACTAACTGTTCTCATTTACTAAATTATCCCCATGCATTGTTAGTAAGACACGAATAGTTGAAAAAATAACTTAAGATGTATAAATTTGATAGATTATTCTCGTTCAAATCCTACCTAACACAACTTTTCTTTAAAACTGACCTCCAAAAGTTCAAACAAATCTACATTACTTGATTTATTAATCGTGCCAATCCCTCAAGTTCCGGCTGTCACATGCCCGTGCAAGGTGCAGACCTATGAAACTCAGGGCTCATCCACCCGCAATTCCCTCCCATTCACAACAAAATGACTTTTAAATCATATGATCCTCAATGAGCCACAAAAACCTACTGTCAGAACTTGCATATCCCTCCTATTCTACTAAAAAATCACCAATTAAAATCCAATCAACAAAAATTGAGCGCAACTTCTTATAAAACAAAATAATCACCCAAACTCAATGTGTCTGCTGGAGAGTAGATCAGAATGGGCCAGAATCGATACAAAAAATGTGAAAGTTATTGGCAAGGGTCAAAAGCTAATACTTTTCTAAAAAACTACCTCCTAATGATACATAATATTGTCAATGTGCTTACCAAAAAACAGTAAAAAGGTAATCAAACTCTACAAAGTAGTTGTGTAATTACTCTCAAAAAGTTATTTCTTTTTATAGAAATCCATTAAAAGGATATGTACCGTGGCCATTTAACAAGCCTGCAAATACAACACTCACTTCTCTAGGTAGCATCTACCCTAATAGCTGCAAGTTCTCCTAGTTCAATCATTTAAGATTTCATATCTTACCAATGAGTCAGCCTTAACACGTACGACCTCCCTACCGTCCCACCATAACTGAAATGAGTTTGACAGTGGCAATACACAAACAAGAAAACCAAAATCGCCAATTTTGGTGTTCATCGTGTAAATGACTAAAAGAAAACTTTCAATGTGACTAGAAATCACCCACAACGACCCAAAAAATTTAATCTTCTTTAATTTCCATTGAAAATTGACAAAAAATAAGTAGAAAAGCAAGCAAGGTAAATAGAAAGATCAACGAAGATTCCAAGTAGTTCCTGGATAGTAAAAAACAGTCGAAAACAGAAAACAATTCCATTTTCAAAGGATCAACACAAAAAGAAAAAAAAAACAATAATCGAGGAACTTTAATCTTGATAGCCACAAATCACAGAACATTTCTTTATACATCTACAGAAATAAATTAAAATGGGCCAGAAAAAAGAGAGAGATGAGAATATGAGATAATAAACCGAAATGAGGGTACCATCCGTGGAGCCTTTTGTGAAGATTGATGGTGTATTCTCTCGTAACAACTTCTTCCTTCCGCCCTTTGCTACCCTTCTCAACCATCCTCGCCGCCGCTTAGCTTCAGAGCTTCAACCCTAATTTGCTGATTCAAAGGGCAGCAGGCGAAGCCCAAAGGGGGTTATATATAGCGCACTCGAGATACAAGCATGAGTTAACCCGAGGAACCGGTTCGTTCATGCCAAGGACGGCTGGCTAATCACTCCGAGCCGAAATCGATTAGGTAAAATGTTGTATTTCATTTCTCTCTAATTAAGAAAAATATTGTCAGCTTATTTAAAATTAAAAATTTTTATTAAAAAAATAAAATAAAAATATATTAAATACTAACTAAATGAATATTTCAATATAAATAATAAGATTTAAATCTCACTTATACCCCTAATATCCTACAATTGCAGTTTGTATAATTAAGGCTGTCAAAATGATTAGTTATTCGCAAACAGTTCTTGTTTGGGTCGTTTGCTAAACGAGCCAGACACGAATAAATTTTTTGGGCTCGATATATAAATGAGTCGAACGTTAACAGTGATATTTTTTAATAGGCCGAATACGAGCCGTACTGCGAGCTCATTCAAGTTTGGCTTGTTTACGCCCCTGCACTCATGTACTTGTTTGAGAAATTAATCATATTTTGAACATTTATTAGTCATATAAATATCTTCAATTTTAATATCTTATTTCTAACACATTATAACTAATTTTTTATGTTTATAAATTTATGCCAAAATACAGTGTCAATGTATTCAAATACTGATATAAATATTCTTTTAAAATAACATTTTATTTAAAATAAAAGGTATTTTTTATAAATTATTTGTTAAAGATAACTAATCATATAAATATATTAATTTTTACTAATATTTCATTAAAATAAAATAAATAAATAAATATCATCTCAAACTGCACTTAATTTGCTTGCATAATTTGGCTTTATGATTAGAAGCCCTATGCATTTTTTTCCCTCGTCGGAATTCGAAATATTTGAGATCCGGCGACGAAGAGTAATCAAAATGTAAAAGAACTTCATTAAAGGGATTTAAATTGTATACTCAAAGAGATTTGCAGGGATCTCGAGGCTATCTGATGATCTACGATAAAAAAACTAGAATGTCCCTTGTGCTTCTTTTTAAATCAGAGCTAAATATGTAATTTTTATTTTTATTTTTTTTGTCCCTCCTACCTTCTATAAATATGAGGGTTTTATGATGTATATGTGGGAAGAGAGGAGACCTTGAGGATCCCTCCCATGTAACGTATATCTTTGATGAGATAAAACGGGTCCACGAGCCCGAAAAGTCCTCATTTCTCCCTATCGAGGGAATTCTTCTCTCTCTTCTCCCTCTCCCACTCTTTTAAATCTATTTTCCCCTGTCTAACGCTCTATTCCTTGGGCACGATCCACCGGATATATTCAGATTCAACATCCTAAAAAGTACGGTAAGTACAGATCGTGTTATCAATAAGAAGACAAGCAACACCGACACTCATAGCGAAAATCACAAAGAACCGCACATCAACATATTCCCTCCATTTATTTCTTCTCCCCCGCGATCGCAAAAAAAAAAACTTCTTATCTACTCTCCTGTAGAGCTCAACAATTTCAAATCTCCTTCAATCATTTTTTTTCCTCCCTCACATCCAAAAACATTTTTATAAATATGGTCCCTTTAAAACACTATTTATTATTGTTTCCTTTTTGTTTTTCTTCGTCACGCCATGCCACCTCGCTGTGCCAATCGGTCATCGTCATTAGACCGCTCACTTTGCTACGCCGCCAACCGTCTATCACTCCACTGATCAACCTACTTCTGTCGATCGTAAAATAAACGCAATGCATCTGTCGGATGCATCCAACACCAACACTCCTAGTGCAAATGAAATCCACAAGCTTTGCGAGGCCTTCGGAGCAGAGAACTTTCCTTCCCTCGACATCACAATGGGCAATTCCTTTTAAATGAAGGTAGAAGAGTCCAAAAGGGATATGGCGAGTGAAAAACTGGATTTCGGGCTGGTCAACATGGTCGACGATGTCGAAGAGGGCTCCCACTGTGGCAAGCATGAGAAACATGTGTTAGGATTCGCTAGAGATATCAAAGCCAATGTAAGAGACAATGTAGGGAAAAGTGAGGGAGGAAAGGATGCTCTGTTCCTTTTTGAAGAAAGTGCAGAGTAGGAGATTCCCCAACTCTTCTCTGTTTCACTCAACTCCAAAGCTGAAACCCATATCGACATACTCTGCAATGGAAGTCCACCCTCCTCAACACCACCTCCCTCGACTCCTAGTATACTGCCCAATCGTCTTCCCCCACCTCCTTCGGCGGCTGCATCATCGCCTTAAATCTCTCCAACTCCAGCCTCAAAAGCACTCTCAGTTGACTTAGAAATGATTAGGCAATTCTAAAACAGTATGGTTATCTTGGAAGCTTTTTGGTCACATTCAAAAGGGCTCTTTATCAATTCATCTCTCTTAAGAATCTCAGTTCTTGAGAGAAATTGTTGTAAGGTGCTCCTTTCACATTGTCTGAATGCATCAGAGAGTCCTGAAAGGTAACATTGAGTTTAGATGTGAGTTGCCTCCTCTTCCAATTAAATTGAAAGAGGACCTTAATCGAATGATGATGGTGAGGAAGAAGAGACAAATTATGGGGAGGGAAAATATTACGATGAGTTGAATAAAGAGCGAGAAGACGTGGCACGTTCATTTTTCAAAGAGATTGAAATAGGGGTGTTCTTGCTGACCGACAAGTCTTATTTATCCAGGCACCCATCACTGGACTACATAACGTGGCAGTTCCTTGGCTCGGCGGAGTGGTAACAATTGTGGGGTAGTTGTGTAGAATGTTGGTCAATGGTGACAAGTTACATCAACTCAACAAAGTATATGAATGGCACTCCTACTCTGATCCCCGACTTCCGACCGACCATAAGCCTCCAACTTGTAATTCCTCTTTTATCCAAAACTAGGAAGATAGAAAATCTAGTTACCAAATCTGCTATTTTATTTTATCCAAATCAGCCGTCGAAGGCTGGGCCAAAAATAGAAGATTTACTTACATAAAAATCAATTCTTATATAGTTTTTTTATTTATGTACACGCCTCTCAATTCTTATATAATTATATGTTTTGTTGCTCAGTCCGTTTTCCCAGCAAATCATTCTCCACCCAGCAAATTGTTGATTGACCAACTGCTCTAGACTCCTCCGTCTGGCCACATGTCTCTTGTCAACCGTCTCAATTCACGAAGGAATTAGGAATATGAGTGGATTGGTTGGGTGTAACAGGGGGCGACAGAAGGTGATTGTTTTTGTCCTTGCTTAACTAAACTTTATTGTTTCTGTCCTTGCTTAACTAAACGTTTCCTCACTAATAGCCTAAAATCTGCAAGAGTAACCATCTAAGCTCAAGAAAATAAAAACATTAGATGGAAAGCTTTGCACTACAAGTAGGGTGCCAACAACTATTGCGGCATTTTTCAAAGTTCATTTCCCTTGAAACGCTAGTAAGTCTTCTCGTGTCCAAATGCCACACCTTACTTATGTCGATCAACCAGCTAGTCTCGTCGTGGCCCAAGCATCTAGGGTCATCATTTAAAATAACGATGTTGTTGGGACTACATTTGCCAACTTGTCTAGATCTTAGCGATGAAAAACTACGATCAAGCCGCATAAATACAATTGGGTGTGCTACATCTGACACTGTACTTCCTGGCTTTGGCACCGACAGCTGCAAAGCGAGCGTATTAGGTTTCAGGATTGACCAATTCAATGAATCAAATACGATGGAACGAAAGAAGATAACACAATTCTTTGACCATTTCTTATTCTTGATCAGCATCAAACCCTTCCTTACCTTCACATTACTCGTTTGTAGTCAAGCTGACGTTGAGCAAAAGCGGGGGTATAACGTTAGTACTGAATGGTCTAGCTGCCTTCCTCACTAAAACCACCTTATACCGCTACAGAGGCTCCTAGGGAGCCATTTCACTCAGGGCGCAGTTGTGTGACTTTTTTTATTTACCAAAATTTATGAACTCAGATATATATATATATATGTATATATATATATATATATATATATATATATATATATTGATTTAGTTTGATAATGAGTCACACAATTAACACAAGTATACGTATCACTCAAGTAATACAGGGCTCTAGTGGAGTCCTGGATATCGATCCCATAGGGAGGATTTAATTCTATGGAGTAGCACAGAAATCACTTATCAAATCACAACACAATTGCAAGTAAGTTCAATTCTTGAAATAAAGACAAACAGTTATAGTTACTATTTCTACCAAATTACATTCTAAATTTCTAGCAAGTTAAACTAACACAAGATTAAATTTATAAAAAAGTACAGTTGTAAGAAATAGTCTTCCTCCTCTCCAATTATAATATGTTGATTATTGTGATATAGATCAGTGATGCAAAAAGTATTGTGCCAAATAGGAGCATTCCTATTTTTTACCCATTTTTCAGCGTATAAAGAACATTGGCTAATCCTAAGGTCAGTCCCCAAATCTGTGGTTAGGCTGGGAGGATACTGACTCTTACTCCAGAGCTCTCACTTCCCTTCGCCTGAAGGCTAACTCTCGCTTTAGTTTTCAAACATTAGGACCAATTTGAGGATTTCAGCCTGTCACTCTGAAATCTCTAATTCTACGCCCATCAAAGTTTATTTCTTTATTTATTTGAACTCAATCCCCATGAAATATGTTTCTCATTCATGTACATTGAATGTGACCTTCACATTTGTTGTGGAACTCATAATCTTTAAGGAACATATGTTTCCCAACAAGTTTTAACAATTCAATTGGCCATCTTAAAAAGTAAATGAAGTTCAAAGTGAAAAGGTCATCACAAATTCTCCATAATAAATCGGCACATTATTTCCATATCACAACATCAACACATCACTTAAAAAAGAGAAATACAAATAAATCTACTCAATATTCACGAGGAAAAGATGACAAAACATGGATTATATATATAAAAACAACATCAAACAAACAGAGTAAAGAAAAAACAACTTATGTCAAACTCTTCCCCAAGCGATCTCAAGGAATTCCTTTGACTCATTTTCTTTCTTCACAACAACACACAGTTCTCTCTTTAGATAAGTAAGGAAGAATAAATCTCTCACTTTCCCTCTCCTCTTACACTCTTTAGAAAAGAAAACACAAACCCTAGATTTCCTAAACTAAATGGAAAGACACTTTCTCTAAACTCTTTGTACACTCTAAGCTCTCCTCCCCCACCCTAAACTTGGCTCCAAAGAAGTTTAAATTCGACCAAAACTGAATTCCCAAGAGTTTCCTCAAGCAACCCTCCAAAATCCGGCCAAATAATTGAATCTAGTTTGAAATCGGGATAGGGCGTAGTCCGACGCTGGATACGGCTCCGTTCTGCGCATTATTCCGCCAATTCGATCGCAACTCTCTGTAAAATAGTGTGGTCCGGCGCTAGTAACAGAGTCGTTCGGCGCTAGTTCAATAAAATGCACTTTTTTCCCTTTTTTGCTCCAAATTTGCTCCTTTTCATTTCCTTTTGCTCCAAAGGCCTAAAATCATTATACCTGTATGAAATAATGAAAAATACCTTTCTTTAAAGTGCAATATCATCAAAAACATGTATGAAATGAATAGTAAAAAACTATCAAATTTTCAGTGGATCACACAGCCGTGATTGATGGGCTCCTTTCAAAAAGTTAGCCTTAGCTACCATTGGACCACTCTCTCACTTGCACGACAACAACTATGTTTTAAGCAAGGAAGGAGGGTGTGATCAGAAGAATAAGGTCAAGCACAGGTTTTCTCTCAGCAATCAATCCCGGTAAGGCCCTTGGGCAAGTCACCTGCATGTTTCAAAGCCAGCCATTAACGTCGATTAAAAGGTGGTGTTGTGTGAAGCCGACGGCTAATTGGTTCTCGAAGGATAAATATTGGGTGGATGTTTCCGCTCCCCATTTATTCTCAACCGATCGACCACCTGCTCGCAGACTAGCACTTCTTCGAACGACCCATCGGTGTGCTTTTCCGATCACTCAAATGTTCGGACCTCGCTTTGCACCCACCTCACCGGTTGGCCACTCCGCTCCTACCCAAAATCACGGAGGAAGCTTATGAACATCCAAGTTTATGAAATTTTGTGCATCATCATTTTGTCTAAATTGTGGCGTGAGTTATTTTAAATTCAACTATCATCTGGACCTCTGATTAGTCGCTGCTCCAGCTGACTCTCATCGACTATCTCAAATCAGAGAAGATTTACATACATGCCACTTAATTCTCATTTATTCATAAAAATACAAATATTTTAATGTTGTTTTTAAGGGATTTTTAAGTGCAGAACAACCACTTCTTTGTCTTTACTTCTAACTCATAAATTTTGTTGTTTTAATTGCCTGCTTACTTGTCGTCCGGGTGCCTTGTTGCTCCGGGTAGCCACCACATAACAAGAAACGTTTGAGAGTGGTGTTTTAGAGTTTCCATAAAACTTATTTACTCTCTTAAATTTATTTATTTATTTCTCTTGAAGAAAGTTTTGCGATAAAGTTACCTTAGAGTGTTTATCAATATCATCTTATATACAATCTTGGCTACAAATTTCTTTGGAATCCCAATACATAAACAAATTAATCAAATTGTTTGACAAATTTTCCATTCTGACATTCATATAATTGTCATTTAATCCTTGTGACACCTTAATGAAAGATAGTAAAGCCCACATTCATGTAGATTAACAGTTTTATTACCTCTATCTCGTTACAAGTCAGACTTGGTGAGGTCAAGGAGCTCTTACATGTCAGTGACCACTTGACACTTGGGGAACTCAAACCTGGGTAGGAAAAATGAAAAGCTTCGAGAGGGGTTTGAAACAATCATCCTCAACCCTTTACGATAATCCAGCACCCATCAACGACAAAGCTCCGTAAGAGGTGCAGTTCTCTTAGACTTCTCTCCATAGCTAGCAACTCTAAGACTCCCCTCTAGGGCAAGCATTTCTTAGACTCAACTCTGGGACATCTCCAAGCCTCCCCTTTCGGGCGAGCATCTTCAAGACTCACCTCCGAGGCAAGTAACTTTAAGGACCGACTCGAGACGAGCTACTCTAAGACTCCCCTCTAGGGAGAGCATCTCCAAGACTCCCATCAAGGATTAGCAACTCTAAAACTCCACTATGAGGCAAGCATCTTCAAGACTCTCATCCAGATCAAGCAACTCTAAGACTCTTCTTTGGGGTGAGCATCTTCAAGATTACCCTTTAGGGTGAGCATCTCCAGGACTCCCCTTCCGGGCGAGCAACTCTATGACTCCCTTCCGGGGCGAGCATCTTCAAGGCTTCCCTATAAGGAGAGAAACTTTAAGACTGCTGGTCCGACCCTCAATTACGCAGTAATTTAGCTTTCAAAAGATGACAAAAAACTTGACATAATTTATATTTAACGGCTAATGTGCAAAATTGAAATGTTATAAAATTTATAAAATATATTACACATTAGTTAGGGTGTAAACGAGTTCGAGCCCAAAAAGTGTGTTCGTGTTCGGCTCGTTTGCTTAACGAGCCGAACATGAGCTGTTCACGAACAAAGAGTCATTTTGACAATCCTAATCACGTAACCATAAGATGTTAAGGGTTGAGGCAAGATTTAAGAATTATAATTTATATTAAAAGATCATTTGAATCTAATTTAATACTTTTTATTATATTTGTTTAATTAATAATTTTAACTGATTATAAATCTTTTAAATTTTTTAAAAATACTACTCATACATACATACATACATACATATATATATATATATATCTATATATATATATATATATATATATATATATAAATATAAAATTGAGGAATAGTATTTCGAGCCAAAAAGAGCCGAACACGAACGAACAAATCTTTGTTTGTGTTCTGCTTGTTAAGACTTGTTAACTTAGCGAACGAGCCAAACACGAGCTTCTTAAAGACCAAACACGAGCTGTTCGCGAACAACGAGCCGTTTTGACAGCCCTACACACTAGGGGTATTACCAAGTATACGTATCGTTTCAAGTAATATAGGGTTTTCTTTTAAGACCCCAATATCAATCACACAGAGAAGCGAGATAAGAAATCTTTTAGGCTAATTCTAGTATACTACTATTAGACCTTAGTTTGAAATTTTTTAAAAGTTTGATTTTCTTAAATTCACTAATTTATGCGAAAATTATAATTAACAAAATTAAATAAAATCAAATTTAAGGAGACTCGTTCAATTTTGGAAAGTTTTTATAAAATTAAATTCATTTTCCCCTTGCGATGAGATCATAATTAGTGCGAGATTAGAATGTTTAAAACTCAAATGGGGGTATTGTGACAAATAGGAGCATACATATTATTTACCCCCTCTCTGTGCTAGCAAAGAACATTGGCTAACTTAAAGCCGATTCCTTAACATCTCGATTTCACATTAGAACTATCTAGCCTCTCACCACTAGATGCCCACAACCTATGCCACTAGATTGGCTGAAGCCCAGCGTTAGGGAACTAAACCTTAAGTCAAATTGATAGAAATCTAATCTCTCACCCTAGAAACAACCAATTCTACGCCCAAAAACTTATCTTCTTATTTATTTGCACTACCCCTTAGACGATCGCAACAACTCATTCCAGAGTGAAGTGTGGCATTCAAAAGTTGAGTGAAATCATAGCCGTCCCATGTCATTATGTTTCGCAATAGATTTTAACCAAACAAGTGATCATTTTGCAAAGTCAATGAAGAACCAGTGAAAATGCAATCACAATTTAGGAAAAATAAAATCTTCAAATCATTCTAATCCCACACATGATTAAATCTCATCACTAGGAAAAAAAGTAAGGAAAACTACTCACTAAGCATGGAGAAAACATAACAGAAAAATTTATCACAAATGACTTTGAAAACACACAACTAGATTGCAATAATTTAAAGCAAATACAAAAAGAGTTTATGACTTATCTTTTACAGAAGATTCATGCCTTCCTTACAAAGCAAATAGCGAACCTTACACTTCTTCCAACATTCCAAAAGCCAACAAGACTCCACAAGAAATTTCTCCCTTAGAAAATCATACTCTCTCTCTCTCACACACACACACACGCTAAAGGCCTCTTCTTCTTTCTTCTGGACAAAATGTTTCCATTTAATAGATCTATGAAAATAACCAAGGGTTGTTTCAAGCACCCTTTCAAAATTCGGCCAAATTCATTGAATGTTCTATAAAGTTGGTTACCGATGTTGCGTCAGGATGTAGCGCTATAGCGCCGAAGTTGCCTGTATGGTGGCGCTATAGAGCCATACAAAGTAGCCAATTTTGCTCTATTTTTCTCTCATTTTCTTTAAATGTTCGTTCTATGTACCATTTCACTCCAAGAGAAACATTTCTTTATTCAAAAACTTTTCCAATTGTCTAAATTCATTGAATCACTCCATGGGGAGTGCAAGTTGTCCAGAAGCTTCCAAAACATCCAAGAATGGCCAGAATCGCCTAAAACCTGTCCAAAAATTGTCTCTAGTGCAATAGCGCCAGAATAGGTGTTATAGCACTAGAATAGGTGCTATAGAACCTGTTTCTAGCTGTGATTGGCGCTATGGCGCAAGTCTGGGTGCTATAGTGCCACCCTGTGAGCAACACACATGTTTTGCTCCGTTTCACCCTGTTTCAGCTCCAATTTGCTCCTAATGTTATACCTACAAGATAGACATGAAAATAACATTCCTTTAAAGTATAATTTCATTCAAAAACATAGGATATATATGAAAGAGATTAAACATAGAAAGACATATCAAAATTCGCCAGATCAGAATTTTCTTCCTGCTTGATTTGACTCCAAATTGCAACATTATTGCTTCATTTTCTCCAAAATTCCATTTCTTGTACCTGAAACCAAAATATATAAAATGCATTTCTTTAAATTATAATATCAAAAAAATGTGTATAAAATGGTCTTGAAATATACACTAAAACAGGTAATGTTCAGGTGGATTAACTGCACTTCGAAGTGAGCAACTTCAAGACTCTCATCCGGGGTGAGCATTTTCAAGCCTCCCCTCCAAGGCGACCAACTTTAAGACTCTTCCTACGATGACCGACTTTTCTCCCATTAACTGACTTTTCCTTCGCTTTCCTTCATCCAGCCACCAGAACCCAACAACTTCCCCCCGATAGAAAAAAAAACTCTAGAATGACAGACTCAACAGATGACAACAAGATACCGAAACCAAGCACGAAAAGAGCCCTAGAAAGGGATGTCATTAGCAAATTATATGTCCAAAATTTATTTTACCTATAAATTTTCTTGTCTGTATTGCAACTATCACTATCAAGGAGGAAAAAAATTGATGAACTTAATATGTATACTAAAAAATGATTTACATGGATCTTGAAGATATCTAATGGTCTACGATAGATTAACTAGAATGCCCACGCTCTTCACTTTAAAGCAAGATTTTATGTAATTTTTATATTTTTTGTCCCCTTTCTTTTATAAATAGGAGATATCTTTTTTAATGAAATAAAATGGGTTCACGAGCCCAAGAACAACATATTTCTCCCCGTCCAGGGATGTCTTCTCTCTCTTTTCTTCATCTCCCACAGTCAAATATATTTTTCTCGGTCCAACGTTCTATTTCTTGGGCGCGATTCATCAGACATATTTGGATTCGACATAAATAATAATTGAAAACACCTGTAATTAATTTGATTGAAGAGTAATATTTTTATGTGTGCTGCTGCACATATTATTCATAATATTTTTTAGCTGATCGATCATTTACAAAATTAAAATTAATAAATATTTATTCATAAATATTTCACATATTGTAGGGATATGATCTCATGTTTGGATTGAAAAATTAAACCGACATTTTCACATCACAGGTTATACAATTAATTAAGAAAATGAATGATCATTTGTGAGAAAATTTATAGACCTTTTATGCTTCTAAAAAGTATAATTATCTGGCTATTAATATAACTCCGATCAGAATTATTGTGTGCCGGACGATTATGGTGGTAGAACGATGAATTAACATTTCAAAGCTGTGCGAAAATCCAACACACGCACAGATGATTGAAAGTAGAGAAAGACACGATGATCATTTGCATAAGAAAACCATAGAGGGGGAAAAAACTTGAGGTATAACTCATTCAAAGTATTTCACTGTGTAATTATAAATATATATATTTACTCTCCTCTTAAATTATATAAGATTGAAGTATAATGTTGATAATCACAGATGTACACCAATATGTCAACTTTAATAATCATAATTTAGCAACAAGAAATGCAGTTTTTTTATTATAATAGAGACAGTGGGCTGCAAGGTTGTAGTCGATTTATACGAAAGTACTAATTTGTTATAAATAATATAGACGGTGGTTGTAATAGTGTCAGTTTATCATATATGTTGTAGTTGAAAGTTGTAGTAATTGTTGATCATACAAGTCATAATTAGTAATTGTATGAGCGTTAGTTGGTTACAGAAAGAAACTTGTAGTAGCAAGTAGCCACGTAGATCATAATTGATCACATAGATCGTAGTGGGTAGCTACAATAGCGTCAATTGACCACAAAGGCCTTAGTTAGAAGTCGCAATAACAATGAGCCACATAGGAACATAAACTATAGTGGGGAACTGCAATTGCGCCAATTGGCCATGAGATAACAGCTGGCATTATACCAGTTGGTGGTTGCATAACTTCTCTTTAGTTTTCTATTTTATATCAAATGCACCACTTGTTGATAAACAACGAGAGAAGAAACTTTGGAATTCGGAGAAAGTCGTCATATTATGGCCACATCGATTAAAAAACAGTTGTCGTTGAAAGTTATCGTTAGATCTTCAATATGACATGTTCGGGGTATGTTGTCGCTCAACACTTAGGGTACTTTGTTATATCGTATTCATGATATTTTGTTACACAGCGATCATAGTACTTCATTACACTGCATTTGGGATAATTCATTACACATTGATTGGGGTATTTCGTTACACCGTATTCGGAGTATTTCATTTCATTGTGATTGTGGTCTTTTGTTACACCACATTAGGGGTACTTCATCACTCTATATGATTTTTCTACGATGACGAGTAGGAGGCAACTTGTGTGGCGATGGTCGTCGGTGGTCGGAGGCTATGAAAGCCAAAAGTTATCGTCGACCATAATTTCATTTAAAAACTGCATTGGAATTCAAATCTTTCTCCTCCTCCCCCTCCCTCCAAAGTAAAAAAAAGGAGGTCTATTCATAGCCCATAGAGGAGAACCATTTTTGTCCTTTAGCGAATAACCACAATAACCATCCAATCAAAGGACCCATCTTGATTTCCCTTGATCATTAGAGTTTTTTTTAATGATCGGATAACCTTAATGAACTTTTAATCGAGCAATCTTAGGCTCATTGGATTCCTCTCATTAAGACGCTCTATCTGACTATGATTCACACTGTCCAATGTATGCAATCGTTCTAATTCAATTCTGACAAATTTAAAAAAGATGTGATAACCACACTACTCATTTTCACTTATGAATATAGTGAGTACAAAATATTTATCTTAAAGCATGACATTTAACGCGGGCCATTTAGAATCTTTGTTGGAGTCATCTCAAATGTTGGATTATCTGTCTTAATAATATGTGCCAACAAACTAACAAGAGCCTTCAACCTCACTGAGAAATATCTACTCATTGTCTCAATTGAATGTTGAAATTGCTTCATCGCTCCTCTCGGTGATTGATTATGTGATAAAATGTAGATGGTTATTGCTAAAACCTCTCTCATTGTCATTCTTGAGGACCCATGTAGTCCATGGTTCCTATGTAGTTCATCAAGTAGATCCATAAATATAGGCTATGTCATATGAAACATGTTGTTGCATCTTGTAGGGTATCCTTGTAGTAGCTCCCCAACCCATTTATCACAAATGTAAGTAAATGTCAAGCAAGGATTTGAATCAATGTATGAGTTGTAGTATTCATATAGCATATTAACTGTTGTTACAATTTTCATTTTGTGTCTCTCTCTTTGTGAGTCCATGCTAACTAAGTGCTCTATTCAGGTGATACTTGTCTATCACAAAACGTAAAACAAACATAAAAAATCAACTCACAAAACGTACAATAAGAAGACATAAATATAGCATAACATATAGTTTGTTCTTACGAGAAAGAAAAAAATTCTAAATCAGAAATTCGATAAAACTAGAGGAAAATAAATCCAAGCGGTACAACAATAACTACATAAAATTAAGTATCCTTGCTGGCAAAAAATGTAAATAATTGAACCTATGATCATAGCTATTTTCATGAAGATTTGTTTACCGATGGGGTCCTCCAGCAACTTTAAGGACTTCAGATATAATGACTCGTCCTCATAAATTTTGTGAGTTTTCTCCATAACTCGGATAAAGTCCTCTAAGGAGGTCGCATGTGAAGGCCCGGGCTCATTAGTGCATGAAACCACAAATTTCGATATTTGGCTTTTGATAAAAGCAGCTCCTTTCTTTTTGGTTTATACTTGGGCCTTCACCGGAACCAATTGCCTGCTTGGCATCCAAGTCCTGTGGTTTACCTGCAAACCCCTGCTCACTATGGGTCCAGGCATGAGTTCCCGTTGCCATAACCCCACCAAACATACGTTCCAACTTTGCTTCTAGATCAAGGTTAGTTCCACTACATTTGATATTCTTTGCGGGTGACACGAGACAAGTTTATTACTTCAAACAATTTAGGAGGATAAGGTAATGAAAATCAAGTCTTAAATGAAAAAGTTGTTACCTCTAATTTCTCAGCTCACCATTCATCTGAAGCATCATTAGTCAATTTAATTGGATTCCAACCCAAGTCTGTGGATTCTCATTTTAATTCCTTCCATAATTTTCAGTCCTTCTTCAATTGATCCCATTTGTTTTTAAGTTGCAACATTATTGTACTCCCTTCTTGTCATTTCCTTGAACTTTGTCATAATATTTTGCCACCCTTTAGTTCAACCACCCCAATCTACAATCAACTACCACCACCCCAACCCACAATAACCACACAACCCACAACACAAGCCAAAGCCACCACACAACCATAACACCCCAACCCACATCACAATATAATAAAAAAACTATCACAACACATCCAACCACAAACCCCTATAGCCACATCATAGCAAAACACGCTAACCCCGCATCAGAACACCTTAACCCACATCACAACACAAGCCAGAGTTACCACCCTAACCCACAACTAACTACCACAATCCCAACCCACAACCACCACACAACCCACAACACAAACCAAAGCCAACAAACAACCACAACACCCCAACCTACATCACAACACAGATCAAAGCCACCAAACACCACCACACAACCCAAAACACACAACCAACCACCAAAACCCAGAGCCACCATACCACAGCCACATATAGACATCTCAAAGTTAGCAACATATGCTCTGAATTCACACAACCACCACAAGCCAAAGCTGCCACACCAACCCACATTGGGTGAAAGAGGTAGGAATAAGCTATTGAAATCATAGTGGAGAATGATCACAATGACATTGGCAACTACATTAAATAGTGCTGGAAGAGAAGGTGGATGGGACCTCAAGGATTAATAGCAGATTTCTTTAGCTTAAATACTTTCAGCAATTATCTTACTGATATTGAGATTTTGATACACACATTGATAAGAATATATAATTATTGTGTACTTTTTTAGCTCAATTAACAAATTAAATTGTTGGTAACATATTATGCATATAGAAGTGGTGAGCACCCACACTACAACCACACAACCAAATCATTATCTCTAGTAGCTTAAAGTTAGCAAAATAGGCTTTGAATTTACCACTCCACATCGAAATATGCATTGATATCACACAACCACCACAGTCCACAGTAGAGCCTCAGCAAGCCAGAGCCACCACTCCAACCCACAACCATCACCCCAACCCATAGCTAACTACCACCAACCCAACCCACAGGTACCACACAACCCATAAAACAAGATAAAGCCACCACATAACTACAACACTCCAACCCATGTCACATCACAACCATATAACTACCACAACACAACCAACCTCTAAAATCCAGAGCCACATCACAACACAACACAACACCCCAACCCACATCACAACACCCCAACCCACATTACAACACAAGCCAAAGGTACCACTCCAACCCCCAGCCACCATCCCAATCCACAACCATCACACAACCCACAACACAAGCCAGATCTACCACACACCACATCACTCAAACCCACATCAAAGTACAACCACATAACTACCACAACACAACCACCCACCAAAACCAGGGCCACCCTACCACAGCCACATGCATTGAATTCACACAACCACCACAGCCCACAGCAGAGCCATCACATGCCACAACAGAGCTACCACAATAAACAACCACTATACACATGCACGAACACCATGACAAACCCAATAATCCACCACCAAAACTAGCAACAATCCACTACCCCCAGCAAACAACCACCACCAAATCCACAGTAAATGGCATCACCTAGATAAAGAAAATCCTACACCAACGCAAAACCACGAAGAAAACATCCAATCGAAAATCAATTGAAAACCAATAAGAGAATAATCAATCGAAAACCAGCAAGAGAACAACCAATCACAAAATCATAATGCCAGAAACAAGTTGGAAGAGAATAGCGCTGGCCAAAGGAGAGGAAATGATCCAAGCAAATACGAGACGGGTCACGGGCTGGACGGGAGGAGGTGACCAGAAGGGAGATGCTCAGCGCGAGAAGAGGGAAGGAGAAGCTCTATCGCGACAAAGGGGAGGGAGAAGCTTGGTGCGGTCGCGAGAGGAGAGGGAGAAGCTCAGTCGCGAGAGAGGGCTTAGGATAGGGTAGTAAAAAAGCGTAGCGGCATATAATAGGAAATGTGGGCCGCAAGCTTGAACCCGTAGCCCATGTTTTACCGAAATTATCAAAAACGCCCTCATCCAAAAGAGAAAAAAAAGGTGCGGCTTGAGGTCACATCACGCAAGATAAGCGGCCCCAAGCGCACCATAAATGTGTCATATGTTGAAGGTTTCTTCCGTCGAGTTTTAATCGATGGATCATTAGAGCACTCGGCACACCCAAGAAAACAAATTATAATAAATAAATTATATCGTTCATGCATAATATGCACACTTATTAATTATATACCAAATTGTTATCACATATTTCTTGTTTGATTAATTCAGGCCAAAGAAACTGTTACACATTCTTATTGATCAATCAATTTAAAACCTACAAACTTATTTGATTTTACTTGATTTACATTTGGATAATTTGTGATTTTCATATTTTATCAAAGCCCACCAAATCAGTTCATTGATAAACCATTTAAAAGTAATGCGAGCCAAATTGAAACCTAAAAAGTCAATCCCTAAGAAGTTACCTCAACCTAGAACTAAAAACCGAACAAAAATAGCAGATTCGGTTTGCTTTGGTAACAAATTAACCATGTGGTTCAGTTCGATCAAGCTTGTCATAATGATTATTTGATTTTCGTTAAATAGTTTGGCTTGAAGTATATGTTGGTTGGGGACCAAACTAATCCATGCATAGAACTAACTAGCAGGTTGGGGGGACAATTGTTCTTCCTCAAATTCAGATTTTTTTACTTATATGTGAGAGTAATTTGATCTTTTGTCTCTCCTAAAATATCATTTTGTCTTTCGTGGTCTGAGCTTCTTCCACGTTGGGTTTAGGGGTGCAGTTTGCCCCCTAAAAAAAGGTCTTATTTTGCCCCTGGACTCAGTCCCGAGGATAGTATCCTACAGTATGTTTTTTATATGGATATCAAATCAAACGTTCAAAATTTTTTATAGAAGCTTCAAAATATGTCAAGGGTCATATACATAAAAACCACATAAGTTTTATGTATTTATATATCTGATAGCTAAACTTTCATATTTACATTTATAACACTTAAATTTTAACATCACATAAAAAATCCCATCAATATTAACTTTTTAAAAGTGCAAAATTCATTTTAATGCATTGATCTATATCATCAAATTATTATTAAATGTAAATATCAAATTTTAGGTGTTATATATGTAAATAGGGAGGAATTGTGTGGTATGCATGTAAATTTCCCAACAAAATATCTGCCCCAAACAAACCCTTAGTCATATCCTTTTCATGTCATACAATGTACTTTTGCTTGAACTTAAAATATGTTCTGAAATTTTGTCTTTTTCATTATTTTTTTGTCCTCCCCTTAAAATAAAGAATGGGCTGAGAGAGCATTTTGATCTTTTGACGTTTAACTTCCTTAACTATCTAATTGGACGATTCATGTTGATTCTCTTTAATCATGAGCAAATTTTTAAAAGTTTGAGTGTTTTAATGACATTAAAATTGAGTGAACTTAAGCTAGTTGGATTCTCATTGTTGGACGCTCGATTGAAAGATAAATATGTCAAAATTAGAGTTCATTTGATAATTCAATTGATGATATAAAACTTTCAATTGTGCTTCAATGGTTTGATTTGACTTGATGGGACTCAAATTGAACCAATTTTAGAATCGTTAGGTTCGAGACACTCAGTTTGACGATAAACTTGTTGATAGTGTGGTCTGTATGATCTTGAAATTGATTTTGAAATATTTATTACTAAAAAATACATCGATATTTATGCTAGCTGATGAAATTTTCTTGACGGCACATCATTCATAATTGCTAATTGATAGCAATTATGAAATAAATCAATCTATGTTACAAATTAATCGGATTCCAATAACTAATTTTTTTTAATTAGAACCCTTAAATAAGATCACTACCTTTTATGACAATTTCATTAGTTTTTAATATTTTAAATTTATCTTTTTTAAAAATTAAATTAAAAAAATATTTTTAAAAGTTGTCCTCATATGTACAAATTAGTAATTGTTTATTGTCAAACCCTTCAATAGATACTTTTTTGGTGATAATTATTATTGTTCTTTTTCATAATCAATTTCTCTAAAACAAAACTGGTGAATAAATCTATCAACGGTTGATAAAATTTAGACGCTCTTCCAGAATTTAAGTTTTGCAATCTTTGTAATAGACTGTTTTAGTTTGCTTAAAGTTTATTAAAATATTAATTTAATCTTAAATTTTTTTAATGAAAGTTAACTCTTATTAAAAAAATATGAGAATTAATTTAATATTTTAGGAATATTTTGATGCTTTATTTACATCTTTTATACTTAGATGTCATGTTTATGCATGAATATATATTTTTCACTTTAAAAAAAATATTAATGGTGATGCTTTTGATGTGATAGAAGAGATTACAAGACATATCATTATGAAAGTTTATGTATTGGGGTGATAAAGCTGAGTTGACTTGTGAGTTGATTCAAATTCAGACTTGTTATTAAGCTTGCAAGTTGAATTTATCAAGCCGCATACTCATTTATTAATCGAGCTAGAACCAGTCAAGGCACATGAAATTTTGCTGCAGATTGGACTGCGAAGCTGGGTTTTCTTTTATGTGCTCCTTTTATTTCTAATCGTTTGCCAGTGGATTTGATGAAGTTGGTTTCTTCTGATATGTAATTTTTTTGTTCTGTCTTTTGATTATTTTTGTTGTTTGGGTTTTCTTGTTTTTGTCTGTGTCGCGTGTGTTGTGTTTTTTTATTTTTTGGAAAGAGGGTCATAGATTCTTTTTTCTTGCGTGAGTTGTGTGTGTGAGTTTAGATAGGATATCTTTTCCAGTTTTTGTACTTTTAATTTTGTTGAAACGCGTAGAGAGCATTGGGCTTTTTTACCTAAAAAAAACCAGTTAAGGGACATAGCTCTTTGTCTCACCAAGCCAGATTCTGATAATATTGATGCCTTCTACAATGAGTTATCACGTCATTTCTCTTTCTCTGCTGACACTAATCCCATAGATAACTTCTCCAATGGGCGCTCATGACAAGTTCATTTGAGAACGAACACGAGCTAATTTTTTGACAAATGTGCCTAGTTTGAGTAAGACATTGCTCGAGCACAACCCATCTTGCGTGTTAAATATATGAATACATAATAATTATATGATTTGTATATAAATGGCCCTTAGAATATCAAATTTAGTTTTACTATTTAATTTTACTATTATTAATTGACATCTAAATTTATAAAAAAAATATAAATATATCAAGAGGGAAAACTTCTAGTATGGACTACCCTGCAGCTCATCTAAGTAGGGGCATTTAACAGTGAAAATTATTACTTCTGGTGACCTGCACTTTCGGATAACAGCAATGATCCGATCATGTTACAGTGCATTCACGTGATTGGATCGTCACTGATATCCGAACATACGAACAACGAGTTTGCTTTCAATAGTTGGATGTGAAAGGCCTACTATTTGATTAGTAAGATTTTATGCAAATTTAGGATATGATGATGGGAGGCAATGGAAGAAAAAGATTTCCCTAATTTTCTCTCCATTGGGTCCCCTCCTCTTTACATACCCTTTTCCTCAGAAATTAAGGAGAATGGAAACAAAAAGGAAAAAGAGTGAGGGGGACTGAACTTGTTCTTAATTAGCCGAAAGCCATAAAATCACTCTAGTTTATGAAAGTGGTTTTGTTACTTTATTTTTATTTTTATTTTTTACTTTCTCGTGATACATTATTGAAAATTCACTTTATAGGATGTGGATTTTAATATAATTTTTAGATTATTATCTTCAAAAACCTCTAATTTGGTTACATTTATCTAATAGACACTTTTAAATGGGATGAATATACCAATAATTTCAACGAGAAAAGGAAAAATAATAAATTGTACCAAGAAGATGATAGCTTGATAATCTAAAGGCCTATAAACATCTATCAAGTTCTTAACGTTAACAATGAACGCTAACAATTATTGTCATCAGTTATCGATGTCCAAAGGCCTTTGTTAGATTATCATCGCATGTCCTCATTATTCGATCGTTGCCACCTTATCATTGCCCGCCTCTTCTTTTTTTTAGTGCCATTATTTAGACTATAACAACTCATTCACACCATTGATTGACTATCATTATCATATTTTTATATTTCGTTAAGATTTTGAATTACAATCACGAAAGTTTATATTTCAATTGTATTTTTTTATTTTTTTCCTTCAATTGAGAAAAAAAATAAAGAATTTAGCTTGTTATATCTAATAACATAGGGATATGTTTTCCCCTTTTCAACATACTAAAAATGCCATGTAGAATTTGTTAATTTTATCTTGATCAAATTGGATCCGGATATCCTAACATTTTTCTTATTTTTTTAAACTTATTAATGATCGTTTTTTCCTTAACGCTTTGTTTTTGAGGAAATGACGAGATTAATAGAAAAACAATAACATGTCTTTATCCCACTAAGTGGGGTTGCCCACATGAATCCTTTTTCTCCATTGTGTCTGATTATCATATTGTTATTTAATTTTAATAGATTAAAATCATTTTTTATACAATATGCCTAAGTCTTTTTGGGTCTATCTCTGCCTTTAACATAAGTTGAATCTAAAACATCTACTCTCCTAACATAATCATCAGATACTTGATGTTTAATGTGACCAAACCATCTAAGATAACTCTCTCTATTCTTGTCTGCAATTGGAGCTACACCAACCCTTTCACGCATAGATTCATTTTGCATTTTATCTCGAAGTATGAATCCACTCATCCACCTAAGTATTCTCATCTTGACAACGCTTAACTTAGTTTTATGCTTCTCTTTTAAAGGCCAACAATCTGTGCCATAAAACATTGCAGGTCTCATCGCCATCTTATAAATTTTCCCTCAAGTTTAAGTGGTACTTTTCTATCACATAATAGGCTTGATGTATTCCTCCACTTCAACCAACCAACCTGAATTCTACTAATAACATCTCTACTAATATCACCATCACTTTCAACAATAGACCTCAGATATCTAAAGCGTTCAAACATTTTAATAATTTGATCTCTGACTTGTGTCAAGTGCTGCAAAGCATGTGCAGATCACAAAACTATACATAGCATATCAGTAGTACCAGTATATGAGTCCGGATTGTCTATCTCACATGAAACAAAATGAATTCTAATAGGAAAATTTCTAGCCTACAGTTGTTAGTCATAGTTTGATGTAAGTCCTATAAAGCAATCCTAAATTAACAACAAAGAAGTTGAAGGTTTCAAGTTTTTAAAGGTTCTCTTCTGAAATGGTTCAAATAAGAATCTTGAATGAAAATGCATACAAAAGTAAACCATGGTGACAAACATGAGCAATACTCTTCTTTTCCCTTTTCCGGTAGCATAAAGAGTTTGGCTAGATATAGTTTTATTTCCATAAATCTTATTACTAACCCAATCCCAACCTTCTTCCTATATGTTTGCATCACCCTACATGATATATTCATATTTCTATAGGCTAATGTGATTGACTTAGTCGATTACATTATAATCTCTTCCAAGACTTATAATTCACAACAATTTTTAACATATCACATGGCCTAAATGAAGTTCAGAAATTTAATCATCATCATAAAATTATTGTGTTCCAAGACAAACAACACTTTTACACCAATCCATCTTGCTTACCCATCCCAAGGAAGAAATATAAAGATTAATGACCACCATGCTTGTACACACCAACCCATTCATTTGATTAAAAGAGAAATCAAAATAAAAATATCTTACAAATAATAGATTAAAACAAACTAAAGAAAATAACTTATTTTTCTCATCTTTACTATAAAAAAGCATAGGAAATACAAGCACTTATCTCTCAGAGCATCTCAGACCTCCTATCTTCTGTTGTTGATGATCTGCCTGAATTTTCTTAACCGCTTGAGGAGAAGACACCCCCCCCCCCCCCCAAAAAAAAAAAAACTTCGTCTCTTCGGTTTTTATACTATGTCCGCCCATGATTGCATGTTCTCACATGATCTCCATGTCCAAAACTGCTCCAACTGATAATTCAGTTTTGGGCGACTAAGCGTCCTCGGGCTGGGGCCTAAGAGGACATGTATAACTGGCGCCTACGCACCCAAGTTTGCGGCGCCTAAGCGCCCACTAACGGGTGCCTTGGTACCATGATCTCGAGTTGTGACTCCTTTTAAGCAGGTTCTGGCGTGTAGGTGCCAATGTCCAGACGCCTAGGCACCCAGTAGCCACAATGTGCTCCTTGTTTAGTGCAGTTTCTTATGTCCATTCTTTGATGCAACCTACCAAATCAACACAAAAACCTTCTTCAAAAGTGCAATTTCATCCATTAAAATATATAAATGCAAATAACATTAATTGTGAAATTATCAATAAGTCAAAATCCCCCAAACTAAAGTGTTAGTTGTACATAAACTTTACTCTATTGCAGCAATTTTTCTGATACAGATCAACCCTATAATTATAGACATTTCTTGAGCAATCCTTTTTTCTTTTTTTTTTTTTTATTTATAATAACTTTGTTATGTGCATGAAAGTATCCAGACATTTTGCCATTGATTTATTTCCTCCATATTACTATTTCTCTTGGAGGGAGGGCATTCATTGCATCAAACAAACTGGCGAGATTTGTCCTTTTAACCTTTAACTTCATTATTTGATTATTGCTATCGTTCGTTGTTTAAATAGGGAGACATTATATACATACCATTCAATGCATACGTATTTACATATCTAACATCTAAATTTATTATTTTACATATATACCACCAAAATCTATCTAACAACATCAAAACCATCATAATTTTAACTTCTAAAAATACAAATAGATCTTTTCATGCATAACTAAAGTGTCATTTACGTAAAAAATAAAATTTTAAGTGTTAGAAATATAAATACATAAGAATTGAGAGTTATGTTTGTAAATCTTCATAAAATATAGTGCTTATATTAATTAATAGTTAATTAATAGGGCCTAAGGTTAAGCTCGTCATATTAGGCCTGTGGCACTTTTTTTATACTCTACTTTTCCTATGTAAAGTACCGTGCCACGGGCTGGAAAATATTCTTGAAATCTTATAAAACCATTATGTTATCTCAAGCCTAGAAAATAGGAAGATTTAATTTATGGAAGCTACTAGGAACTATAAGCATGTGAAGGAACAATGGTCTGGTTAATCAATTATATATCATAATTATTTATTTACATTCCAATCTACAAGATTTTGATAATTATATTAACTGTATATGCAATTTCTCACTCCAAATTCACGGTTAATCTCTTATGAACAATTATATATCAAGTGACGGAAGCGTTTGTTTGTGACAGCTGCAACTTATTAAATAATCTGCTGATAAGCTGTTCAAAAATAATATGTGATAAGTTAGGTGCGGTGAATATTACAAATTTTTTTTTTTTGGAAAAGTCAGTTCGCAGCCGGACATATGCGGTGTGAAAACGCTGTTTTCAGCGTATTGAGAACGCATAAGTTAACCAAAATGCAGTTTTCCCAAATAGGTTTGGTGCGTTTTTAATAACGCTGTTTTCATAAATCTACATTTTTCCAAATGTGAGCAAAATTCTCAAACTCTTATTTTCAGCTTTTTATTTAAGGATTTTATTGGATATATTAAGTGGAATTTATTTATTTATCTATTTATTGTATTCTACCCTATTTTTTCTAAGCCACCGTTTAATTTATTTACATACATGTTATGTATTTACATATATATCATCCTAACTTTAATATTTACATTTGTAACACTCAAATATTTAAATTCACATTAGTAACACCACTTTTATAAAATTTTTATACGCCAAATGCTCATATATAGCTCTAGGTGTTATGTAAATATCAAATTTTAAGTGTTCGATATGTAAATCCAGAGGAATTGTTTTTGTACGTTTATAAATTTTACTTTTTTTTTTAATTTTTTTATTATTGACTTAGTTCTCATTGGTTACAATGTATTGAAGGCCCTGTAATAACATATGGCCTTAGTAGTAGTCGACCACCATCGACTATCGCCAATCACTAGCCACCGATGACCACTGCTCAAGACCGACGTAGCAATAATACAATGGTTGTTTCGAGCACATATATTTTCCTTCACGTTGTATTAACAAAATGCAATGTTCAACATAAAATTGTAATCCCGTTCTCCCTAAGAGGAGTCCAAACACCAACTATGACCTCTATGACTAACTGCCACTACAGTTTCTAATTATTTTTGATCTCCTTGTTGGTGATATTAACTTTAGATGAATTTAATGAATTCACGAATAAGTCGTTCACACATTGAAATATTCTTGAAGTAGCTCATCATAAAATTTTCTTACTCAATAAAGGGTTAAACTTCATCGCAATTGAGAAGACTTAAAGTGTCACTGCTTGAAGTTCTGGTCACTAGGATAACGTGATATGCACCTCTCCAATGATTCACCAAACCACTGGAAAACAAAAAGCATTAAGAGAGGTACTACACCTATTGACTCTTTCATGAAATCTTATTGCCTTGAATAATAGGAGCAGAATGTCATAGTCTCTTACCATAAATAGTTTGGTTAACACTACTGCAACTACTAACTACGGTCTATGTGACTAACAATAACCCATGTGGCTAAGTGCTACAACTACTTTTAACTAGAATCCCTATGACCAATTGATGCTACTATAGCTACCAACTATAATTTATGTGACCAACCACGTATATGTGACCAACTAAGAACTAAATGGCTAACTAGTACCACGGTTTACAACTATAATCTTTGTGGCTAACTGACAATGTTGTAGCTATCAACTAAGACCTATATGGAAAATTGTTATTGTAGTTACCAATTACAACATATGTGAGCAATTATTTTATATGTAACTAACTGCTAATTGTACTTATGTGGCTAGTTACTGCTGCAGCACTACGGCCTTTGTGACTAACTGATGCTCTTGTAGTTGCTAACTACGACAAATGCGATAAATTACTATTGCAACTTCCCACTACAACCTCTGTGATTAATTGAAGCTCTTGCAGCTACTAATTACGATCTATGTGGCCAGTTATTACAAGAGTTTCTAACTACGATCTCTGTAGCCAACCGATGCTATCATAATTACCGACTGCAACCTCTATGACATACTGACGCTATTATATCTTCCAACTAGTGTTATTGTGGCCAACTTTTGCTATTACAACCATTGCCTACAACCTCTATGACCAAATGCCACTGTTGCAACCATCAACTACAAATTTTATGACCAACCATTATTTTTATAGCAACTAATTACGATATTTATAGCTAACTATTACTATTACAACTAAAAATCGTGTTTGTTGCAGCCCTTTTATTACTATTATAGCTACTGTTGTAGATATGTGGTTATCAACATTATAATTAGATAATGTCCAATTCAGGAGAAGAGTGAATCAATATACTTACTTACAACCATACAGTAAATTACTTTGACTGAGTTATAGCCACTAATTTTTTCACATAAAAAATAACGATGTCTCTTATTGCTATTTTTTTTTTATTTACTGTGTATTGGATCTTCATGCAATACTAAGACAACACCTAGTTGGTTTTTTAAACTACAAAATCGATGTATTTAAACGTGCCACAACCACACTGTGAGAATTTGATGAAAATGAAATATAAAGATTGTGATTTCAACATGAACTTTGATATTTGAGTGAAAATTTTAAAAATAGATGAAGAAGAGGGATTGATTTGTAAATAGAAAGTTTGGTGGCCTGTATCTAATTGCCCCTAAGAAGTTAATTGGCGTTCAATTTTTTGAGGTAAATTATTATTATTATTTTTGCATGAAGTTTTTTCAAAATAAGTTATAGGCTAGTAACAGCTATATGACAAAACTGACAATCTTTACCGCGAAATCAACCGCGCACCGGCATAACCAGAGTAACGTTTGAACTCCACAAAACTTTACAGTAAAGTACACTTGTAACCCCCTAATTACATAACAAACCTCCAGTTCCCCATCTTCATCGCGATGCCTTTCCTTCCACTCCGGCGAACCTCTTCGTCCCTTTCCAAAAGTAACAAGCAAAAGACATGCTCCCATTACTCCACCAACGACCCCGAAGCCGTTAACGTTGCCGTTACCGCTTCCTTCTCCCGCAAATTCTTGAAGTAATCCCTCACATCGAACCAGGCGGTTCTATCCGCATCCGGTGACCTCACCTCTCCCTCCTCAATCTCCTCCAACGTCGCAAGGAACGGCGGCCGCCCAACGTCGGCGAGCATTTCCCATTTCAATCCGTTAAAAAAAGGGTGCGCCTTCACTTCCTCCGCACCACCGAAATACCCCAAACGCCGCTCTGGTTCCTTTTCAAGCAGCCTCGAGATCAAATCCCTAAATTCCGATTGGTGCGTCCCCACAAACTCCGGCCTCATCGTCAGCACATTGCGGAAAGTATCCTTCCTGCTCCGCCCTCTAAATGGCGTCCGGCCATACGCCATCTCGTATGCCAAAATACCAAGCGCCCACCAATCCACGGCGAACTCATGCCCGTCGCCTCTTACCACCTCCGGCGAAACGTACTCCTCCGTCCCAACAAATGAGTGGGATCTCTCTAACCCGCTCGCAAAGCTGGCGCGTTGCCGGCTCACCGGAGAAACCTTCGCGGATTTCGCCTTCTTGAGCTGCGTTTCTGGTGGGGTTGCCGCCGGGACGGAGCTCTGTTGCGTGCCAAAGAAGATGCGGTTGAGATTACGATAATGACGGCGGCGGCGGCGGTGGCGGTCGTCGTGGCTTACGGGTGAGGATGGAAGGGGAAGGGCTGAAATCATGGGAAAGGTTCGAGGGGAAATACGTATACGGCGCGAAAGATCGAAGTCGGTGAGAAGAATATGACCGTTGGATTGGATGAGGATGTTCTCCGGCTTGAGGTCGCGGTAGACGATGCCGAGGGAATGGAGGTGGGAGAGAGCGGAGATGAGTTGGGAGAGGTAGAAGCGGATGGCGGAGGTGGAGAAGAAGCGGTCGGGATGGAGTGAGTGGCGGAGGGAGTTGAGATCTCCGGCGGGGCAGAAAGGGATTGCCCAAGCGAGGAGGTCGGGGTTTTCGAGGCTGCCGATGAGGTAGGGGAGGAAGGGGTGGCGGTTGGCTAGGAGGCTAGAGCAGACGGAGATTTCCCAGCGGGCTCGGAGCTCGGTGTCGGGTTTCGCGAACGGATTGTGTTTCTCGACGACCTTTAGGGCGAAGGGTGGAGTTGACGGAGATGAGCGGTCGGCGACGAGGAAGACGGTACCGGTGGCGCCGCGGCCCAGGAGGCGGATTGCCTTTAGGTTTTCGAAGTCGAGTTCCATGAAAGGACTGACTAGTGGTTATCTGTTGCTGTCTTAATTGGGGATTATGGCGGTTTTATGAAGGAAGGATTGGGATAGGATCACCGCGCGTGCGAGGAAATTAGCAGCACCATGGCCATGGAGGGAAAAGTTGAGAAATTAGCTATGATGCTATTTAAAAAATAATTTATAATTTCATTAAGAGATAAGCCAAGTATTTTATTTCTTATTCTTACTCTGCATATTTTGCAATTCAATGTTTAAAATTTTTAGGAGCATTTATATATAGTTTATATAATTTATATGTGTTATATATCTTTTATTTGGACTTTCACATTTTTAAATGATGCATCTTAGAGAATTCGTCATCTTAGAGAATTCGTCATGGTAGAGTGAATATTTAGCGTATTAGTATTGCGTGAAAATTCAGCACACACTTAGATCATAAACAAATAGTAGGAGAAAATTACTTCTACTTTTTTTACTTTAAAAAACACTGAAAGAGGGAAAAAGTACAAGACCTAGCACAATTGAAATAATATACCGTGCTATGGTGAGTACATAGACCCATTCTTCTCCTGAGTTAGGGAAGATGAAATGACAAATTTGGTGCACAATGGTATTTCATCAATAACAATCGTAACGGTCTGCAAAGGTAGTAGTCGATTTTTTTGGAGACAGTAATCCTCCATGAGTTGTAGAAAGTGGTTGTAACAATATCTTGTTGTAGAGGAGGTAGTTGAAAGCTGTGGAAGTTTTTGGCCATGTGGATTGTAGATGATTACTTCAGAAGTGTCAGTTGGTCACTGAGGCTTTAATAGGGAGCTGCAATAATGTTCATCGATCGTAGAGGCCGAAATTGGGAGTTATGTGAGTCGTGAGCCGCGCATGCCGTAGTTAGTCACATAATTCATAGTGGGAAGTTGTAATAATGTCTGGAGACCGCAAAAGTCATAATTGCGAGTTACATGGACTATGATACCTTCTGTAGGCCACAAAGACTGGAGTTGGGAGCTGCATGAGTTGTGATAACTTAGTTGGGAGTTTTAAGTCACAGAGGTTGAAGTTAGGAGCTATATGAGTTGTGATAATGCTCGTAGGTAATATAGGCTTGAGTTTGGAGCTGCAAGAATAGTGGATCACGTAGGCCGTAGTGGCGGGCTAAAATGACGTGAGTGGACCGCAAAGGCAGTAGTCAATTGTTATGGAGGCAGTACTACTCCATGAATATTGTAGATGGTGGTTGTAGTGACATCTTGTTGTAGAAGAGACAACTGAAAGCTATGGAAGTAAAATGTGGGCTGTAGATGATTGCTTTAAAAATTTCAATTGGTCACTGAGCTTTAATAGGGAGTTGCAATAATGTTCATTGATCGTGGAGGCTAGAGTTGGGAGTCATGTGAGTCGTGAGCCGCGTAGGCCATAGTTGGTCACATAAGTCATAGTGAGAAGTTGTAATCACATCTGTAAACTACAAAAGTTCGTATTTGGGAGCTACATGAACTGTGATACCTTCTGTAGGCCGCAAAGGCTGGAGTTGGGAGCTGTATGAGTTGTGATAACCTATATAGTCTATAAAGTTCAGAGTTGAAAGTTGCATGAGATGTGATAATGTCTATAGACAACAGACATCGGATTTGGGAGTTGTAAGCCACAAAGGCTGGAGTTGGGTGCTATATGAGCGGTGATAATGCTCGTAGGTCGTATAGGCTTAAGTTTGGAGCTTCATGAGTTATGGATCATGTAGGTCATAATTGGTCACATAGGTCATAATGGTGAGCTACAATAAAGTCAGTAGACCGCAGAGGCTGTATTTGAGAGCTGCATGAGTTACTGGTCAGAAGGTTCTAGTTGGTCACGTAGGCCATAGTGGTGAGCTGCAATAATGTTTGTAGGTCACATAGGTCGATGTTGGGAGCTATATGAGTTATGACAACGTTCTGACCACATGGGTATGTGTTGGGAGCTGTATGAGTTGTAATAATGTCTATATGCTAGAGGCTTGAGTTAATACTTACATGAACTATGATAACGTTCATACAACAAAGTTAGGAGCTACATGAGTTGTGGATCATGGAGGCCATAGTGGTAAGTAGTAAAGTAAGAGATTTATGAGTCCAAAGAAAGTCAACATATCCTAAATATGTTGGTTGTAAGTAGTTATTGTGGGGTGCATTGTTAAATCATCTTTGATAGACATTAAACCATATGTGTGACACGTCATTTCAGCTCATGCGGGGTGCATTGTTACACGTTATGCTAAACACATTGTTGTTCTGCATGCGGGACACATCGTTGCATCTATGCATGGTGCATTGTTACACTGTATTCAAGGTGTGTTGCTTCACCATTTTTAGGGTGTGTTGTTATACCATATACATGGTGCATTGTTACACCAGCTTCAGAGAGTGCTGATACATTGTATGTGGGGCGCATCGCTGCACCATATGTGAGGTGCATTGTTACATGTCTTCTAGAGTTGTTGTTACACCGTCTTTAGGATTTGTTGTTACATCATTTTCGAGATGTATCATTACACTGTATGTAAGGTGCGTCGTTGTACTATGTATGAAGTGAGTTGTTACAATATCTTTAGAATGTGTTATTATGTCGTTTTCAGGATGTGTTGTTACACTATATTCATGGTGTATTGTTACACTGTGTGTGAGGTGTATATTTACATATACTTTAAGATGAATAGTTACACCGTATGTGGAAAGCGTCAATACACCATATGTGAGGTGCATCATTGCATCGTATGTGGGGTGAATTGTTGAATAGCGCTATGGATAAAACATTGTTCTATCGGGTGCTTCGTTACTCCACAATGTTGTTCACTACTTGGTACTGTACGTTATGATTTTGTAAGAGGTTTCATTGCAATGAATGACTGTTGATGGTGGCCACGAGTGGTGGTTGATGGTGGTCGACAGTGACAATAATGAAAAACATTTTTTTGATCATCGGTGTAGAATGCTGGACTTCAGCTCATTCTCCAAGTCCTGTTGTATCATCAAAATTTGGTATGCAATATCATCAGAATTTACATTATGATTTAACGTAAATCCTGCAAAAGCAAAAAAAAAAAACCTTCAGTTCCGCCGTCTCTTTAATCCAATATTTCAACTGTTTTGATCAAAATCCTAGATTTATTAAAACTAATTATTAGGTGAATTTAACTGATTTAAGTGAGGAAGATAACACATTTTTATGTTGACGCTTTCCTAGTCACCAGAATTTTCAAAAAGATTTAACAAAATTTAACCTTAATCGAACCAAACAATTTTATGGATTCAACCCTTTTGGAAATGATAAATCCGGATTTTTAGGATTTAATAAATCCAATGTAGCCTAAATCCTGAGTGTAGCTAAACAATCCCTTAGTAAATCCGACTGAAAGATGGATTTAGGGTCCGTTTGGGACAACTTATAAGTGCGATGAGATTTTTGAAAACGCCGCTTAACCGTTTGGTTCGTGCGTTTTTGAAAATGCTGTCTGCCGCGTTCGAATTTTTTACACCAAACGCAGGCTGCAGGTCGACCCCCGCGGCCGACCTGCGGGCTGGGTTTCAGGATAAGCTTTTTATCCTGAAAAGTACAAGCTGCCCCAAACAGACCCTTAACGGACTTATGTTAGAATGTAAGACTTATAACCTCGTTGCTTCTTTCATTGCAGAACATATCTGTTGGATTTATCTTGATCTCATCTTAACTTTTCAAAACACCATTATAGATTCGAAACCATATGGATTTAATAAATACAGATTTGTTAGATTTATTGGATTTAATGAATCCTATTCAATATAAAATCCGGGATGCATCCAAACATCCTCTCAATATCTCAAATTTGAGCGCTCACTATATTCCGGAAGAAATTTTATTTTTGCATGCTATATTTTTTTATTACAAAACAATCCTCGAGATAAAATTGTAAATTTCATCCGTTTATTTGTTCAATTCGAGAGATTTTATTTAAAAAAAAATCAAAATAATTTGAAGTGCAACAAACAAAATGAGTAATTATGCAATTGAATTATTGCAAATTTGAGTCAAATATCCGATAGATAAAAAATTTGCGCACTTCTGTTGAACTTGTTGAATATGGATAAAATCAAGTGCAAAATGGTCCTATACTATTGCATCAAAGTATAACCAGACGTGCATCTTAAAGCATCCAAACTAAATTTGTTAATTATTATATTTTCATTATTATCAATTAATATTTAAAGTGCATACAGCTTAAAAATTGAACGAATTATTTATTTATTTATTTATTTTAGATAACGTTGGATAACCTAAAAATTAATATTAAGAAATATATTTTATTATAAAAATTATACCTAAAGTTTGAATGCTATTTAAATATTAATTAATATTTCGAATTTTTAAAGTTCTTTTGGCAGTAATTTATCCATTGGCTATGATATTTTCTAAAATTTATAATCTATTTGTAAAAATATTATTAAAAAATGAGAAATTTACACACATGCCAGACAACTTTTTAGTTATTTGTATGTAATTACATATTTACACATCGAAAATTTGATATTTATAATTATAGCAATAGAATGTCATAAATTCTTTTATAAATATTTTTTTAATAATGATAAATTTTATGCGGTATTATAAATTTGAGTGTTATGCATGTAAATATGAAAATTTAGATTAGACATAAAATTGTGTTGTATGTAATTGGCCAAAAAGAAATTTGAAAATTTACATGCATAAAACTAAATATCTATGTATTTATATATCCAGAAAAAAAAAAGTAAAAAAAGGAGTAATGAATTATCGTCTTAGCGTTGCACGAGATTTCAACACACACTCAAGTGAAAGAAAACAATAAACAGTGACACAAGAAGTTTTTACATGGAAAAACCCTTAAAAAGAAAAAAAACCACGAGATCTAATTCAGTTGTAAAAATCCACTATGGATTGATGATTACAAAGATCCCTCGTCCCAAAGACGGAAAATGGTTACTAGATTTTCCAAGTTATAACGTCAACTGACGGCGTCTGGTTGGTGGTAATCGATGACTAGTGGGTGTCGAGGATGGTCGGCGATGGTTGACGATGATCGGCGGTGGTCGACGATGATTGGCGGTGGTAGACGATGATTGGTGGTTGACCACGATTGGCGGTGGTCGACAACGATCGGAGGTGGACGACGACGATCGACGGTGGTCCACAGTCAGGAGTGGTCGACGACGGCCGACGACGATCAATGTTGGCAGGGTTGGTGTTGGACTTCTGTTCTTTCTCAAAGTTATAAGTTCTCTCTTATGAGAGAGATAAAACTCTAGTGTTTTTGGTGCAATTAATATAGGAATGTGAACTGTTTTGATCGGATAGTCCAGAGAGCTTCTTTTGATTAAATGACGTTTAATGGACATTTGAATAACTTAATGATGTCGAAATTGAGCAATCTTGGGCTCGTAGGATTCTTCTTGTCGAGATGCTCGTTTCGATTACGAACTAGCTAGATTCGACATCCGATTGATCTTCCAAATATATTCAAAAATATTTCAAGTGTAGTTTAATGACTCGATATGGGCTTGATTTGACTTGGATTGGACAAACTTTGATATTATTAGGTTTGTCTCATCGAGCCGATCAAATTGACAGTAAGTTTACTAAAATTAGAGCTTTGGATAACTCTTAATTGAAATTTGAATGTTTCTTGCTCGAAAGATTGTCTCGAGATTTGTGTCAAACTTCGAGTTTTTTGTTGGATAATGGAGATTTGTTTGAGGCGTACCAGTCACCCCTTATTTTCGAGCGAGATCAATCAAGTTTATCTTCTGAAAATATCAACATAAAGTCTTTTCATTTTTTTCGGACATGCATATAAATATATTCATAATATGTTATTACCATTAGTGTTTAAATAAGAATATTATAGGGCTATGTATATTAAGGGCCTGTTTGGCGCAACTGCAGAACTCTCAGCTTTACTGAAATTGCTGTTATGTTGCTTGGAAATTTCTTTACGGGAAAGCAGCTGCGGGGAAGTTGGTTGTCTATTTGGTTACAACTGTTTGATAACAGTTGTGGGGCAGCTGTTTCAGGAGGAATGACCAAGCTGCCAATGTTTGGTAAATCTGTTAAAAAAAAAAATAGCTCCTGCAGTACTGCTTTGAACTTCAAGCGATAATAGTTGATATCATTTTGCATGATACAGACTATCCAAAATATTGATATATACAAATAAATCATTCATATGATTTTTATTTTGACAATCAAATCGATATATTTACACGTTTCATAATCAAATTATTGAGAATTTGATAAAATAATAAAAAATATAAATGAAAGAAGGTGGTTGATTTGTAAATAGCAAGTTTCAGGTGGTGTTTATGTAATTGCCACTAACTTTAATTTAATAAGCTTTTCATCATCTTTTGTAAAATTATTAAATGAGTTATATTGCGAGAAAAATTATAAAATTATAACAGATTTTTGTTAATTTGCTTCATAAAATATTGGATAATTATTCTGAATATGAAAAAAAAAAAATCCCTTTAGCTTTCCATACTCAAAACCTTTTCTTGTAGATGCTTGAGTTGGCTCTAGAGTAGCTTCAATGGGTGAATTGTATACTAAACTTGTATGCTTGAAACCTATATATGCTAACATCATATTTCTAACATAACAATTACATCACTTTATTCATCATAGTTACATCTTAATGAAAATTAGAGAAAGCATGTGATGAAGAAGATGAGCCTTCATAGCATATGGGGTATAGACCAAATGAAGTAGTGATTGATGGTGTAATTAATTCAAAAGTTAGAACATATGATATACGAAATAGATTTTGATAAGTACTCGAATGACAAATCACTTATACAGTCAAAATAGAATTAATCCAAAAATCTCTCTAACGAGATACAAGTTTATGTCATATTAATCAATGCATTTGTTATTTCTTCTCGAAGCTGTGTCATTTCTTTAGCACCTTCGCCGTCCTTAGTGCAAATGTTAGGCTGCTCGCTATCATCTGTTAACGTTCAAGAATCTATTTGGTTTTCTGATCGTCGTGCAGCTGCTTCTTGTTCATTCATTTCTGCACTGCAGAAATCGATATCGAATCGTGATGGATGACGCCTAATATAATTATGCAGCGTCATCGTTGCTATAATGATCTGCACCTGTTTAGAAAAGGGATAAGAGGGCATGTCTCGCAGTATAACCCATTTTTACTTCCAAACACCAAATGTTCTCTCGATCACGCCTCTTAAGGAAGAATGCCGTTTGTTGAAGACCTCCTTTCGGGTTCGTGTCACATTACTTGCTCTTTCAAAATCCAGTATATGATATCTTGTATCCGGGAATGGTTTCATATAACCTCTTTGCAACGGATAACCGGCATCCACCAAATAATATTTTCCTGTTTCAAATTTGAAAGTAATGTTTGATGTATCAAGATCACATAATTGAATTTTGATAGAATACACATACCGTATGATGGATGCAGAAAACAATACCGTTCATTTCTCATTGCACTTTTAAATATCCCGTTGTCATGTGCACTGCCCTCCCAACCAGGCATGACAAATGTAAAACACATGTTAAAATCGCATACCGCCATGACATTTTGTGTTGGTATTCCACTTCGGCCGATAAATGCAACTTTTTCATTGTTCGAAACATGTGTATCGACATGTGTTCTATCAATTGCTCCGATACAATCCTAACCATGTTTAGTCACATAATAAATGTGTTTAGTTGCATGTAGACTCAAAATTGGACAATGAATATTAGATGAATACCTTAAAGAATGGCATGTAACGAGGATCATTACGAATCTCTCTTGGTATTTTTGCGAATATTGGATCCATTGGCTTGAACATCTTTACTAGGCTAACTAGAGCTTTCAAATCTACTTTGAAATACCTACTAATTCTTTCTGAAGAATGCTGAAACCGTTCCATCGCTGAACGCATCGACTTGTTCTGTGAAAGTATGTAAATAGTGATTGCTAATACTTCCCGATTTGTTGTCCTCGTAGACCCATGCAGTCCATGAGAGTCAACAAGCTCCGCTAAAAGATCTTTAAATACCTCCTGATTCATTCTAAATATATTATGGAATCTGGTTGGATGTCCTTCTAACATTTCCACAACCCATTTTTCCCCAATGTGTGCTGATGTGTAACATCGGGGACGTTCAATGTAGGTGTTGTAGTACTCGATTGCCAAGTTTATTGCTGTGTTTCTCCTCCTACGACGACGTTCCTCAGGATCAATACTAGATCTTACTGTGAATTAAAAAAAAAATTCAAATCACTAAGCAATTCATATGCATAATTTAAACACTTCTCAGAACAATATGAAAGAAATGACGAAACAAAACTGCGTTATGATCAGAATATATCATTCTAAGAAACAACCAGCCAATCAAAAGTTCAGAACAAATAGTAGTTGCCCAAATGTGCAAATTAAACTACAAATTGAACCCAAGTCACATGTTCCTCCTGTAATAAAAATGTCGTAGGGACTTCACCCTACGTTTTTTAGATATTGCTATGAAGAAATCCCTGTGTACCGAATCCCGTAGCAATGCTAACTGCGAAATAGTACAGATCATCATCGTCTGCAATGTCTTCATCCTCCTCCAACATTGAAACCACCTCGTTCACTGAGGATTTCTGCACTTTATGCGGTGCATCATTTGAAGATTCGACCAAGTAGGAGTGTTGAGCCCTGTATGAGGCAGCTCCACTCTGCTTCCTACCTTCGAAGCAGAGCGCTTTGATTGATTCGTTGACTGCAGCTTAGTATGTCCAGGGCTAGGCAGTACAGGAGAATCCTCGGATAGACTGACAGCCACATTTTCCTGGGTCTCAGCAAATCTAACCTCGCTGGGTGCACATGCATACTTGCCAGTGGCGACGATACCCTAAAACATCCGATCCATTTTCTCCTCAAGTTCAGGTTCAATTCCACTCAGTTTAAATTTCTTAGCAGCAGAAACAACCTGAGAGAAAATTGGATCAATTAAAATTAAGCAAAAATTGTATAAACATTTGAAATTGTAAGAATTTAATGTATATACTAACCGCAAGTCGTCGTGCCCACCACTCCTCAGATGCATCTATGGTGCGCGTAACCGGATTCCAACCGAGATCTGTACACCCACTTTTTAAATCATTTCATATCTTTCAATCCCTTTTCAGCTGATCCCATTTATTTTTTAGCTGCGTCCTATCATACGTGCTCCCAGTTGCTTCTTTAAAATGCTTAACAATATTTTCCCAACCTTCTTTATTGAGAAATGTGGACGGTCTATTTCCGAACTCTATCTCTTTCATGCATAGATCACAAAAAAGATATTTTATGTCCTTTTCTCATGTTGCACGTGGACCAATTTCCTTCCCCTTACTGGTCATGTTATAATAAGCTAAAGCACATATAGAAATGAAATACATTCAAATTTAAAAATCAGCCAGCATTTGAAACAGATTATAAACTTTAATCACATCCAACTGAAACATAAAATTAACAAAAAATTTGCAAAAAAATATAAAAGGAGACAGATTTTTTAACGTGGTTCAGTCAATATGACCTACGTCCACGGGAATGAAAGATGAAAATTTTATTAGAGAATTAAAGAGGTAGGTACAAAGCTTTCATTCATACATGACTTCCTCCAACATGAAATTAAACTTAAAATTACAATAAGACTGCATAAACTTCCAAGAGAAAACCTTCTCCAAACTTCTAAGCAAGCCCTAAACAAATCCAAGTTGTTTAAAGACCTGCTCGAGACATACAAACCAGCCTCCAAATTGTTTAAAGTTAGCATATGAAGCAAAGCTGCAATGGTAAAGCAAAGCGCCATGCATATTCATAAATCAGCAACAGCCTCCCAACAACAAAAAAACAGACCCAGAAATCAAATTTGGAGCAGAAGAAGAAACAAAAGTACAAGTATTCCAATAACCTTCAAATTTCTCAATGCCAAATGACCCCAAACAGCAAGGTAAAAGAAAGGCCAACTGCCCCCAAACATTTCTCAATGCCAAATTACCCCAATGACAAGCTAAAAGAAAAGCCAAATAATCATTTAAAACTTCATTTAGAACAGCTGAAATTTGGCCAATTTGAAACTTAAAAAGTACAAGTAGCCAAAAACCCTTTAACAGCCTCCTAACAACAAAAAACATACCCAGAAATCGAATTTGGCGCAGAAGAAGAAACAAAAGTACAAATATCCCAATAACCTTCAAATTTCTCAATGCCAAATGACATTTTCAAGATGTTCAAACATTTCTCAATGCTAAATGACCCCAAACAGAAATTTAGCCAAATAACCTTCAAATTTTCAAAAGCTCGAATAAAGCCAAATAACCCCAAACAGTAAGGTAAAAGAAAGGCCAATTGCCCCCAAACATTTCTCAATGCCAAATGACCCCAACAACAAGCTAAAAGAAAAGCCAAATAATCATTTAACATATCATTTAGAATAGCTCAAATATGGCCAACTTGAAACTTACAAAACATTTCTCAATTTGATGCTTCCCCATCCTTCACTTATATCATAAAACACCCAAACCGACGGTAGCCTTCCAACAACAAAGATGAGAGCCCTCTTATGGCAAAAGACTTTTTCAAAAGCAAAAGAAGAAACAAAAGTACAAGTAGCCAAAAACCATTCAACAGCCTCCCAACAACAAAAAACATGCCCATAAATCGAATTTGGCGCAGAAGAAGAAACAAAAGTTAAAATAGCTCAATAACCTTCAAATTTCTCAATGCCAAATGACCTTTTCAAGAGGTTCAAACATTTCTCAATGCTAAATGACCCTAAACAGAAATGTAGCCAAATAACCTTCAAATTTTCAAAAGCTCGAATATAGCCAAATAACCCCAAATAACAAGGTAAAAGAAAGGCCAACTGCCCCCCAAACATTTCTCAATGCCAAGTGACCCCAACAACAAGCTAAAAGAAAAGCCAAATAATCATTTAAAACATCATTTAGAACAACTCAAATATGATCAATTTGAAACTTACAAAACATTTCTCAATGCCAAATGACCACAAAAATTTCCCCCCAGCCACCAAAACAAAAGCTCAAAAACTGCAAACATCCCATGAAGTACTATTAACATACTATCAAAACTGCAAGTTAAGCTTTACCAAATGTGTCATCTCAAACAAGTTAAACTGCAAACATAACCAAATTGGTTCACTGCTGAAGGGGATTCACAAAGTTCAATAATTTTGAACTTCTCATTTTATGCATGCTGGGAAAGAGGAGAAGATTATTCAATTATAATAACCTATGCAAAGCATGCCATAAAACTCATTTTTTTCATTACTGCATAGAAATCAGAGTGGAAGATATCTCAAAATAAAAATAAGCATGACTTCTACCAATTATTTTGAAGCCTGTAGCAGTCCAAAGCTTTAAAAATCAAAAGCCCGTGCCATTAATAAATCCATATGCCTTGCTTACCCACTAATTACTTTAAGAAGCTCAATATATCAAAAACCAGTAAGAAGCATATAGCCAATGTAAGAAGCATAAGCTTAATGTAAGAAGCATATAACTGGAACTGCATCCCAGAGAGCCCCAAACAACCGTAAAGCCTGCAAACTCCATAAACTCTCATGTAATCGCTTACAGATCCACCAAATTCCATAAGGTATAAACATAGAAACGGGGATAAGATGTGGAGAAGACGGGAGAGAGTAGAGAAAGAAAATGACGATAAAACGCAGTAAATCCCTCAGATCTGCAAGTAGAACAACAAAATGCCTCAGATTTTACCTGAGATCTGCCGATTCGAGTGGCTAGGGACTCAGATACCGGAGATAAGCAGCAGATGCGGGTGAGGGCAGAAGGGAGAGGGATATTGCCGCGGGGTAAGGATGAGATAAACCCGTGGGCGAAAGCTAGGCCGTGGGGATATTGCCGCGGCCCGCTTTCACTCCGCTTCCACTGCGCCGCTGCAACCAAACGACGACAAATCAGACAAAGCCACGGCGCGGAAAAATGTCGGAAATAAGCGGGCTCTAAATGAATTAAGCGTAGCTCAATTGGTTTATTCTTTCCTTTTACGGAAGTCCGAGAATCGAAAATTAAAGAGAAAATTGAACCTGAAAATGAAAAAAATTAAAGAGAAAATTGAAGATTGGAAGCAGCTTATATATATATATATATATATATATATATATATATAATGGCAGAAATTGTTTTTTCTCTTTTCAAATGAGCTCCTAATTTTTTTTTAATGAAGAACAATTTTTTTTAATAAACTACTATTTTTTTAATGAACAAATGATTTTTTTAATGAGCTTTTATTTTTTTAATGAGGAATGATTGATACGCCACCAATAATTTTCATCATCCAACGTGAATCTTGATGCAATCTTTTGAGCAAAAAATGTTCAAATCTTGATAAAAAGTCATGCAGAGCTCCAATTTCAGCCAACTTATAGTCAAATTGACTGGTTTGATGAGGCAGGCCTAATGATATCAAAGCTAGTCCAATCCGAGTCAAATCAAGCCCAGATCAAGTCATTAAACCACATTTGGAAGATTTCTGCACATATTTGGAAGGTCAAACAGATGCGACACTAGCAATTCGATACTCGAATTGAGCGTCTTGACAAGACAAATCCAACGAGCCTAAGATCACTCAATTACAACATCATTAAGGCCCTCAAATGTCCATTAAATGCCGTATGATCGAATGAAACTTTCTGAACCGTCCGATCAAAATGGTTCATATTCTTGCATTAATTGCACCCGAAACATTATAAATAGACCTATACCATGAGGGGGAGCTGAAGCCTAGAGAGAGTCTGATGCATTGAGGAGAAGCTGCAGCTCAGCACCATCCTCGACTTCCGTCAACCACCGCCTACAGACGTCGACCACCGCTGACCTCCGTTGAACACTGCCTACCGTCGTCGACTACCTCCGACCACTGTAGATTACTATCAATCATCGTCAATCACCATCAACCAGACGCCGTCAGTTAACGTTGTAATCTGAAACATATAGTTACTCTTTCCTGTCTGTGTGACAGAGATTTCTAATCATCAATCAATAGTGGATTATCGTAAATGGGTCAGACCTCGTGGTTTTTCCCTTTACGGGTTTTCCACATAAAAACTTCTGGAGTCGTCACCGCTTGTTTGCCTTTCATCTATGTGTGTGTCGAATTTTCGTACAACTCCAAGACAATAATCCGCTACTCTACCGCCACAAATTTTTTAACACGCATCAATGACTTTTTTAATGAACTGCTTTTAATATTAGACCTCCTCTTAAGCCTATAAACAAATGTCATGGATGAATAAAAGAATTACAAGTGAGTAGAAGGAGAAGGATAAAGGAGAAATGGAGGAACGAGATCTTCAAATAACTCAATAAAATTTAAATATATAATTATTTTTAATTTTTTTAAAAATAAAATTTATATTCTTATGCATGAATGTAAGACATCAAAATGATATAAATTTAAAGCTCATTTTTTAATCATACAAAAAAAATGTATATGCATTATAATTTTGTCGTACAGATGTGAAATTATTCAAAATTTTTAATTTTATATCAGAAGACTTGAAACCAATCATTGATTATTTCAGCTATTAATCTAGTTCATCATCCTCGTCCCCCTCTGCATTTTAATATTAAAAAACGGTAACCAGAACATGTTAACTAACAGTTAACTAACAGAAGAAAATGTTGCAAAGCTTCTGATACGGATTGGTTGGGGGACGAGTGGGGTGCTTATGCGAAGAAGAATACAGAATAAGGTATCGTTATTGAGGAGGCGAAGCACATGGAGCGGCTCCATGTCGGCATGCTGCTACGAATACGCCAGACATGCCGTTGCTTTACGGTATCGTTTTTTTTTTAAGGGTTTCTCGGAACGTATCCTCACTGCATTATTGTGGTGTTTGGCTGCAATTTGAACTGAATTTATGTTAAAAGTCGATAAATTCGATATTATGTATGCCGGAGATGACCTCGTAAGCGGCCGCGGAAGAATTTCTTAAATTCACCGCACAATCGAATTTACTAAATCTGAATTTATGTCACAAAAGGAATGAAATGCGATAAAATTTGATTTTGCTGAACGTTGAATTTAATTTTCATTTTTTTTAATGTTTGGATGGAGTGCATTTACCTCCTTATAGTAGTTGAGGATTTAGCTTCTCACCGAGAGGTGAGGTCGTGAATTCAAATATCACGATATTGTTCTTTATGCCCATAGAAAAAAAAGTATATAAAATTGGGTCATCATATTTAATTTAGATATGTAAATACTTATTGTTAGGTATGACTCATATACTAGAAAATGACAGATGTTCCACTCCAACATCTGTCCAATCGGGGGAGTTACGTTACGTGGGTAGGGGTGCGGGGGTAACGCCCCTGCGGTACATTACCAGGATATTTTGATAATTATATATTGTGCACTTGGGGTTATGTATATATGTTGTATTGTAACCCTAAAAGAGATCTTGGACTCGTTTTTGAAAACTGAAAGAAAGTCACCGCTCTGCTCCCGAGGATGTAGACATCTTTTCCGAACTTCGTTAAATATCTGTGTTTCTTCTTCTTGATTCGTGTTTTTTTGCCCTAAATTTCTTAACACATGAATTGAGCGAATGCATGTAAATGCCATCAAATATTCAATAATTTTGTCTAAAGCTAAATAAAAGTTCTCTTTCATCTTATATTTGTTTGGTTATGTGCAAAGTATTGATGTGGTTCTAATGCATTAAACATCTCTTTATCATTATGAGTATACAACATATGGAGTCTGCTCTATAAAGCTTATTGTTAAAATAAAGCAACAATAAAATGATTTTTTTATCACAATATGTTAGGTGATATCTTTTTCTCTTGACTTGGAGTTTTAAGAATCAGAAAAATCAAGAGATTTGGAATTTTAAGAATCAGAAAAAATTGTCCATGACAATAATACAAAAATTGTTGTTGGCATCATTTGGTACACCTTTAGAGCATTGTTGTGCATGTGTGTTTATATATATATATATAGTGTTGAGTACCGTTGAATTCCCGTATATCAGCCATAAAGAACATAAAGAATAGAACGTAAATAAGGAAACATAAAAAGAACAGAGGGAGGGGGGGGGGAGAGGGAGGGAGGGAGTGTGTGAATATTAATATGTCGTGATCAACTTTGTCTTTTGCATAAAATGATTTCCTTTTTTATAGAGTAGATGATACAAACTGATGGTATTGCATTTTTCCCCTGCTTTAAAGAGATATGTACTGGGGTATTTATGATATTTTACAGTCATAAACCTGTCACCTAATTGATTTCTAACTCGACCTGCTAAGCTTAATTGGCGTCGAGTGAACGAGATTTACTCGGTTGACTGAGCTTGGTCGGCATGGATTGATAGCGTTAGCTCGATCGATTAATATGACTTGGTTGTCAACCCTTAGTCTCTAATGAGGAACTTCTGGAGCATCCATTGGATGATCAAGAATGCAGTGGAACTAGATCATCCATTGGATCGATTCCACAGGAGAGTTGGCTATTACATCAGGTCGACTTTATCCTAACAGTCGGCTCAGATGTTCTTTCACCTCACATCTCGCCTAATGATTCAAACTTGGGTCGTTTAGGCATCTATTTGTTTGCACTACAGGAATTAAGCAAATTTGTGTCAGCCAAATCAGATGCAAATTGAAGGCAAATCTGGCGATATTTAAGGTTAATTGTCGGATTTGTGTCGGATTAATGTTTGATTTTTTTCGTGAGTAAATCAAGGGTTGGTAAAGTTAATTTCGTCAATTTGTGTTGAAATATTTCGACAAAAATAATTTGCATCGTTTTTTTGCATCGTCGTAGTGTCTGATTTGTTTAGGCTACACGTGCGTCAAATTTTGCGTATGAAGATACAACGCATCGTCGGATTACCATCGAACTTGTGGTGGATAATATCGATGAAGGACAAAATATTATTATTATTTTAGCTTATAATTATTTGAGACAACGAATGCAAGTCCGACACAAACCTGTATCATAGAAAAAAAATTCAGAACATTAATTACTTTTCTACAATCTGCACACAACATATAGTGCACATCACATACCACATTATATCCAGGCATATCATAAATCAAAGCTCTAAAAAATATCATTAATGAAAAAGAAGATACTGTCACAGGTCATCCCAAATAAGAATAATAAAGTTAACAAAAAATTCCACAACAAATGTTCAAAACAATGCTTACAAATAAAATAAAAGAAACAACTAAACTATTCATCATCTCCTCCTCCTTCTCCTCGTGCTCCATTGATGTCATTGGTCATTTGCCTTGGTGATCTAGTAAAGTCTCCGCCATATGCAATATAGTGTCTTTGACTCTATGTCGACCTTCTAGCATTTGCTCACACGGCTAACAGATCTCTTCGTTTATTGCAACCAACTGCTTGGCAAGAGCCTCCTCGTATGGTTGTGAGGAGCTCGGAGAACTCAGTACGAAACCACGAGAGAGCTCAGTCTTGAAGGTTATGCCCTTTGCTTCAAGGCCAAAGACCCTCCCCTTCTTTTTCTCCGTCGCCTGGGTCCAAAGCTCATACTCAGACTACACAGTGGTAGACTGACTACCACTGATGCTGGTGGAAGTTTGGGCCTGAGCAACCAAGTAGCTCTCTCGGAGCTGCTCGAAATCCTACATAATTAAAACCAGTGTTTAATTGACACTTTCATCAGTTAAAGTCAAAATAAACTTTTAATTTAAGATTTTTAAATTACAACCACCAGCTAGAAATGCTCCGAGACCCACTGTGCAGTCCCCGAGTGCCGACGAGTTTGAAGATGCAATTCTGCAAAAGAGGGAGCACGACTCAATTCCTTGGCCTGTGTGGCGTGCAAAATTGGTTAGCGCTACAAAATACTTCAAAGATTGAATTAACTTTTAAATATTTAAGAAAATCTTACCAGCCTTCTATAGTGCTACGTATGGGGGATTGATCTGCCAATATAGAGAGCAACTCCCTTAGCCCCCTCCGTCGCCTGGTTCGCCTGCCTCTTCCTCTTATAATAGGAGAGGCCCAGGCCGTGGTAAACTGATTCTAGAGCTCCTCAACGATCCAGGCAGACCACTTGCCCCTTCAGCAGGCTGTCACGAACACATCTCCAGGGCGATGCCTGCCCCAAATCTCAAAGATTCGACAGACCAGATGGTGGTGCACTGGGAGCCAGGTGAAGGACCTCTGCAACGTAAAAATAATCCATGTGTTAGTATAGAAAATTAAATCAAATTTAAAAATTTAATTCAAATTATATGATAGTACCTTTCTGAACCACAAGTTTGAGTGGCTACAGGGAACTGTTTCCATGCAAGATAGGGCTGATCGTACATTCTCCTGATAATCTCTGTGATGTAGGTGACAAGAATCTATTGGGGAATGAATCTGCTTAAGAAACAAATTAGTTACAAAAAAAAATTATAACATGAAAAATAAACATAAAACAATGTTAAAATAACTTACGAGTTCTGACAATAAATGTAACCTCGGGAGGAGGGGGACAGAAGTTGAAGGGCCGGACTCATGAGGTGTCGAAGTAGGTGGGCCAGTAGGTGTGCCATCAACACTAGTTGTTGCAACAGGTGGGAGAGTAGTTGCGGGAGGAGCAGACGTCACAAAAGGGGCAGCAACGGGTGCAAGAGTAGGTGTCATGGGAGGGGTGGTAGTAGCTCGTGAGAGAGCAGATGCCATAGGAAGGGTGGCAACAGCGGATGCAGGAGTAGGTGCCACAAGAGGTGTAGCAACAAAAAATGGGGGAGTAGTAGTGAAAGAAGTGACAGAAGTAGATGACCTCCTCTTTTTACTATGATAGGTGGTCTCTAGTGTCCCAGAACGAGGTCTCTAAGGTGGTTGACCACCTGCACTCTCTGTGGTCATTTGCAAACAAAGAAGTGATATTAATAATATTAGTACTAGCAGAAAAATTAATTATAAGCAGAAAGAAATGGTGCAGTAAATCTGAGACACAAGTAACAGCTATGTCTAAAGATATGAAAATTGAGAGTAAAGAGCTATGCCTTAATAAAATAAAAATAAAAGACAAAAAATAGTAGTAGTAACCACTAATCTAAAATTACATACCTTTGTTATTAAGTTTCGTCAGAGGAATTTGTCATCGAAGATGAATCTAACATTTTTCTCTTCACTCTAATCATCATCTTCATCCATACCATGAGGTAACCTCAACAAAAATTCCTATGTTATTCTCTAGCACAAACATTTCATCGTTTATGCCTCCCTTAATACGAATATCTAGCATACCTTCCTCTTGGTGAATTGGTTTTATAGTACCATGCATCTAAATAGTTTCCTTGATTTATTCTTCATAACCATTGCTCAATCAACTTTATCCCTTACTCTACTAGGATATTAAATGTAATAAACCTGTGTAGGTTGGCATGCAGAACAAATGGATCAAACTTTGTATATCGTCTGTTCAATTTGACTTCACTAATATCATAAGGCACGAGTGTTCGGGTTCCTTGATTTGGAACAGGACTGAGCCACTAATAGTTGAACAAGTGTTGCCTCATTTTTTGTCACATAAGGCTTATGCGAACATTATCCCCTAGTCCGGTGCAGCCAGGTTGGCCAAAATCTGAAAAAATTGCCCATCTTTGGCCTCCCGTGGTTACGTCAGGCTTAGTCGTGACCACGCTCAAAAGTACCTCAGCGGGGTCATGCCGGACCCAGACGTGACCACACCAGAGAGTTCCTCAGCGTGTTCACGCTAGCCCTATGCGTGACCATGCCTAGGCAATCTAACTTCACATGCCAGCGATCCGTGGCCTTCGTCCACAAATCAGACCACGAATCATCACACCCTTTGCCTAGCAGTGATCTGTGCGTCTTCAACTGTCGGACTGATCTTCACCGTCGACTCACCACCCTATTGGACGACTCTAGAGGGCTCCGCCTTCCAAGCCGATAAATAGGCAGCCTCCGAGAGAGCATCCATGCAGTGATCAATCTGAACCCTAAGACTTTAAGCACAAAGAACAGAGAATGGATTCTGACGAGCTTCTTCTCCTCCTCCTCCAGTCAGCCTCCTCTACTTCCAGTAAGTTTCCCCTCTCCTTTTAATTTAAGCATTTTTTTTTAAGTTTTAAGTTGATTCTAGGTTAAGATAATCAACTCAAAGGCCTTGTATTAGGCTTGGGTTTGGGTTCAATTCAGGTCGACCCAAACCCAACTTACCTAAACTCACTTGGCTAAACCCAATTTTAGATCCAACCCATCTTAGGTCTAGCATAAACTTAGCTAATCCTATAATTAACCAAACTAGGTTGAGCCTAAACTTAGCCAACTCTAGACTTAATCCAACTTTGGTATAGTCTAAACTTAGCCAATCCTAGACATAACCCAACCTAGGTCTAGCCTAAACTTAGCCAACCTTAGATCCAACCCAACGTAAGTCTAGCATAAACTTAACCAATCCTTTTCCTAACCCAACCTAGGTCTAACCTAAATCTAACCAAAATCCTAGATCTGACTCAACGCAGGCTAATCCAAATACTAGACCAATCGCAACCTAGGTCTAGCTAAAACCCAAATACTATACCTAAGTCAACCTATGTCTAGCTCAAAACCCAAACACTCGACCAAACCCAAACCAGGTCTAGCTATAACCTTAACCCTAACCCAACTCAGGTATGAACCAACCTAGAACTGACCCAAAACCTAACCTAATACAGGTCCAAACCCGACCTAAAATCTAACTTAACCCTGGTCAAACCCAAATCAAATCAAACCAACACGGGTCAACTCAGCTTAACCCGTCAACACTAAACACAACCCAACCCAACCCAGGCCAACCCAGCTTAACCCGGGTCAAACCCAAGGCTAACTTGGGTCAACCCAACTTAACCTAGGTCAAATCCAATTAAATTATAAGCCAACCAGATTAAACCCAGCTTAACCCGGGTCAAACCCAAACTGAACCAAGCTTATCCTGGGTCAACCCAACTTAACCCGGGTTAAACCTAGCTTAACCCGGGTCAAACCCAAACCCAACCTGGGTCAACCTGGGATCCAGCTTAACTCGGGTTACCCAAACATAACCTAACCCAATCGGGGTCAAATCAGCTTAATCTGGGTCAAACCTAAATCAACCTAAGCCAACCCAGCTTAACCCCGATCAAACCCAAACCGATCTAAGCCAACCTGGGTCAACCTAGCTTAACCTGGATCAAATCCAAACTCAACCTAAGCCAACCCGAGTCAACCCAACTTAACCCGAGTCAAACCTAAACTCAACCTAAACCAACTCGGGTCAATCCAACTTAAACTGAGTCAATGTAAATCAAGCCCAATGTAATTCGAGGAAACTTAGGTCACCCAAATTAGCTAATCCATATCATGCCTTAACTCAATTTTGAGGTACACTAATATGGAAAATTAACTTACCTCAACCTGGCCTTAACCCAAGTCTAATCCAAGGCAAAAAATACATGTTATTTCACGTTTTCATGTTTCATGCTCCACATGTTATCTTATATTTCTTTAAGTATTATTCATGCCGACAACTCCATAAAGTATTATTTCATGCACAATACTCGCATCAAGATGTCTCAACGAGTCAACATTCAATGTCCATGAACACAACTCTCTGAAGAATATATTGACTTCGATCAAGGGATCAAGCATCGGCTTCAGCAGCGCGTGAAATGCAATGGATAATAAGCACTGCAGAAGTATATGTCAACCGTGACTCTTCATGCCAAACACTTTACCCGTTCCAAAGTTAAAACAACGGTTAAATTTTGAAACATAACCACTGGGAAGCTTTAGAGAATTCACCAACTCAAATATTGTCCTCTGTTGATCTGGTGTAAGACAGTATGCCAACACTCTTTCAGGTACATTCTAGCTTTCATATTATCTTTTGTCTTACCATTGATATCCATCACAAAAGATATTATAAAAAAAAATTCTTCTCGATGTGCATAACATCGAGATTATGTCTGATTAAATTATTCTTAAGTATAGAAGATCCCATAGTATACTTTGCTTAGTCCAGTTGATGTCACCGAAGTCAGGAAGATGAGTTGAAGCTAACTCTGGTCTCTCGACGATCTTTGATACTTCGCTGATTATCTGCAATATTTCAACTCCAATAAGCTTGGGGGGTAGACTTGATCTCTCTTTTGTTATTTTTGAAGAATACATATATGTTCCTTCTAAATGGGTGATCGGGGTAAAGAAATATTCGGTGGCAGTCAAACTGGCTATTTTTCCTACCATGTTTCAGAGTAAATTCTGTCAACATATCCATACAGTAAGGACAAGCAATTTCTCAGCTATGCTCCAACCAGCTGTCATCCCATAGGCCGAGAAATTCGGTTTTGTAGTGATGTCATACGTAAGCACATCCGTCTCTCACAACATTTGAAGCTCTTCAACCAAAGGTAGTAAGTTGACGACAATTTTCCCTTTTGGGCTATGTGAACCTGGTATGATCAACGTTAGAATAATAGTGACAAGGTCATGCACGTATCAGGGGGGCAAATTGTACGGCGTAATAATCATTGTCCAGCATAAGTACGGGGTTGCAACATACTGTACGAAGTGAAACATCTGCACATAACTCAAGTCTAACATTGCATGTGTCAGCTGCAAAGTCCAAGTAAGAAAGATCAAAATATCTCCAGGCCTCATCATATGACGGATGACTCATCGAGTTAACATCAACGGATCCAGTACTGTGCCAATATATGTGAGGGGTTGTACGCATGGAAGTGAACAATCTTTGAAGCTGGGGTATAAGCGAAAAATAAAAGAGATGATTGTATGAAGTATTTTTCTGATTTTACTCTTTTGTCCCTTTTGTTTGATCTATCTACACCACAAAATTGGCAAATCGTCTCGATTGCATCAGCCTTGTAATATATCATACAACCATTAACACAACAATCGATCTTCTAACATTGTAACCCTGACTTTGAAACCAAATTTTTAGTTATGTAATAGTCATTCGAGACTAAATTCCCTGCAATGTTCGTCTATTTTAATAATATTGCTACCCGATTGAATGCTTCTCTGGGCATGTTAAAATCAGATTTGATCATCAACTTTTTGAGCGCTATTGATAACTCTATATGTGTTGTGCAATCATCCCATAAAGGTTGTTATGCAGAGTTTAGTAAGTCATGGACATGTTGCCATTCCTTGTTCAGTGTTTCAAGTTCAAGTTGAACACTTTCAACGAATTGAGCTCTTTGAGAGTCATGAACCATTTCTTCATATGTGACAATCAAATTCCTCTGCAGGAGGGGCATAACTTGTCGAGACACCTCCTTGCTCAAACTGACCTTAAGATTCTAGCCGACCATGTGTAGCAGAATAGAAATAATTATGTTTGAATCCTTTATGGTAACTTCCAACTTAAATTCTTCGGGTGGCAGAAATGCTTGTTTTTTGTGCTTTGCACAATGACACCGAAACTTACTCTCCAAAAGATAGATGGCCAGCTGTGGCCTACACAAATTCCTCGACGTCATTCAAGAACTTATTTGTGAGTCATTTTCGTCATGGATATAATCTGTTATACATCATAGCACTTAAAGTACGAATATCCATCTGCAACATAGATGTAGCTTTACAGATTAGTGCAACAATTAAGAAAGATAAAAATTAGTCAATGCTTATAATATATAAGTGGATGATTATGCTTAGCAGTTCATAGGAGCTAAATCTAATAAAAAATGGCCCCTAGGAACCTTTTTTATGTAGCTAGCTTCATCCGGTAAAGTCGATACTACTTGGTCAACCATATATAAGACACTTCTTTTGAAGTGGTTTATTTTTTAAACAATAGACCTGATGCATTTCTCCATTTCAACCAACCAATGTGAATTCAACTAACAACATTCCCGTCTATATCACCATCACTGTGAACAAGACCGGATGCACTCCTTCAGTTCAACCATCCAGCTTGAATTCTACTATAATAGCATCCACATCTATATCACCATCACTTTGAACAATAGACCCGATCAATGCATGCATTCCTCCGCTTCAACCAATCAACTCTAATTCTACTAATAACAATATACCTATATCACCATGACTAACAATATACCCGATGTATTCTTCTACTTCAACCAATCAACCTGAATTCTACAAATAACATCCCCTTAATGTATATACATGCCGAACACCTAAACTTAAATTTTTACATGCATACTATCTGAACTTTTATGTATATATATACCTAATGCCAAAACTTCAATTTTTTGTACATACCACATTACCTATATATGCATTTCATACATATCACTTAATTCTTATGTATACACACACCTAACACCTAGAATTCAATTTTTACATATATGCCATTGAACTCCTATGTATATACACACCTAACAACAAAACTTCAATTTTTGCATACATACCACACTACCCATGCATTTCATACATATCACTCAATTCTTATATATATGCACACCTAAAACCTAAACTTCAATTTTTACATGCATACCACATATAAATGAAATTACTGGCTCGAATAAACTTACCTTCTTCAATGTTTTCTGATAGGAGTGGAGCAGAAGGATGAAAAATACCAGAGTTTTGGTGGTCTCTGTAAGCTTGATTTGGTTAATCGTTACCTTCCCAGCTAGCTCCAATGGTGACTGTACCGCGAAGGTTCGTTTCAGAAGGCAATGGTTTTGAGCGAAATCTAAAGGGGAGAGGGGAAGCTTATGAGGGTTTTGCGCAGAAGAGGAGACTGAGAGATGTGCAGAGAGAATAAATGAAATTTAGGCATATGAGATTGGTATATTAGGTCATTTGCGTATGATTTCCGTTTAATTTAAGTCAGATTTAGTTCTACACTAACAAGTAAAGTTTTTGTGTCACTTTATTGGATGCAAATTCAATGCTAAATCATCGCAACTCCAATTGAAGATTCATCATTTTCAAAGTAATTTTTCCGTCAAATTTTTGGACGGAAATCAAAATCCACCGCAAATATCAAAATTTATTATTCTCCGTTTAACACCCGCAAATTCAACGCAATTATTTGCGTCGGAAGAAGTTGACGCGAATAACATACTCTAATAATAACATCTCCTGTAGTGTTTCCTCGTGGTTCGATCGGTTTTGGCCTTGGTGGCTTGGCTCAAACAACTTCGCTCGGTCAGAAAAGAATGCTTCACGATCTAGTTGTGGGTCCACCTTTACCCCTACTCTTCTCTTATGGATCATTAAATCTCTTCGGGATCAGTATAGATATATTTTTGATATACAAATACTTTTAGGACATCAGGTCACTTGCTGTTCGTGAGGTCACACAACACAGAAGAAACCTATGTGAGGAAGGTAGAGGGAGAGGATGGATGTGTTCTCCAGACCTAAATTTTAGTGCTATGTTTTCCAATCCTTCTTTGGGCGGAGTAGAAAAAATGATATGATGAGAAGAGGGAGGCAGGAAAGGTTCTGTGCGATTCACGACACAGGATTCACCGAGAAAGATCCAAAGAGTTTATTCCCTCACTAGTCCCTTCTTCCCCTTGTTACACATGTTAAAAAAATATTAAACTACAAGTCATGTCGTACAAATTTGTCCAGGTCTTGATGAAAATACAGTAATGTGTATATTAGGTGACTCATAAATGAGGATATGCCATATGTCCATCCTTGACATCAGTATTGACTTTTTCGTTCTGATAGTCGCAAAGATTATCCAGGAGCTGAACTAGGCTTTGGGTCCTACTAGTCTGTCATAAGGAACATATTGACCAAATCAATGATCCAGTTCGTTAAGTCAGTCTATCAGGTCAGCTCGGCAACTAGTGTAAGATAGTTGACACATCACCGAATAAGGTTGGTAGAATGGCAGATCACTCCAATAACAGTCGTATGTTTTGGATGATTTGACTAATGAGCCCCACGGGCGTAGCTGACTGATTATATATATATATATATATATATATATATATATATATATATATATATATATATATATGTATAGCTAAAGTAAATTTAACACCTCATAAATTATTTACACTCACGACGAATGGTTTCATATTCTCTCATTGCCATTTTAAATCCACCACCATAAATTCTATCATGCTCTAAATAAAAAAAATTATACTAAATAGCAAGGAATCTTTGTAAATACTTTTTAATCGCTTAAGTGGTCATCAAATTTAACGTTAATATTGTTTTATTCCTCTTAGAAACCTTTCGTGCATTGCTGTAGTGTTGTCTAAAGACAGTCAATGCATACTCCTCAATATAATACTTCCATTCTTAATCATTCTTATTCTTGTCAACAACCGCCATTATGGTGATGGAAAAACATTACATGTACTCTTCAATCTTGATACGTTCTTATGACATTTTTAAAGATTTTTTTTTTATATATAGTTTAATAGAGTTATAATAGCTAAATTGTAAGGCTATAAAAATAGTTGGTTATCTATCATAAATTATAAGTTAGGCTATAAAAAATAAATAATTAAAAAAAAGATTTACATGCACATCGCACAACTTATGTACATATATATCTTTCTATCCTATATTTTTTGTATATATATATAGCGTTTTGTGGCTTGTTGGTAGAGTAGCCTCTTTGAAGGTGGTAAGTTTCCTTAAGTCACGAGTTCGAATCCCTTGGTGGCGTAGTGTCGACTTAAGCGAGATGACACTCGAAATATTTGCACACCAGGTCGCCCATAGACCTAGCGGAGGTTGAGCCAATTAGGGGTGTAAATGAACCGAACACGAATGAACAGAGCTTGTGTTTGTGTTCGGTTCGTTTGAAATTTAGTTTGTTTGAAATAATCTCATGTTCGAAATTGTTCGTGAAGTTACTGTTCATGTTCGTTTCTTAACGAACAATTAGAACATGAGCCGAACACGAGCTGTTCGCGAACGACGAGCCAGTTTGACAGCCCTAATATTAATATATATAAATAATATATTATATTAATTATATAATTTATATTATATAAATATATAATATGTATGTTAGTATATTACTAATATAGTATATTAATATATTATTATTATTATTATTAATTTATTAGAAATTTTAATTTATAAATTTTAATTTTTTAAAATATCATAAATTATATATATAATTATTTTAAATTATTTTATATTTCGAACAATAACGATTCAAACAAAAATGAACATATCACCATTCGTGTTTGATTCGTTTAACTTACCAAACGAAAAAAAAAAAAATATGTGTTCGCCTCGTTTACTTATCGAACGAATCGAACACGAACTCCTTGACGAATCAAACACAAACTGTTCGCGAACAACGAGCTTTTTTGACAGCCCTAGAGCTAATAGGGTGGGTTGGGGACCCACGCCTTGGCTGATTCTTTAAAATAATAAGAAAAACATTATATATATATATATATTAAAGAATTAACGCTAAAATAATAAGTCCTAAAAATTACTTTTTTTTAAAAAAAAATTGACTAAAATAAACGCTTAATGGTAAACGCAATAGAGTTTTATAATGTGCTGCTTTGTATAAAGAAAGTGTACTATGGTTAGGCAACATTTGATCGTGGGAACCACTATAATTATTCACTCACTACATGTTTAAAGTTTGGGAAGGCAAATGATTTGTTTTTTAAGAAAGGAGAGGCCACGTCTTCTATGTAGAGATGCCTTTAAGCAATCATTATTGAAGTGATTTAATAAATAATTGAAAAATTGCTAGGATGAGTGCTTCTCCATACCTTCTTATGATTTGATTATTGTCTTGATGATATAAAGAGAAACATTAGGTAGAAGGATGTCCAATAATAATATTAATCAAATATAACTATATTTTTAAAATGTGAAATTTAAAATCTAGTATTTCAATATTTTTCACTTTATTTTCAACTAATATGCTACACATTTAAGCACTAATAGTATATTTTTTAATTGTCGTTTGTGATGAATTGGTGTGAATTATATGGTAAAAAAGTTTATTATTAAGATGCCCGAATTAACCAATAATAAGTTTGGATAGATGATAAAGGTAGTTTGCTAGAGCTAATAATGAAAAAGAGTAACATACACTAACATTAACTTTATCATTATAGATTTTAATTCATTTGATTTATTTTATGGTAAATATAATTCATTATAAATAGATTAACTTTAAAATAGAAATTTAATGGGTTGAAATCTCAAATTATAACATCTTGATCTATGTTTTCACCTTTACCTATAATCTTTAATTAGGATGCTTGCAATATTTAATAATAAAGAGAAGTGGGTGGTAGTAATTTAGAAGAGAGACTTATATAAGAGTTAACCCAAATAACAATAAAAAAATTAAATATGGTTATTGAAAGCAAATACATAGTTACAACCAATATACTTGAAATGAAAAATACAACGCATGGCACCCAAAAATATGAAATAGCAATAAATATGACACAAATACTCAAATTAGAGTGAATCAGGAGGTAGTGGTGGTGATCAGCAAGGTTTTGACCATCCGACAAGGTAACAAAAAGTGATTGAAAGCTGGAAGGCGAGCCAACAACAAAGGATTGAGAACAACTACAACAAAGAGGAGTTGCGACAAGGGCCACAAGTTGGAAGGAGAGGAGTGGATGGTCAGGCAGCTGGAACAACAAAAAACACTAGGAAAAAGTTGTTTCCTGTAGGCTGCAGTGAGGATAAATGTCGGTGGAAGCTATAAAGAATGCAGGGGGCTACAGAATAATAAAGGATGGTTGCCTAAGATGGCAACAACAAAAATAGGCGGCACAACAATGCAAAAGTATTTTGGAATAACTACAAAAATGAAGGGCGCAAGGGGAATGTCGGCGAAAATGACTGAAAATGCGAGCGACAGAGTGACAGTCAAAAAATGGATGGTGACTGTGAGGATGGTGGTTGAAATGGGAAAACTACAGGAAATACATCAAGGTGTGGTTGTTTGGGAGTAGCTACAACAAGGACGGTCGAGAGTGATGTGGGGGAGAATGTGGAAGAAGATGGAGAAGATAAACACTTCTTAAACACCAAGATACAACCAAAACATGAGTTGAAATCTTAGGATATAACCCTTGGATGGAAGAAGAGACGTCGACAGCTGCCCTAACAGAAAACACATCCAAAACCCTGAATCCAAACCTTAAGATAACACATTGAGAAAAAAAAAAGAAATAAAGGGAGTATAAAAAGAAACTCAAAATTTATATATAAATATATAATTCATTAGTTTGATCTTCCTGCAACTACAACTTCCACAACTAGCTGTTATATTTTTTTTATGGCTCACATTTATTTTAATAACTTATGAGATTTATTTTGATAACTTAAGTTATTAATTTTTTTAACTCATAACTTACGTCATAAATTATGACAACTTATGATATTTATTTTGATAACTTAAGTTATTTATTTTCTTAACTCATAACTTACATCATAAATTATGACAACTTATAATATTTATTTTGATAACTTAAGTTATTTATTTTCTTAACTCATAACTTATGTCATAACTTATGACAACTTATGATATTTATTTTGTAAATCAAATAACCCCTAAAATAAATAAATATTACTAACTTATGTCATTGATTTTAATAATAAAAATCAATTAATTTATTAAATTGTCATAAATTATATTGGTTAGTAACCCCCTTGATAGATGGTGGTTAAATAGAGCATGAAATTTAGAATGAGTCCTATCTCTACCCAACACACCACGTACATTTCCCTTCATCAGAAAGTACATAAAGTTTTAAGGGAATAGAGAGAGAAACTCTATCTCTTCAGAATCAATTTTCTTCAAGATCAAATTTCTTCGTCATGAATACAATTATGTGCTACTTCATTATAGATATGTAAAAATCATGAATTTAAAAGATCTTGGCTATTATGTATTTTGCTTATGAAATTTGTGTCATAAAGTTCAAACAAGAATTTCTTACATGTGGTATCAGAGTCTTGATTACTAAATTTATGATTTTTCATATAATTTTATTGATGTTATTTGTATTAAATTTCCGCTGCGAATTAGATCTTGAATTATACCACTAAAGTAAATTGGTGTAATTGAAATTATTGTTTATTTAATGTCGATGTTATGTTTAATTTGTTAGTCACCAAAGTGACCAAATTAGTAAGTTTAATAGACGTCAAATTAAATAAATTCAATTACTAACGAGTTTATGATGCTTCTTATGAAATGATTTAATATTTTATCACGAAAATATTAAACTTCATTGATTATAAAATATTTTTGGATCACCCAAAGGTTGATCATTTGTTTTATAATTTTTGAATATAATTGTAGTATATTTATATACTTAGTTAAGATATGTTTATATATATCCAAAGATAATAAACATATCTAATTTGAGTATAAACAATTACCAAATATTAAATTTAAGTTAAGCATCAATTATGTTTATTATCGTGTATTGTTATATCACCCAAAGGAGATTTCAATACACTATTATTATTATAATTATTATTTTAATCTGATTTTATTTGAATATCTATGTAAGTTTAATGTTCGAAGCATTAATGTGCGAGCATGTTTTATTCATTTGCGATAGCTTCTCTGTTTCTCTTCATTCGCAAGCTACATCCGTTCGAGCATTCGATGAGCTTAATTTCTACGAATGGCGTGAACAAGTCCGGTTTCACCTTGGTGTTCGGATCTTGATTTGACACTCACGATCGAGAAACCCATGCTCTTATCGATTCTAGCGATCTTGAGCATGTATATTTCTATAAAGCTTGGGAAAAATCGAACAGATTGAGCTTGATGTTTATGCGAATGACTGTAGCAAACAACATTAAGTGTACATTTTCTAACACTGAAAGTGCTTAAGGAATTTATGAAATTTGCTTGAGAATTGTTCTCAATCTGACTCTGCTGATAAGTCTCTTGCTTGGACACTATTAAGTACGTTAACCAACATGAAATTTGATGGTTCTCGTACTATGCATGAGCATGTCATTGAAATGACAAACATAGCGGCAAGACTTAAGACCCTGGGATTGGAAGTGAATGAAAATTTCCTTGTGCAATTTATCATTAACTCCTTGCCTCCTGAGTATGGTCCATTTCACATGAACTACAACACTATGAAAGATAAGTGGAATGTGAATGAACTTCAATGTATGCTCATTCAAGAGGAAGCAAGGCTTAAGAAAGGAGCAAATCACTTCATTAATCTTATGTGTCACCAAAGAAGAGCTGTAAAGAAACCTAGAAAGAAGAATGGAAAGGGAGAGCAAGGACCACTAAAAATTAATATGTTTCTGCCCCAATTCACAAAGAGGAACATAAAGGAATTAAGTGCCACTTTTGCAGAAAGCCTGGACATTATCAAAATGAGTGTCAAAAGCGCAAAGACTGGTTCGAAAAGAAAGGTAAACATTGTGTTTCTGTATGTTTCGAATCAAATTTGGCAGAAGTTCCTTATAATACCTGGTGGATTGATTCCGATTGTACCACTCATGTTTCTAATACGATGCATGGATTCCTTACAACCCAAATCATAAACTCAAATGAAAAGTTTGTCTTCATGGGAAACCGAGTCAAAGCACCAGTTGAAGCCATTGGAACCTACCATTTAATTTTAATTACTGGACATCATTTAGACCTTTTTCAAACACTTTATGTCCCTTCAGTTTCTTGTAGTTTGATTTCATTGTCTAAACTTGATTCTATTGGATACTCCTTTAAATTTGGAAATGGTTGTTTCAGTTTACTTAAACACAATCATCTCATAGGTTCTGGTATTCTTTGTGATGGTCTATATAAGATTAAACTTGATAACCTTTTCTCTGAGACCCTGATAACTTTGCATCATAATATTGATACTAAAGATGGTTTTATGAATGAAAATTCAGCTTATTTGTGGCATAAACGTTTGGGTCATATATCTAAAGAAAGAATTGAAAGATTACTAAAGAATGAAATTCTTAATGAATTGGATTTTACTGATCTTGGCCTCTATGTGGATTGTATTAAAGGAAAGCACACAAGTCACATAGTTAAGAAAGCCGCCACAAGAAGCACACAGCTCCTTGAAATTATACACACCGATATTTGTGGGCCTTTTGATGTTCCATCTTTTGGTGGAAAAAAAATATTTTATCACCTTTATTGATGAATTTTCACGTTATGATTATGTCTATTTATTGCATCAAAAATCTCAAGCTATAGATGCCTTAAAGGTATATATAACTGAGGTTGATAGACAATTAGACAGAAAAGTGAAAATTATCAGGTCTGATAGAGGCGGTGAATATTATGGAAGTTACAATGAATTTGGGTAATGTCCAGGTCCATTTGCTAAATTCCTTCAAGCTAATGGCATATGTGCTCAATACACTATGCCACAAACACCACAACAAAACGGTGTTGCAGAAAGAAGAAACTGTACTCTAATAGAAATGGTTAGGAGTATGATGAATAATTCTTCTTTATCCTCATCATTGTGGATGCATGCCTTAAAGACTGCTGCATATTTGTTAAACAAGATTCCTAGTAAAGTAGTTCCAAAGACTCTTTTTGAACTGTGGACAGGAAGGAAACCTAGTTTAAGGCACCTCCGTGTTTGAGGTTGTCCAGCAGAAATATGGATATACAATCCACATGAAAAGAAACTGGACTCAAGAACAATCAGTGGTATTTTCATTGGTTATCCAGAAAAATCTAAAGGGTATAGATTTTATTGTTCTAACCATGGTACAAGAATCATTGAAGCTGGAAATGCTAAGTTCATTAAAAATGGTGAAGTTAGTGGGAGTTTGAAACCACGTAAAGTGGAGATCCAAGAAATTAGGGTTCAAGTTCCTTTACCCAAAATTTCTTCTCAAGTTGTTATTCCTATAATTGTTGAACAGTTTGACAACTTGTAGAAACAACAAATAAATGATCAAACACCCCATAATGAAACTGTCACTAAAGAAGTTGCTTTAGATGAACCACCTGAAGTAGCACTTAGAAACTCTCAAAGACAAAAACAGTCTGTTATTTCTGATGATTATGTGGTTTATCTACACGAGTCTGAATTTGACTTAGGAGTCAATGAAGATCCAGTTTCATTTTCACAAGCCATAAAAAGTGCAAATTCTTCTAAAAGGTTAGATGCAATGAAAGATGAGTTGAAATCGATGGAACACAACAAAGTTTGGGATATCGTTGAATTTTCTGAAGGTTGAAAAAGAGTCGGGTGTAAATGGGTCTTTAAGACTAAGCGCGACTCGAATGAAAATATTGAACGATATAAAGCCAGACTTGTTGCCAAAGGTTTCACTCAGAAAGATGGCATCGACTATAAAGAAACATTTTCTCCAGATTCTAAGAAAGATTCATTTAGAATTATCATGGCACTAGTAGCTCATTTTGATTTAGAGTTACACCAAATGGATGTGAAAACTGCATTTCTGAATGGAAATTTAGATGAAGAGGTCTACATGAGTCAACCTGAAGGATTTTCGGTTGAAGGAAAAGAACACATGGTGTGTAAATTTAAGAAATCAATATACGGACTTAAGCAAGCTTCCCGACAATGGTATCTTAAGTTCAATGATACCATCACGTCCTTTGGATTTAAAGAAAACAATGTTAATCGGTGTATATATCTAAAGGTCAGTGGATCATATTTCTCATTCTGTATGTTGATGACATCTTGCTGGCTACTAATGATCTTGGTTTATTATATGAAACCAAGAATTTTCTCTCTAAGAACTTTGAAATGAAAGATATGAGTGAGGCATCCTATGTGATTGGAATTGAAATATTTCGTGATAGATCACGAGGATTGTTAGAGTCTGTCTCGAGAAAACATATATCGAAAGAGTTCTTAAGAGATTCAATATGGAAGGGTGCTCGGCAAGTGTTGCTCCGATTCAAAAAGGAGATAAATTCGACCTTATGCGAGTGTCGAAGAATGATTTGGAACGTAAACAAATGGAAGAAATTCCTTATGCATCTATTGTTGAAAGCTTAATGTATGCTCAGACTTGTACCAGACCAGACATTAGTTTTGTTGTCGGGATGCTGACATATATCAAAGTAATCCAAGAATAGATCATTGGAAAGCTGTAAAGAAAGTTTTGAGGTATCTAGAAGGAAAGAATGACCACATGCTCACTTATAGAAGATCTAAAGATCTTGAAGTGATAGGATATTCAGATTCATATTTTGCTGGATGTGTTGATACCAGAAAATCAACATTTGGCTATCTGTTTCTTTTGGCTGAAGGAGCGATCTCATGGAAAAGTGCGAAGCAGACTATCATAGTTGCTTCCACTATGGAAGCTGAATTTGTGGCTTGCTTTGAAGCTATAATTCAAGGTTTATGGCTACGGAATTTTATTTCGATGCTTGGAATTGTCGACGGTATTGCAAGTCATTGAAAATTTATTGTGATAACTCACATGCGAGTCTTCTTTTCTAAAAACGACAAGTATTCCAAATGTGCTAAACACATGGAATTAAAATACCTTGCCGTTAAGGAAGAAGTTCAGAAACATAGGGTGTCAATTGAGCATATTAGCACCAATCTTATGATTGCAGATCCTTTAACGAAAGGGTTGACACCAAAGACATTTAACGAACATGTCAAGAGAATGGGCATTACCAAAACCCTTTATTAGTTTTATGCTCTTCGTATTTTGACATATTGAGCTAAATTTTTCTTGTTTCTGATATTTATAAATCTTGTTTTTATCATTAGTGTACACTTTATGTTGCATGATGTTCAACAATATTTGTCTTCTAATAGACATTATGGGACCATGATGTTAATTCTCATTATGCTAAGTATGTAATTGATATTGTGATATATCGAAGGGACTATGTCGATAAATTGATACACAACCGCCATGATTCATATTAATTTCATACTTATCAAATAATTTATGATCTAACCAATATAAAGAAGGATTTATCTTGCAATATGTTATGCACTATTAAAATTAAGTGAGCCAAGTGGGAAAATGTTATATTTTTTATGGCTCACATTTATTTTAATAGCTTATGAGATTTATTTTGATAACTTAAGTTATTAATTTTCTTAACTTCATAACTTACGTCATAAATTATGATGACTTATGATATTTATTTTGATAACTTAAGTTATTTATTTTCTTAACTCATAACTTACGTCATAAATTATAACAACTTATGATATTTATTTTGATAATTTAATTATTTATTTTCTTAACTCATAACTTATGTTATAACTTATGACAACTCATGATATTTATTTTGTAACTCAAATAACCCTTAAAATAAATAAATGTTACTAACTTATGTCATTGATTTTAATAATAAAAAATTAATTAATTTATTAAATTATCATAAATTCTATTGGTTAGTAACCCCTTGATGGATGATTGTTAAATAGAGCATGAAATTGAGAATGAGTCCTCTCTCTACTCAACACACTACGTACATTTCCCTCCATCAGAAAGTACAGAAAGTTTTAAGGGAATAGAGAGAGAAACTCCATCTCTTCAAGATTAATTTTCTTCAATATCAAATTTCTTTGTCATGAATACAGGTATGCGCTACTTCATTATAGGTATATAAAATTCATGAATTTAAAAGATCTTGGCTATTATGTATTTTGTTTTTGAAATTTATGTCATAAAGTTCAAACATAAATTTCTTACACTAGCATTCTACATTACATAACTTCCATCATCAAAACTCACGAAAACATCATCTTTACTATTCATATTCATATATTTTTAAATATTAACAACTTAAACGTCTTTGTTAAACTAAATTTTAATTGTTTCAAAAGGGTGAGTAAATTCACATTTTTCCTCTTAAAAAATAAAATAAACATGGCAAATAAGCCATTTTAAAAAAAATATTAGGTCCCGTTTTTTCTCAGGGCACTGCTATTAAATTAAAATTCTTTTAAAAGTCCAACAAGCGGTCGCACTTAAATAGGAAGAATTATTGAAATGTCAAATGGATCAATTTTGATTTAGTGACTACTGAAAATTGACATTCAATCTCAAATTTGCAAATACAACACACTTTTTAGTAGCAAAATTACCAAATATTTGATAAGTCAATCTTATATCACTTAAAATAATTTTTTTTTAAAAATTGTTTGCATTTCTTTCAATGTCGACGATCTTGACAAATCACACACATAATCACTAAAATTAGTAAGCTCACTTGGTGGGAACAAGATAAAAAAATAATAAAAATAATAATAATAATAAATAAATAAATAAAAAAATATGTAAAAAAAATCTTAAAACATTCTCCATTATAGTGAATATTTGCTAAACGAGCTAAAAGTTTTATTTATAAATTTACGAAGTCATTTCAATTGGCATCATATAGAATATTGTAATTTTCATTAATAAATGATAAAAATTACATCTTATAATCACATTATGATTGAATTATAAAACCTAAGGCTGACCCAAGTAAGTAGTACTTCATCTGGATTCAATTAAACAACATTGACCAAACAATGGCCTAAAATAGACCTCAACAACACATTGATGTTGTTAATTTAATATATCAACAATGCCTTGTAAGTTTTACATACAAAGAATCTTCACCTAAAAATGGAAGCAGAAAGCACTCGATGTTTTCCCAAACCACCAGACAGAGCTTTAATTGGATCTTCCTATTCTCCAGGTTGGTTTTGGTGGAAAGATGATTAGAAAGCTGATTTAGAGGATTATCAAATCCCAAGTCAAGCACTACAGGAATTGCACAACAAATTTGTCAAACAGAAATGGCAGTTAGGATGAAAAACAAAGCAATATTCCACGATTTGTCGATGCATCACGCATCACGCATCACGTATCACAAAAAAATATTTATTTTTAAAAAACTAACATGATTCTAATAGGGGACATTTACATACATAAAAGCTTACAATAGATATACGTTTTTTAATGTCCATAATAATTGCTCAATATTTTGTCATTTTATGCTCTGATACCAAAATAAAAAAAATAAAATAAAAAGCAAAAAAAGAAAGAATCTACCAAGTCTGCAAGACAAAGCTCATTTGTGAATACATTTTTTTGATAGGTACAATCAAATTTTACTTCACCAAATTCTTCAGTCATAGCAGTTCAGACTATTATTAAATTTTAGGTCAGTTATTACTACTTCACTGCTACTTAACTAACGTCTTAAGTTTCCCGTGATGAAAAACTGCTAGCGATGTCATTCATCCCATAAATTTTCATTTCTTGCGTTTATGACTATTTCGGTGACATTACATTATTTATATTTGAATATTTTTTCCTTGGAATAGAATATTGATTTATTAGGTCTTGACTCATGAAAGTTTTCTCACAAATTTATATCAAATTGCTTCATTGTATCCCATATTGTCAGAATGTACCACTTTTTGGATTGAGGTGTGACACATCCCCATAACTGTTTGCCATTCAAACATTGAACTTAAAACTCAAGGTTGCAGTCTGAAAATACATAAAAGAAGAAAACTAAAGAGTAAAGATTGATGAAGCACTAAATTATATAGCTTTAACAAATCTTACTTTACCAACTATTTGAGAATAAATACTCTTTTAGGATGTCATAATAGTTCCTACGTTACAGAATTTCAAGGAACCTCAGTCCGTAAGAGCTAATATTTTTTTTTGTCTGACATATATTATCTCAGCTACCAGCAAAACAAAAAAAAATAAAATAAAAAGTGCTGTAAGAGTAAAAATTCAATTAAATAAAAATAGGTAGGTTCACATGTTAAAGTACCTGGCATTTAACAAGCTTCAAGCTGTTGGCTCTCATCATCAGTTTGATGCGTTCGAGAAACCATCAGTAATGATGATTGCTGAAATCAAACAATGTCAATTCATCAATGGATTCATTTTCAGGACTTAAACATGATATCCCAAATTAATAAAGGGGCATTTACTGTTATGGAAAGTATTAAATCAATTGTATATTAGGAAGTGTGTATATTAGAAAGTTTGATGTTAGGTACCAAATTAGAGGAGATGTAATCACAAGATCATTTCTATATTAGAAATATTCTTTAAACTATAAAGATAGGAGTATATAAATATGTAACATATGCTTTTAATTGAGGAATAAGAAGAAAATTTTTTTTTCCCATTACACGTTACCAGAGCTGTCTACATCATTTTGCTGCGGTTTGCTTCGTCTTCATCCTGATCGGCGCCGTCTGCTTCATTGTCTTCGCCGGCTTTGTCTGCTTAAGTCGACGTTGTCGCCTGCTTAGTTCAGCCTCGTCAACTTTGTTGGCTTCACTGTTCGTGGACTCTGTTTTCTCCTACAACTCAATATCGTTAGTCTCTAGCCTCGTCAACTTTGTTAGCTTCATTGTTCGTGGACTCAGTTGTCTCCAACAACTCAGTATCGATTCAATGTCCTTGAATATTTGGTGATAATCATGGTTGTGGAATAAAAACAAGTTGAGACATGTTTGATCATTGAAAATCTCCCAACTAAGACCGATTCAAATTATCTAAGTGGATGAGAGTTGATGTCCAGTTGTTGATACAAATATGAAACTCTATCGAACATGATCACTTTGACTATATTACTCATTGTGACTGGGTTAAAGATGCAATTTGTGTTTTCTAGGAGAAAATATTTCTCAGCTTGATGTACACAAGGAGTTCAATCAAGTTGAACAACGAGATCAATCACTTAACACATATCATACGCACTTTAACATGTTTATAAAGAATTGAATGAACTATTTCCTTTAATAATGTTGTTCGGATTCAATAGGCTCGAAAAGAACAAATGACTATTATGAGTTTTCTAGTTGGCCTCAACTCTCAACATAAACGTGTCAAATCAAAAATCCTATCTGACCCTGAAGTTACCACTCTCAGGGAAGCACATACTAGAGTATTGCAAAATATTTAAGTTCCAAGTTCTCAAGCTTCATCCATACAACAACCTAGTGCTCTTGCTAACCAGAAAAATACAAACATCAATAAATCTTAGTATCATAATAATTACGGAAGTGGATCTGTGAGTTCTGAAAATCAATACTCCAAGGCAATGTTCTACAATTACAATGAATTTACTCAGACGAAGAAAACACGTAAAAAAGGTTACTAAAAAGAATAAAAAATTCAAAATCACAGTCAGTTCACGTCATCACTATTAATGACTCTCAAAATCAAATGTTCATGATTTCTGCAGAGGAATATGCTAAATTCAACCAATTTCAAGAAACAACTAATAAAGCTCCCTCAATTACTGTCCTTACTGAGTCAGGTAACAATGACAATTGTCTTCTTTCTTCTCACAACAAATCATTGATTCAAGCGCCACAAATCACATGACAGATAATCCCAAATTCTTTTTCACTTTTCATAAATATTTTTCTTCCATCACCTTAGCAGATGGATCTAATGTTCTTGGTTCTAGCATCATTAATATTATTCCTAGACTATCATTAACGTCTATCCATAATTTACCTTAATTCTCTTTTAATCTTGTTTTTGCCGATTAGGGCATCTATCATTACCAAAGATAAACAATTATACCCTCAGTTTAGTTTAAGTAAATTATATTTAAATTATAAATCGTGTCTATTTACTAAACACCATCATTTACCTTTTGTTGCAAGAATTAATAAAAGATTTAGTCAAATTTTTGAGTTAGTTCATTCTGATGTATGGAGACATTGTCCTGTTTTATCTAATAAATCTAAATATTTTGTAACTTTTGTGGATGATTTTTCTCGTATGACTTAATTTTATTTGATGAAATCTCGTTCTAAATTATTATCACATTTTCAATCTTTTTGTGCTGTAATAAAACTTAATTTGGTGTTTCTGTCAATATTCTGAGAAGTGACGATACCAAAGAATATTCCTTAATACCTATTCAAACATACATGACACAAAACGTCATGCTCAAGATCATGTTGTGTTGATATTCATCCTAAAATGATGTAGCTGAACGAAATAGACATCTTCTTGAGACAACTAGAACTCTTTTGTTTCAAACTAATGTATCGAAACAGTTTTGGGTTGATGTAGTTTCTAGTGCATATTTTTTTTGTTAATTAGATCTACTATTTTATAGAATCAAATACCCTACTAAGTTCTATTTTCAACCAACTCTTTTTCCCATTGAACCACGTATAGTTGGGTGTACTTGTTTTGCTCACAACGCTCATCCCGTGTTTCTAAACTATACACTAAGTCATTAAGGTATCTTTCAAGGATACTCTTATTTGCAAAAAGGATATCAATATTTTTCTCCTAATTAAAAAGTACATGAACTCTGTCGATGTCACCTTTCATGAACAAACCCCATTCTTAGGTGACTCATTCCTACCTAATTCCTTACAAGATTCTGATGAGTTGTTAATTTATCACATCTTTATTTCAACTTTATTTCCACCACCAGTACCTCAACCTAGACCACCTAATATCAATGCATACTCGAAAATACCTCATCCCCCTTATCCAAGACTCCTAGTCCGACACCAACATCCTTTCCTTCAATGGATCCTTCTCCTAGTGATCTTGATTTATCTATTATTATTTGAAGAGGTAAATGTTGATGCTTAAAATAACATTAAAAAAAAAATTTAATTAACTACTCCCACCCCATAACTGTTCCTACATTCGATTTGCATGACTTAACTTACGAAGCATGGCGCTTGTTGGAGATCCCCTTGCTTCGTCTTGTAAACGACACATCATCTTCACGTCTGTATTGGCATATTCCTCTTTCCTGCTGGAAACCCTCGCTTGCTCTATTTGTAGCGAGAAACAACGATGGGATCAAAGCATATGGAAACTTTCAAAACTCTTATATCTCTCTCCTATCCCCGGGAAAGATAATGAAGATATCACTGCGTACAAAAACATTTGAACTCCCGCAAAGAGGGGATCAAAGACCTTTAAACTTTATCTTTCATTCTTTCCGCTCTGCATTTCGTACGCAGATGTCGCTCGCTCCCACTGTTCGCCTGCCTCACTCGCGAAATAGTCACGATTAGACAATAACAGGAATGCGTACATAGAGAATTCCAAAACTCTTATATTTCTCTCCTTCCGCTAGGCACCCCGTACACAAAAGATGTCTGCTCCTCTTCATCATACAAACAATGCCACATCGTAATCCCTTCCAAGTCGTCACCTCTTCACGTCAAAGACCTCGACAACTCTCGGGAGCGACAAAGGGATCGCCGCACGTAAGGATATCCGAACTCCAATCTTCTTCCAATTCAAAGATGCTGATGTTGCCTCTTTGTCCTTCCGCTCTAGCCACACAAACGAAAGTCTTTTGCCCAAACCTCTCTTCCTTCCCTTTTGCGCCAGTCTTCTTGCGAAGCCGTTACGACTAGGAAACAATAACAGTAACGGCAGGATCAAAACGTACGAGCCCTATCCTAAAGTCCTATCTTCCCCCCTATCACCGACAGTGGGCTGCTCTTGCTTTGATGAATCCACAGGGAAGCAAGGAAAGTGGTCTGAGTGGATTGGCTGAGGTCTAAAGAGCCGGATCTCGACGAGACGCAAAATATAAGCAACTTAAGGTCATATGGGATGACGTTGCTGAGAGTGAAGACGGCGTGATAGGGTGCTGCTTCTCAATTAGAGCAAGAATGCTTGGATGTTTATATGCGAAAATTTGGTCAGGCTTCCAATTCCAGGGCTCCGACTTCTTGTTGCATTGGCTGATTCCAGAGCAGAACTTGCTAGTCTTCTTTCAGCTCGAGCAAAAGACTTATGCTGCCCTACCTGACAAGTCATCAGGTACAACCAAATGACGACTAGCAGCCATTACATGCAAACAAAAGAGGATAGGCTTAAAGAGTTTACTGATGTTGAATTACAAATACAAAAGATCATTAGGGAGATTTCTGGAAATTTAGCGAATGGACCTTGAAAGAGAAAATCGTAGGCAACACTAAGAAAGGCATAATTTTGGGGCAATGGGGTAATTTTCGAAATGCCCACTCCATGAAGCGGGAGTACCCGTCCATGGGGAATTAAGTACTGTTCGGGAAAAACTGTGAACTCATCTGGAAAACTTTTTAAAATTAGGATTTTAAACACCTGCCCATGGGAAAAGCAAGTACCTATTAGTGGAAAGTAAATACCATTCGGGGAAAGCAAATTACCTTTTGGTAAATGTTGGTTTGCGATGTAACCTCTTTGTGCATGGACATTGAAGGCCCATTGCGACGCGTCTTTTACGACAGCTGAGAAGACTCACAATCACTCATCCCAAAACGGGATTTACAACAGAAAGGCTGCTAGAATTCTGGTGATTTTGACCTGTAATGAATTCAAGATAATTTAAATTTTTAAACTTATAAATAAAAAAAAAGACTCATTTTGAATTTTAAAATGATTTGGAAACTCGTACATTTAAAGTGAAAGTCTTTAGGGTGTTTAATATATCGGAGAACCAGGCTTTTGATATTTAAGCTATTAAGGTTTTAAAATTTTAAAAGGTCTAGGCTTTTAAAACATAAAATCCTAGGGCTTAAAGATATTAAAATTAGGTTTTCTAAAATTAAACTCGTAAGCCTAAAAATATTTTAAAATTGAGCTTTTCAGACTTGGGCTCTTAGGATTAAAAAATCGATTAAATATTGAGTTTTTCACACTTACTGTGCGTTTGGGAGAGCTTATTCACAGCGGTGGCGTTTTTAAAAACGCCACCGACTGTTTGAATAATACGTTTTAGGAGCGTTTTTGAAAAAGGTGTTCGCAGGTTTACACTAAAAGCGGATCGCAGCCGAGGCCCCGCGATCCGCGATTCGTTCGAACGAATGACCTCTCTGCCCTAAGCCGCGATACGGTGTAATCGTTCGTCTCCTCCTCCCCACTCCCTCGCATCTCATCTGCTCCTCCTGACCCCTCGCATCCCATCCGGTAGGAAGGGAAGCCGAAGGTCGCTTCCTCCTCCCGAACTCCCTTGCTCCTCCTCGCATCCCCTTGCATCTCCCGAACTCCCGAACTCCCTCGCATCCCATCTGCTCCTCCCGAACCCCACGCATCCCATCTGCTAGGAAGGGAAGCCGAAGGCTGCTGAAGCGGAGGCGAGCAGGCATCCATTTCTTCGGTGAAGCTGAACCGGAGGCCAACATGATATATCCTACCGGCTTCGAACTCGTTGGTCCGGTTTTTTTTACAGCTTTTAATATCCATTTCTGCAGTTAGTTTTTTTGTCTAAAATTCCTATATATATATATATATATATATATATATATATATATATATATATATATATATATTTATTTATTTACATTTATACCACCAAATTATTTGTATATTAAAAACCTCGTGCTCGAAGTGAAATTTTTTTAAGTCAGAATTATAAACTAGTCAAATATGAATAAATTATTCAGATCAGGGGCGGAATAGTCATTTATCCAGAGACAGCTGCAATTCAGCTGTTTTTCAAACGCTCAAACCAAACTGACAGACAGATTATCCGGATCAGCAGATTATCCTGATAATCTGCTTATCCTGATAATCTGGATAATCTGCAGCTCACGGGGATGAAAAATAATTCAAAATATGAGGTCTTTTAAAATTTTTACAATTTTGTCACCGAATTCACAACACATTTGCAAGCGAACAGAAGGCGGTCCCTTTTAAAGCCCAAACATATAACTTTACATGCACTACAATAATTCTTCAATTCAAAAGATCTGTATTAAAATTTGTACAAGTAAACTGCGCCCTTTCAAGTGATTATGTAATTGCGATTAAATTATGTGCAAATGATTAAAACCCCACGTTATAATTTGAAAGTCAAAACACATTATGATCATAAATATGTGTATAATCTCAAAATTAACTAAAAAGACTGCATGTTCTCCAACAAATATATTGAATACACAAATATTTGGTTCGAGAATGTTGTGCGGGCTGATCAGACCGCCTTGTCTATAAGATATGGTCTTAAGTTCCACTTAACCAGTCTGATCATCCTCCTCGCAAGAACTGAACTTGACTAGGTTAGTAATTTTAAAATGAACGTACAAATTCTAAAATAAGAATTTATAAGTCCAAATCTCTTAGTTCAATCATCCTTGTAAATGCATGAGTCGACATGACTTATACCCTAAGAGTCTAAACTAAAAAAACTAAATACCCATTTCAAATATAAAAGTTTAAAATGTTTAACTCCCCATTGATGACCGAGTAGATTGAAGATTTCAACCGGAGGAGTCTATTTTCAAAATTAAAATTCAAAATAAATTTGAAGAAATTCAAATGATATATATGAAACCGATCCTTCATAAGCAAAACATAGTTGATAAGGTTCATATACAATCATCTATCAATACTAAACCCGATCATTTGTAAGCAAGATGTAAAGTTGACAGGGTTCAAATCAAGCAACCAAAACCCCCGATGAATTTCAACCAGAGAGGTTTAATCTTTTAAATCAAGAATTTCAAAATAACTAACCAAAATATCCAAGTAAAATAAAGCACTAAAGAGTTAAAAGTAAAATAACCTTTTTAACAGTTTGTCGAGGGTGACAAAATTTTGATTAACTTCAGCTCACAAAAGGTAAATGTTATATTAAATGCATATTTTGATTCATATCAAAGCAATCACATGCGATTAAGGATGTGACCCGAATCATCCGTTTAAGTGGTTTAGCCGCCAAATGGTACCTCAAAATAGCAGTTACAACCGAAGCCCTCTCTCTAAGTTGTTGCCTCCAAATGATATCATTATATTATGGTCACGAATGCATCCCGTATGTTCCACAAAGGTTTTCTATTCTTTAAGTTGTCAACCATAACGGTACAATTGATTAGCACAAAGCATTTTGTTAGCCGATATCGATTTAAATTTGCTCTCTTAGACAGACCCACCCTAGATCTGCAAAGGCTCCTTGGACGACACGACTAATGTTTACTGACAAGGATCTTTCAGTCAGGTCGAGTCGACTACCTCATATGACCAAGTAGATTAGGGACCATGACGACTCGGGACGACGAAATCACGAGATCTTGATCAAGTTTCATCTGCATTTCCCCACCATCCACTTTAAGTTTCAAGTGGTAGATTTTACAATTTAAAACTAAGTTTACTGCTATTATATGTTAAATACAAAATTCTTGATAACTAGCCTTAATCGAAAGTGCTCTCATGCTATCGTGAGAGATAATTACTTATAGGGGCTTGCACCTGTGAGAAACCTGAAACCCTAGATCAACAAAACCTCGCAAAATGAGGCAAAATCTATGAGTAATGTCCTATCTATAATCTAATCTGCCTTCTAAAAATTTGACCCTCTAACGATCTCTCAACAAAAACAAAATAAAAATAAAATGCAGAAAGCTGCTAGGGTGCGGTCGGAATTTTTGAAGCCAACAATAAACATATCAATCCGTCTATCACATTTCCTCTTGTGTTAACTAAGATCAATTATCTTCTACTTCTTGCTCATTTATTGCTTCCCTTGACTTTCTTGAGGCCCTGAGATCTGCACAGCAAGGCCTATCCCATTCAAGGTGGCATGCAACAATGCTTGACGAAATAAGTGTTTTAATTGAAAATGAAACTTGGGAACTGGCTGAATTACCCTCTAGCAAGAAGACTGTGGCTGTAATTGAGTCTTTAAAATTATGTTTTATTTTGATGGATCTGCAGCTTGTCTCAAAGCTCAATTGGTTGTTAAAGAATATGCTCAAATTTATGGTATTAACTACTTGGACACACTCTCTAATAGTTAAGTTGACATTGGTTTGATTCTTCATGTTATTGGTCGCAATGAATAATTGGCCTCTGCATCAGCTTGATGTGAAGAATGCCTTTATGCATGGTGATCTTTTTGAAGAGGCATACATGAAGCAACCTCTTGCGTTTGTCGTTCAAGGAGAGTCTAGGAAAGTTTCGTCTTTAAAAGTCACTATATGGATTAAAGCAAAGCCCTCAGGGATAATTTGGATGATTTAATTAAGCAATGGGATATAGGAGAATGAAAGTGATCACACTTCTAAAATCAAATCAGCTTCTACGACCATTCTGTTGATGGTGTAAGTTGATGACATTGTTATTACCGGAAACTGTGCAATTAATCTTATCTTTGAAACAATTTCTTTAAAATTAGTTCAACATTAAATATCTGGATTTGGATTTCATATAAAGAATCATGGGCTTAAAAATATTGAATGTTTCACTGATGCAGATTGGGCAAGTTGAAGGATTGGTCGAAGAGCTATTACTGGATATAGTGTTTTTGTTGATAGTAATTTTGTCTCATGAAAGAGTAAGAAACAAAATGTAATGCACAACCCAATGCAAAATCTGGGTATCGAGCAACGGCTTCGAGCAAATTGATGTGGGTCTTCCAATTCCTGACTGTTCAACAGTTCCAACAAAACTATGGTGTGATAACCAAGCTGCAATTCATATTGCTTTAAACACTGTCTTGTTGACATCGCAATAATAATTAAAATTATTAATGTGTTAACTGAATTTAATTAAACAAAAATAATTTAAGTTGAAATTCGCAAACCTAATACCAGCCCAATAACTGTTCCCGCTTGTGCGATTTGCATGGCTCAACTCAAAAGCCAAGACCCTATTTGAGACTTTCGGTCTTCATCTCATAAACGACAGATAGAAGCCCACCCTTTGGTTCTTTCGAATAAAAAACCGCAACAAGGAACCTTCATCTTTTACAATGGTGAGCCTTCATCTTTTACGATAGCCCTTGTATCTCGGTGTCATGCACGATAGAAGATGAATTCCCATCTTTCTCCTTGTTCGCCTCCCAACCTCCATTTCGCTCTAAAGGAAGCCTTTGAAAGGCAACAGCGAGATCGCTTGGTACGAAGATCTACAAAGTTCCTTAATATGTTCTTCGATGGAAAACAACAAAGGAATTGAAACGTATAGAGGCCCAAAACTCCCTATCTCCTACCAACAACTCCTCCCCAGTCCTACTTGTAGTAGGAAAGCAGCGACGCGATCGCTCGGCTGGCTGGGAAAGCAAGATAGAATCTCGACCTAAAAAGACTAACCGCAACTTCCGCCTTCCCACACTCGCTTATAGTGACGACTATGCTTAGTGAGTAAGCAACGATAGATTGTGATGCACGGGACCTCTGAAATTCCCGTCTCTCTCTCTTTGCGCTCGAGAAAAGCAAGGAAGAGACGGTATCGCAACGGACAGTGACCACTGATACTTCTTTATTTGAAGCCAAAACCCCATGCCGTTAGTTCTTTTTGTTTAAGGCGCGCACCTTAGACTTCTTTCTTCGAGCGTTGAAGCCAAAATTAGCCGCAACTTCCTGCTTCATTGCCTTGCCTCTTTTTGCACGGCAGACTGGAAGTCGTAAAGCCATTTTTATTTTCTCCATTGCATGAGCCCATGATAGGTGTAAATCACTGTTGGATCATCCCTGTGTCAAGACACACTGCTGCAAGCGATGATCACTCTGCAACTTCACTACCCGATCTTCCTCGTTGTTCTTCTCTGTGCACGAGCCCGAGCAGATCCCTACACCGAAGGCCACTTGTTTGCTCTAGCCTGAACTGAGCACAACTTTGTTCTAGAGCCCGATCTCCAAAAATCCAAAAATAAGTTTCCCTTGTCTACATTTTACATTGTAAATTGTACAAAAAAATGTGTTGTATTGTTATCGTCAATTGTCACTGTCGAAGCTCGTAACGTATAACACTAACACAATTGGCGAGGAGAGCATACTACACGCCAGGCACGGAAATCACTAACTCATCTGGGAATGTATTTTTAAAATGGGGAATGTTGATTTGCGACTTAACATTTTCTACAAGTATATTGAAGGCTCGTCGCATCTTTAAAGATCGCGGGTTAAATACTCTTTTTGCTCCCCGGCTGCACTGACCAATGAATCTTTTAAGATGAAAGGAGAAAAAAAAGAAAAAGAGAAGTGGGATGACATTAGATGAATTTTGAAACAAGGTATGTTCTACAACAAACAAACTCTCAACTATGCGGATCAAAAATCTTTTCTTGTTTCATCTAAAAAGTTCTATATGATTTTCAAATTCTAATTCAAATGGAATAATTCAACCTATTCCACATTCATAGTTTTATGTTTCTATTTCACGAATATGATATTTTCTGGGCATTTCTAATAATATGCGTTAGCTGGGAAGGTTTGACATTCTCTCATAATCCAAATGAGGGTTTAAGCCGGGAGACTACCGAAATTTCAGTGAATTTGAACTTGCAAATGTTCTTAAGAAATTAAATTATTTGGACTTTAAAAGGATATAAAAATGAAAATAAAAAGAAACTTAAATCGTAAATTTAAGTCTCAAACCAATTATATTTAATAGTTATTAAATAAAAAAGTATTTTTAAAATGGGGAATTTTGATTTGCGACTTAACATTTTCTACAAGTATATTGAAGGCTCGTCGCATCTTTGAAGATCGCGGGTTAGATACTCTTTTTTGCTCTCCGGCTGCACTGACCAACGAGCCTTTTGAGATAGCTGGGAAGGTTTGACATTCTCTCATGATCCAAATGGGGGTTGAAGTTGGGAGACTACCGAAATTTCAGGTGAATTTGGACTTGCAAATGTTCTTAAGAAATTAAATTATTTGGACTTTGAAGATAAAAATGAAAATAAAAAGAAACTTAAATCGTGAATTGAAGCCTCAAACCCAATTATATTTAACTGTTATTAAATAAAACTCAAAACCTTAATGTGGATAAATTTTATGTCATCTATTGAAATCATAAATTGAAGCACAACTTGATTGGGGCTAAGCTTAGGGACTCGCAAATAGAATTAAATATGAATATGCATAAATTGAGGCTAAAATTAAAGGATAACATGTCATTTTTAAGCATTAAATTATGACTTATCTGTCGAACTAGCAACCAGATTAACTAGCGAATAGAAGACTATCTATTTAAGGCCGAAAATTAAAATATTTCTTCAAATATTTCAAGTTCAAAATGATAAGAAATGTTCAAACCTAAACTTCAATACTAGTTCTTAAAGTCAGATGTAAGGTTTTGGAATTTGAACAAGTTCTTTTAAGACACGAGTAACAATTTGAATACTCAAGCTATGAATAGTTTAGATATTCATGAGTTAATTATGCATAATCTTAAAGCCTTGTATAACATAATTTAAAAAATAAAATAAAATAAAATAAAAGTTCCCATGTGCTCCAACTAATATATCAGATGTTCAATAGTAGGTTCTAGAATGCGGAGCGGGTTAATTGAATCATCTTGTCTATAAGATTGGGTCATAAGTCCCACTTAACTAGTCTGATCACCCTCCTTGAAAGAACTGAAGTTAATGAGTGTAGTAATTTTGAAATAAATGTTTAATTCTTAAAATAGAAATTTACAAGTTCAAATCACCGAGTTTGATCCTCCTGCCTATAAAGGTAGGATTCGACAGTACTTACACTTTGAGGAGTTTAAACTAATAAAATTAAATGTCTCCTCTTGAAAACTTTAAATGTTCAATTCTCCGATGATGACCGTGTTGATTGAAGATTTCTACCAGAGGTTAATATTTAAAATCAAGCTTTTTAAAATAACCAACTAACTTGTAAGTAAAATTCAATCAATTAAAAGCTAAAAGTAAAATTCACCCGTCTTCCGCTCACAAAAAGTGAATGTCAAATTAAATGCACGTTCATATTCACGATCAAAGCAATCATATTCCAGTAAGGACGTAGCTCGAGTCCTATGTCAGTGTGGTTCTGCCGTCAAGTGACACCACAAAATAACAGTTACGACCAAAGCCCTCAGTCTGGTGGTTACCGTCAAATGATACTATTATATTACGGTCACGACCACAACGCTTATGCTCCTCAATGGCTTTCTATCATTTAAATTTTGGATAATCATGGTAAAATTGATTGACACAACCTTTTGTTAGCTAAGGTTACATAAATTTATCACGCATGACAAATATCCACTCCAGATCCACAAGGATGAATTAGACAACGCAAGTCATGACTGCTGACAAAGATTCATATGTCATGTTGGGCCGACTATCTCCTCTGACTAAGTAGATCAGGGACCACGACGCCCTGAGATGATAGAAACATGAGATATTGATTGGGTTTCGTCTTCATTCCCCTACCATCCGCTTTAAGCTTTCAAATGATGAATTTTACAACTTAAATTCTATGTTTGTTGCCCTTATATGATCAATTTTCAATTTTTAATGACTAGCTTTAGGGTCTGTTTAGGACATTTGCAGTTTAATAAAAAGTTGTTGCGCAACAGCTGCCATAGGAACTGCGACGTAGAAACTATTGCGGTAAATCTGACTGTCTGTTTGTTTATTGCAATTTGAAAACAGTTGTTTTTAGGCAAATGACCATTCTTCCCCTGCATATTAATGTTGTTTGCAACAAAATTATCATACCAATATATTTTATACTTTAGAAGCAAAAAATCAATTGAGAAGAGTATAGAAAATAATACACCTCACTTAACAGTGAGTATCAGGATTAATTAGATAAAGAAAAAACAATTAAAATAATATTCAACAATATGATAATATTATTCTTAAAATGCAGACGACTGTTGACCTCATTTTCGATGAGGTCTAATTCTTCCTCCTAGAGCCTAGAATCTAGCCTTAGGACGCTCTTATTTGACAATCCTAGAGGACTAGTGATGAGACCCACCCTTTTAGAAAAAACTCAAACCATCTCCTGACACTTTTTTGTGAAGCCTCATATGAGTGGTCCCAAGCACTCAACTTTTAGTTGTATGGGCTAAGGACCAGCATATGGAGGCCAATGAGTGTTCCTGTAGGATTAAAAGCCTTAGGGCACCCTTTATGACTTTCGTACGTTCACGTACGCGAATCGATGAATTTGTCCGAACGACTTCGAATGACGAAACGGACTGCGCCGGTGCGTCCGGAACATCGATTTTAGCCAGGAAGGACACTGCAAGAAAAAGTGTGCGAATTATTATTTAAAATTTGGCACCTAAATTGAAAAAATAGTCAAACAACCTTACATGATGAAACAGACAGTGCCGTTGTGTCCGGAGCGTCGACTTTGCCTAGGAAAGACATCTATTTTGCTGTGATTCCATGCACGAGTGAAAAGTATGCGAATCGAGAGATTATAATATTAAATATTATAAAATTAATATAAAAAAATGACATTTTTCATTTTTCCTTAAATCTCTAATCACCCTCGCCTCCACCACCTCTCTCGAGCAGGTCGCGGCCCGGGCAAAGCCCTGGCTCTCGCCTCCCTCAATTTCTCGCAAGCAGGTTTGCACCCGATCCCCTCTTCCCAGTCGTGCACCCCTCTTCGTGAGACATTTGGTTTGAGCGGATCTCCTCGACCGAGCCCTAGCTCCAGCGCACGCCTCGCCCCCTCCTCGATCCCTGCTCGACCGAGCTGCCTCCCAATTGAGAGGCTCCGGCTGGCCGCCCCTTTCTCTTCTCGAGGCTGCCATATCTCTCTCCCTAAATGTGCCTCTACTCTCCCTTCACCTGATTCAGCCACTTCATCATGATAGGTGAAGGTATGACTCCTTCTTTGCCTATAAAAACCCTAGTTAGGGTTAAGTTTGGGTGGTTGAACTTGAAAGAGAGGGAGGTGCTGCTAAAAGTGCTGCTGGGCTTGTTCTTACATTTGAGCTTTGCATTAAGAGGTAACTCTCTCCCCGCCCTTTTCCTCGTTTTAGGAGGCCAGCATCCTCAAGAGCGTTAATATAAGCAAGAACATTAATTCACTCAGGTGAGTATTAAGGAGGTGCATCTAAAACTTCCTTCTTAATTTTAACATGGTGCTAAATACAATTGTAGATTGAGGGAAAGATTAGAGAGATTGCAAATGGTCATCATGATGCAGGCATGATAAAGTTTCACACTCATAAATCCAGCTGTCCAAGTTGATATTTTTTATGACGGTGGAGTCGTTGATGCTTTTATTCCTTTATCATTTTATCAAAATCTTAGATATTGTGTTTGAGGGATATGATGAATCCTTATAATAATTCAATCAAGGTTTTGGCCAAGCTGGAAAGGTTCATTGATACCCTTTGAAAGGATGGCAATCACAATCTCTTCTAAGATAAAAGAAGATGAGATGGGATGATTGTCGTTGATAATTGACGGTTTTGCCTAAAATGGAACTCTCTCTCTCTCTCACACACACATTTTCCCTTGACTTTCCCTGATTTTTTAAGGAATTTAAAATTTTGACCTCTTTACTTGGTCGAGGGCAAGGCAAACTTTTCCTATCACTTGCTAGGGCCATTGTGATCATTTGATGTCGCCTCCATTTCCATTGAATTATAAGCATTTGATTGGTTGATTAGGTCTTACATCCCTTTTAAGACATATGCTTTATGTTGAGCTTTCAATGTATTTTTTGGTTGCCGTTATGTTAATATTCTCACTTGATCAGTATGACTATTGTTAATGTTCCACAAGTTTCTGAAAAAACTACAAAAGAAATATGTTTCCTAAGAGTTGGATGGAACACTAGTAGGATTTGTAACAGTACTTCCCTTATTTATTTTATTTGCTGGAAATGAATTATGAGAGGAAAATTTACATTTGCACAACCCAATTCTTATTTATCTACATGTATAGCACCAAGATTGGACATTTACATGAATAAGATTCAGCTTTTGTGATTTAAATGCATTCAAATTGGTTGGATTTGAAAGCTACAACATTTGTTTGGACATTTACATGTATATGATTCAGCTTTTGTGATTTAAATGCATTCAAATTGGTTGGATTTGAAAGTTGAAGATTTGTTTGGACATTTACATACATATGATTCAGCTTTTGTGATTTAAATGTATTCAAATTGATTGGATTTGAAAGCTAAAGCATTTGTTTGGACATTTACATGCATAACATTCAGCTTTTGTGAATTAAATGTATTCAAATTGGTTGGATTTGAAAGCTACAGCATTGGTTTAGACATTTACATACATATGATTCAGCTTCTATAAATTAAATGTGTTCAAATTAGTTAGGTTGGGGAAATACAAACTTTGCTTTGGGCATTTACATGATTAATTAAGCTTTCATCTTATCAGTTATGTTAATTTCATAAAGTGAGAAAGCATGGAATTATCATTCGGATTATATTGGGATTGGGAGAGGCAGATGTAGCTCATTTTGGTATACGGAAATTATTTGAAACTTGCTATGTCTCTATGCCATAGTTTTTTTTTTTTGCTGAAATATATATATACATGGATGAAATTCTCTTTTGACATGCTTAAAATGAGGTTTTTTTTGGGATTTCATTGGCCCACAAGTTGGAAAATATGAGGCTTTTCTTATGCTTCCCTTGCAACCCCCTTATGATGAATGTTGTTGGTAGTTTTTCGTGTTGTTGAGGTTTCCTCCTCGTTACCTTACCTAAAAGCCATTGAGACTCCTTTGCTGTGGTGAATTAGCTCTCTCCTTCTCCTTATCTTCTGTCTTTTATTTCTTCTTACTTCTTGGCCTGAGTCCTACGCTTATGCATGCGGCATAAGTGTGCACATATAGCATTTTGCTATATGTGGGCCATCAAGCAAGGCTGTAAGCTAGATGATTTAGGGGTTTAAAGGCGGTGATGATAGTGCTTATGTGTGCTTAGACGAGAGATATGATGTAAGGTTAGAATAGTATCCCCTGCCTTTGAGAGGTGACCTTCGCTAAAGGTGAGGCTAGGGACCAACGATATTATTCACCGACTGTTGATAAGATGGTTGCCCCCGACACCCTTAAGTTGTCAGTAGTCCTAGTTCGATTAGGGTGACTAACCTATGGACTATATTACTTTGTGAAAAATTACAAAAAATGAAACAATAATAATCTTTTGCTTGCTAAACAAATGAAATTTGCATAAAATCTTAAACAACAGCTTTTGCTACAAAAATTAAGGAATTTTGGTAAAAATTTATAAAGGTCCATGGTTAGTCATCCGGATCGAGGTTGAGACTACCCTCTGTAGGTGGTCGGATTGGTAGCCTTATTCAAGGTCGGGAAGCACACAGTCCAACTCTGAGCCTACTCTGGCCTGATGCTTACGGTCTTCTTGCTTTCTTCGGATTTCTTGTACTTTTTATACGGTTTTATTCGAACTTCAGTAGATTACTCATGATTTATTTTGGGTTTTATTCGTGTTTCTGATGGTTTTCTTCGAGTTACTGTGAGTCATTTGTGGCTTTCCTCGAGACTTTCAGAGATAGCAGACCGGTCAGGTATACATATTTGTTTTATATTTACAGTATTTCATTTCTTTTATTGCATACTTTACTGCATATATACCTGTGATTGCTACTGTTTATTGCTTACTATAATTTACATATTTATTTTTATTATTAGGTTGTTTTTAGAGACTTGCAGGGGACTTTACGATACAGGCCAGTAGGACACCCATTTTAGGAGGTTCCTTACGGCAGACCCTGAGACCCAACAATAATTATACATGTAAATATAAAACATAAACCCTAAACTTGCAATCGTTACAACGAGAAGTTTGGAGATTGGAACAAATCTCCCAGGGCTGCACGACGGCGATGCAGCGAACTGGAGGGACAATCTACAAAAACAAAACAATTCTACATCAACAAAACCTTCATTTAATTTAAATAACGACCCCTAGGACTTCGAGGTAGTTGCTTAGCGCAACGTGAATCCTTGTTCTAAATAAGTCCCAACACTTTTAGGATTCCGAGGTTGCCGTACGGTTCGGTGTAAACCCTCCTATTCTTCCTATTTGCACGACCAGATATCGTGCGAATGTGCTGCACGACGGCGATGCAGCGAACGGGAGGGACAATCTACAAAAACAAAACAATTCTACATCAACAAAACCTTCATTTAATTTAAATAACGACCCCTAGGACTTCGAGGTAGTTGCTTAGCGTAACGTGAATCTTTGTTCTAAATAAGGCCCAACACTTTTAGGATTCCGAGGTTGCTGTACGGTTCGGTGTAAACCCTCCTATTCTTCTAGGCTATTTGCACGACCAGATATCGTGCGAATGTAAGACCTAATTCTAAAATAAATTACAGGATTAAACATTAAATAACATTAGTTCAAAGACAAAGCCAAATAATAGGATAGTTAGGAAGTCACTAGAATTTTTTTTCCTCGAATCTGTGACTTCCCCTACTCTTCTTTCTTTGGATTCCTGAAAATGACTGTTTCTACTTGAGCCACTCTCATTTGACTTTCCTGTGTCCAATCATGAAAACTTAAACTTTGAAAATCTTGAAGACAAAACCACTGATCTTAATCGAGAGTTTTCTTAGGTGACTTCGGTCATTTAAGATGTAATTAACTATAGGGGCTTGCCTCTATAAAGAACTAAGAACCCAGGTAAAATAAACCCTATCTAATCCTTATATTAGGTAGGAGAACTTGTCGGCCTCACAAAAGGTTTTACAGATCAAACAGATGTCACAAAACTCTTTAGTTTTCAGAATAGTGTATTGCTTGTGGTATTATGCTCGACCATCTAAACTATCAAATATGGGAGACCTGTTTGGTCTCATTATTTTAAAATTAAAAATATTATTTTTCAAAAATTATAATTATCCACATATATATAAATATTATATTTTAAATTTAATTTACGCCATTTTAAAAATTCTACGACCGAGAACGACGAATGCGATTTTCTCATAATTTGGAACAAGTACATCGTATGTTCTATCGATTGCTCTGATATCATTCTAGAAAGATAACGAAGGGTTATGTGATCATAATGTTTATTTAAAAATTTAATGTAATAAATTGGAGAAATTACCTTAAAGAATGACATGTACTGCGCATCGTGTGAAATCTCTATATGGGTCCATTCCAACGTAAGATCTGTAGGTTTTATGACTTATGAAGAAAAAGTTACAAGTGGATTCAATCCTACAGAAAAGTAATTAAATTATTTCAGAGAAATGTTGAAATCGTTTCATTGCTTATTGCATCGATTCATTCTGCGATAATATTAGAGGATATCACCAAAAGCTCTTTCAAAGTCGTCCTGGATGAGCAATGAAGTACATGATTTTGTGTAGTTCCTCCAACAGATCAGTTAATACTGTCTGTATTATGTGGAAAATATTGTTAAATCTCGTTGGTGGCCCACAAGATACCCCCAACCCATCTGTCTCCGGTAGATGAGAATGTTATGCAAATGGAGTGTTTTATGTACGAGTTATAATATTGGTACAACAAGCATACGACAGCTGCAACTCTCCTGCACTTTTCTTTGGTTGCATCCATGTACTTCAGTATCGAATAGACTAACAAATAAGTATCAATGAATTAACTACAATCATATAAAGTAACAAACAATACAATAAACATATAAGCATCAATAAATAAGCATATAAGACATGTCCCAAGCAGTTGAAATATTTAAAGCAAAATGAAAAACAGCAACACCACTTTCTTTTTATTTTCAACTTAGTGGACGCTTAGAACGGCTCGTGGACTCAAGTTCATGGAAGTCCGACTGAGGCATTTAGTGGAATCACCAAAATTTTCGGCTCTCAAATTTTCAAGAAAGCCACCAAATCCTGTTAAACTGGGGGCACATGCATTGTTGCCTGTTGCCACAAGACCCCTAAACATATGATCCAACTTCGCATTGTTGCCCGTTGCCACAACCAACACCACCACCAAATTTCAGGCAACAACCAACATCACAACACAACTATCCAAATTTATCAATCGGATAGAGAATAGGGAACAAAGACAACCAAACCGAAGATATAACAAAGAGCCCAATAAAACTGCAAAATCCAACAACACAACCCAACCACCCAAATCCATCAATCGAGTAGAGCGCCAAAAACCGAAAACCATCAACCCCACAAACCAAAATTCATCAACTGAAATCCACCTACATTCAAGCATCACAAAACAACAAACTGAAGACATCAAAACACAACAAAGAATCGAAATTTGTAAAACTAAATCAAAATACCTCAACAGAAAGTCGTAAAGAATACCATGGAGGCAACAAAATTCCAATGATCCAAGAGGATCGAGAGGTAAGCTCACTGCAACAATCATCAACCAGTCGAAGAACTGAGGGGAGAGAGAGAGGAGAAGAGAAAGGAAAAAAACCCAACCCACAGATCAAAGAGGATTGAGAGATTCAATTTAAGGAAAAAATCACGAGAGATGAGAGGGGAGAGCGGGGACGAAAGCAATCGTGAGAGCTTTCAGCGGGGTAACACGGTAAATGAATTGCGAAGAAACGCAGGTCGCAGGGTCGAACCCACGACCCACGTTTCATGTCTTTCCCAGAGACGCAGCTGCATCGCATTACCAAAAGATCTTAACTATTTTTTTCAAGCCGCACCACACTAAATAAGACGTGCAAAACGGGCCCTAAATCAAAAGTGCTCTCACATTATTGGGAGAGGTAATTAACCATAAGGGGCTTGCGCCTATGAGAAACCTCGAACACTAGATCAAAAAGTCCTCGTAAAATGAGGGTGAAATCTCTAGGAAATGTCTTCTCTACACAATCCAATCTGCCTTCTGAAAATTCGACCCTCCAAAGCTCTCTCAAAATAATAAAAAAAGAAGGTCAAAACAAATGCAGAGAGTTCTCAGGGAGGGGTTGTTAATTTTCAGAGTCCACGTCTTTTATGAACGAACTAAGCACATTTTGTTCATCAAAAGATTCAACAAAATATGAATTCTACAGCTAATATAAAAACTGGGAAACAAGTAGGGATATTTTCACAAAGGCTCTTAATGAAGTTAGAGTAACTTATATTTGTAACAAACGGGGCACGATAAATATATTTGCTTCGGATTGAGGGTTAGTGTTATGGAAAGTATTAAGGGTCTGTTTGGTTGTGCTTTTTTGAGTGCGGCGCGGTCTTCTGCCGTGAAATTTATTCGCGGCTCTTGTTTGGGATTCGGCTTCGCGGCAAGGTGCCGCAAAGTTTGGGAGAAAGCGGGCTGCAGAATAACCCTCGCGGTCCCGACTTTCTCTGCGCTTTTTGGCTAGAATTTCTTGCGCTGCCCTCGGCCTTCCGCAAGCCCGAACTCGTTCTCCTCTTCCGCCCTAGAATTTCTATCCCCTTTCTCAACCAAGCACGATTCTTTTAAGGTAAAAGCGTAACGCCCATCTTCTTCCTCGCATGTTTTGATGAATCTCTCTTTCTCCTCTCCTTCCCTACACGAATCTCTCTTCTCCTCTCCTTTCCTCTCAGTTTTTATGTATCAGTCTTTTTTCATGAAAAATCTGACAAGACATTTGCATCACTTGTAATATTGTTTTACAGTTTTTATGTTTAACTTGCATTTCACTATGAATTTGTCATGATATGTACATCATTTGCAGAGCATTATGTATCACACAATAATTTTATACATGAAGAAGCCTCATTTGGTGGGGTGCATAGAAAGAAAGGATAAGAGATGAATTTCACTGTAGGCACACTATGTAAAAAGAATTGTTTTCCAGCACCAACCTCTATCACTGGAAACAAGTGAGAGATGAATAAAAACAACCATTTATACTGTCATCCTCCCTGTTTTTATGTTTCACCTGCATTTCACTATGAATTGCCATGATATGTATATCATTTGCAGATTAATATGTAACACACTATAATTTCATATATGAAATAGTTCCATTTGGTGGGGTGCATATAAAAGAAAGGTACTACATATTCTTGTTATCCAGCCATCAATATTGTCATCCTCTCAGATTTTAGGTTTACTCATTTTTCACTATGAACTTGCTAGGATATTTGTATCACTTGCAGATCATTATGTAGCACACTATAATTTCATACATGAAAAAGCCTCATTAGGTGGGGTGCATAGAAAGAAAGGAGAGGAGATGAATTCACTGTAGGCACACTATGTAAAATGAGTTCTTTTCCAGCACCAAGCTATCACCGGAAACAAGTGACAAATGAATCAAAAGAACCATGAATATTACCATCCTCTCAGTTTTTATATTTCACTTACATTTCACTATGAAATTGTCATGATATGTATATCATTAGCAGAGCATTATGTAGCACACTATAATTCATAAATGAAAAAACCCATTTGGTGGAGTGCATAGAAAGAAAGGAGAGGAGAGCAATTCACTGTAGGGGCATTATGTAAAATAAATGTTTTTCACCCATCAACTTTACTATCATCCCAATTTTTATATTTCTCTTGCATTTCACCATGAATCTGCCAGAATCTATAGTTATCACTGACAAATCAAGATTTTATCACACTTTAATTCGATAGATGAAACAGTCCCATCTGGTGCTGCATAGAAAGAAATGATAAGAGATAAATTCACCATAAGCACACTATGTAACACAGAGTTGTTTCCCAACCGTCAATATTGTCATCCTCCCAATTTTCTTTGTTTCACTAGCATTTCACTATGAATGCCAGGACAGCAGCTCATTATGCACAAAAAATTATGCCTTCCAACAACAACCTCTACCACAAGATATTGTGATAGATGAAACATGCCCGGTTGTTGGGTTGCACCAAAATTGTGACGTAAGCATTAGAGCAGCTGGTTGACCTGTTTGAGCGGAAACATGCCCGGTTGCTAGGTTGCACCAAAATTGTGATGTAGCCACAACATGAAAATTTTTTTATAAACAACATATTTTTAATTTAAATATTTTTTAAAAACACAAAATATCATTATTTTAAATATGTTTTATAGGAATTTAAAAAATATACGTAAACACGTATATAAAACTTAAGTTTAATTCATATGAAAATTTAATACATAGTATTTTTAAAAATTTTACGAATATTAAACCTCCATACACATAAATATATTAAAAATTTTAAACAGTTTTAATAAACAGGGGCAGTTTGGTCATTTATGCAGAAAAAAGCTGGTCGGCAACTATTTTCACACAGCTGAACCAAATAGACAACCAGATTCCCCACAGCTACTTCCTTGCAGCAGCTTCACTGGCAAGATAACAGTACTCAGTAAAGTTCGAGAAGTTGCAGTTGCACCAAACAGGCCCTAAATCTAATTATTGTAGATTGGGAAGCTTGCTATTTGGTACCTAATTAGAGGAGATCTAATTACATGATCTTTTCTATCTTAGAAATATTCTTAATCTAATAGAGATAGAAGTGAATATAAATATGTAACATATGTCTTCAGTTGAATAATAAGGAAAAAAAAAAGCAATTTTTCTCGTTACACATACATAGCACGCAAGTCTTATATATTTACACATCTCACACCTAAACTTTCATATTTACACACATAGCACACAAATATTTAATATCACATAGAAAATAGCACTATTATCACTTTTTAAAAGTCAAATACACCTACTCATGCATTGGTTTGAAGAATTAAAGTGCTATGCGCGTAGATATGAAAGTTAAGCGTAAGATATGTAAATATAAAAATGTGTACCATGTATGTAAATTTCCCAGTTATAAAGCACTTCAAAAAATAGGGAACAATAATTATAATAAAACTCTGTAGGTTTTCCAGCAAAACAGAAATATTTGAGGGATCATAGCATCTAAAACTCAAACTGAAGAAAAAAATTGAACAAGACTAGCTATGATGGCTACATGAGGCCACAATTATGAAATTTAGGTTTTGGCAAAGGAAGAAGGGTCCAAAGGTGAAGGTTGGACAAATACAGTCCCTAAAACTGGGCCTTCAAAAATATTTAAGAAGTAAACGAAGCCAACCACAAAAGAAAGCATAAGACAAAGCAAAGTCAACGTGGAACTAGTGTAAGCTTCAGAGTTAGCAGTAGTTTTTCATATATATAACATTTGTAAAAATCAATATGGAAACTAATCAAACCTTGGATCCAGCAATGATGGTGCTATTTTGGGGATGGACAGCACAAACTAGGACAGTATCTGAGACAGGAATAAATCTGTTTCTGCCAACTCCTTTACTTACAACCGAAACACTGCTTGGAGCATCGCTGCCAAGTAAAACAGAGTATGAAGACAAAATTTATTAAATGATCTAAAAGCACGTGGGATGTTCGTGCAGAAGTATATTGGAATGCGTTTTGTCATATTATCGTAAATGGAATATCATAATTATCAACAATGCACAGTACAGTACGTCAGAGATTTTTATTTTTTTACATCCATTACTGTGAACAGAATATCTACTAGTATCCTGTACACAGCAATAAAGTAAAATATACAGTATTCATCGCTGAAATAAAAATCATGGAGGATGGGGGAAACCTGAATAAAATAGAGTTTAGTTGGTCACCTGTTGTCTACATGGCAAGCTGAGCTTCCATCTGGAAAGAAATCTAGCAGATAAACTCCATTAACAGAGGAAGACCCCACTGCATAGACCTACTGGACAAAAATATTAGTAATTACCTTAATTTTAAGAAATCATCATTACAACACATCGTGAATTTCTGATTTTTGGTCAAGTATGTACAAGCCAACAAAGTACCCCAACCTAAATGTAAGGAGACTAATTAGCAGAGTTAAAGATTGTTGTCATGTGGGACAGATACAACGAAAATTTTTTGAATTTACATATACAAACAAGAAAATAATACAATTAACTTCTCTTGTATTTTGAGAATTAAATTACGTTCGATTTTCCATTCTCAAAAAATAAATGTTGGTATGAAGAGAAAATAACCCATCTCCCTAATTTATCTACATACATGAAGCCATGAAGAGAGACTAATCCATCTTTCTACACCTAAGAGCATGGCGATTTTTTCAGTTTACAGTCATCAGCTGTTGCCGGTCCCAAGCCCAGATGTGAAAAGTGGAGGGTTGCGTTAGGTAATCGACAGCCAGCGTAAAACTTGTTGAAAAAAAATCATGAAATGAATCATTTTGATCATTGTGTAAGTGCTATGGCGTCTCCTGGAAGCGACACACTGTATGGTCTGAATACAGTGGAAAGTATGCAAGGGCCGCTACACCGGTGCCCGGGTGTAGTGTTAAATATGCAAGGGTTCCCACATTACGGACGGATGCGGGTAAAGAAACTAGTATTACGATAGGATCTTGGAATATAGGTACTCTCAATGGTAAATTAATGAAATTGGTTGATATTATGATTCATAGAAAGATAAATATCTTATGTTTTCAAGAAACTAAATGAGTTGGAGAAAAAGCTAAAGAGATTGATAATTTAGGTTTTAAACTATGATATTCTGGTAAGAGTCATACTATAAATGATGTAGGTGTAATTATAAATAAGAGTTTGAAAGATAATGTTGTAAAAATTAATAGAGTTGGAGATAGCACTTAAGATTACTGTTGATACTAAGATTTTTAATATTATAAGTGTTTATGCTCTTCAAGTAGATTTAAATATAGGTTCTAAAGATAAATTCTAGAATGATTTAAAAGATTTAATATACTTGATACATCTTGAAGAAAAAATTTTTATTGGAGGAAATTTAAATGAACATGTCGGTAAAGTGATAGAAGATTTCAAAAAAATTCATAGTAGCTAAGGTTATGGAGCGATTAATGAAGAAGGTAGAGTCATTTTAGATTTTGATTTATCGTATGATCTGATTATTACAAATATTTTATTCAAGAAAAGAGATGAGCATCTATTACTTATAAGAATGGATCTAATAAAACACAAATTGATTATTTTCTTATAAGAAGAAGAGATCGTCGAGATTGTAAGGATTGTACGGTCATTCCAAGTGAGGAATTAAGTACCCAACATCGATTATTAGTTCTAGATTTTAAGATGAAGAGTTGTAAAATAAAGAATACTAATTAAATGGGGGTACTTAAAAGACAAATAAATTTATTTTTACGAATAAAATTCATGATTTAAACATTTTGGGATGTTCATGAAGAAACAAATGTTATGTGGGAAAAAGTAATAGATAGTATTAAACAAGTGGCAAAAGATGTACTTGGAGAATTAAAAGAAAAAGTTTCCATAAATAAAAATAATTGATGGTGGAATAATAATGTGCAAGAAAAGATAAAATATAAGAAGTTATGTTATAAAAATTGGTTTAAATGTAAAAGCGTAGAGAACTGAAAAATATATAAAACGGCTCGTAGAGAGTCTAAAAGAATAATCCGTAACACTAAAAATTCTGTTTTTAGTGATCTTTATAACATGTTAGATACTAAGGATCAACAAAAAGCTTTTTTTTTAAAGTAAAATTTTCAAGCAAAGAAGCTAGAAGAAATTAATCCAAGTAAAGGGTTGTTTGGTTGCAAGAATTTAAAATTTAGATCATTTTAAATGAATCGTAGTAAATAGTAGTAAATAATGTACTTATAATACTTAGAAGTTGTTTTGTATAATAGTTAAACGAATTTAAATCATTAAATTGTGTTTGATTGGAAGTAATAAATCTAGTAAGTAAAAAAATAATTAAAAAAGATGAATCTTTTCGGGCACGACTGCAGGTTGTTGTAGGTTGGTGGGACTAGGTTTCATGGTGATGTATTGAAAGCTTCGTGGTGATCTGTCAAAGACATAATGGAGGAAGCCCTATTGTATGGAAGTTCGTGAAGAAGGTTGGTGGAAACTTCATAATGTGCCCCTAAAATTTTGAAGTCGATGGGGACACTGTTGAAGAGTGGCAGCAGAGAAGGCAAGTAATCCCTCAAACCCATTGCCTCCCATTGATTACGAGGTTGTTGAGGTGAGGTGCAAGAATGTTTTTATGGCTCCTTATGGTTCCAATTTTGATATTCATATTTTGATAAATTTGAGACCATATTCTCTTATTTCGTGATGGCTAAGTTGTGTTAGAACGAACTTAGATAGATGCTTGAAAATGCTTCGCGATGGTCTTGTAATGTCTCACATTGAGTTGTGAACTCTTTAAGTTCTATGATGTTCTTGCAAGAATTTGATTTCGAAGGGGTTTATTAACAAAGGTAATACCATTAAATATTTTCTTGGATTTAAGGGTCTATAAACATAATTTTGAGAACAATGAAGAATGACCAAAACAAAGGTGTTTAAACTAAATTTTATTCTTTATTGAATTTATAAGTTCCATCCAATCCTAATATTAGTTTCATGGACTAACTTATTTACCCGCATTTGTCCGTAATGTGAGAACCCTTGCTTATTTAACACTACACTAGAGCGTCGGTGTAGCAGCTCTTGCACATTTTTCACTGTATTCAGGTCATACAGTGTGTTGCTCCCAGTGAATACCATAACATTTACACAATGATTTAAAAGATTTATGTTATGATTTCTCAACAAATTTTACACTGATTTTCGACTACCCAACGTAACACTCTACTTTTTGTCACAACCCGACCCGGGACTTGGGATTAACCAAGGTAGGTACAGATAGTCGGATGATGTAAATTAAATTTTCTATATTCATATAAAATTTGGCAGATGAAAGAGCCACTACAATTAAAATTAAAGTGATACTAATAAAATTACTTCATTGATGGTTATCCACATCTTCTATAAACGTTTTCTCATATATCACTCATCTTTTAATAATTTAAGTAAACCTAAAAAGTTAGTAAAAACAGCTGTGAGCTAAACAAATAAGTGAATACTCAAAATTCTAATCTAAAATAATATAAGAAAAGAAAGAATAAAATGCATGCCAGTTAAGCTTCTTTATAAATCAATATAAACATTTAAAATGTTATTCGTAGGAATCTATATCATTATCATATCAATATCATTTCATGTATATACAATCGTCACAGAAAAAATCATCTAAAAATTTGTGTCAATTAAGACACACCAATACCAAAATCCTTTTCTATTTATGTATACGGGTACATTAGTGTTTCCTCAGTAAAACCATCAATGGGTGTCCTATCATAGCCAGTTATGCATATACAAGCAGTTAACATAAACATGTGTTCATTACAATCATACTAGGTAAAACATACACTAAAATACATAAATAAATAGCTACAACATTCACAACGATATGACCAATAGAGAAAAAATAGCTCAATCAAAATAAAGCATTCACAAATATCATTAACTACAAATATATTTGAGAAGAAACAAACTATTATTACAGTTTAAAAGTACTAGTACAAACCTTGATGATGAATAATTTGCTCATAAATTTGTCTTTGCCTCGACCCTTTTAAAACTTAAACCTACAATATATATGGGTGTAAAATTAAATAAACTTATTATTTTATTTTTCATTAAGAATTATATTTCCATATTTATTTGACGCAATCAAAATTATATATATATATATATATATATATATATATATATATATATATTATAAAATCCTTATTAAATAGCTTACTTTATAAATCCTCTCTGTTGAGCCTTATACATCTCGAAGCTTCATCCTCCTCCCTCCCTCAGCGAGAATCGAAACGCAAGAGAGTCGGGGCTCTTGCACGAGCCTTTCTTTCTCTGAGCTTCCTCGCCTACTTGACAACGCACAAAATCTCCTTCATTAACGACGCTTCTTCCTCTCCTTCTCTTCTTCGCTGGTAGGCTAGGGTACGCTATCCTTCACCGCTCCTACAATTTCTCTTTGCATCGAACTGCTCAAAGATTAACTGAACTCCTTCATATTCCTCTTTGACTCGACTCAACCCTAACGCTACGCTTGACGTCTCTCGTGTCACTCGACCCACCGGAAAGTGAATCTTGCCTTGGCCGGTCCTTTTATAGACGAACTTGTCTCTTTGATTCTGATCCATCATTTCCTCTCCTCCCTTTCGGCTAGCCACGACTCTTCATTTCTTCTTTTTCGGTTTCTCTCAAATATTCCAATCTTCGATCCCCTTCTTCAGATAGACAAACACAAGCATCACAATCTTCCCCACTTAACAAAAATTTTGTCCTCGAAACTTAAAAACAAACCACAAAGTCATTTCTCATTAAGTTGGTCGACATTTGTTATCCACGCAATTACGGGTCATTTATTAATATAATAAATAATCACTATAAAGATAAAGACTCGGCATAAGGCGACTCAGCTGTACTTTAGAATACATAGATATTGAAACATGAAAACAAGCTAAGAAAACACCAAATTAATCAGACCTCACCACCATCGACAACAATGGGTTCTTCAAGCGCACAATGAGTGAGGGAATATACCCGAGGTCAAACCGGTTGACTTGGTTGACATTGGGTATGGGTTGAAGCTATTGACACGATCTTTTTCTGCCCACCTGCAGTTTTCTGTGAAGGAGCTCCAACGGATTTCCAATCTTTAGCGCTTTTCTGGCCAAGATATGACCAGGTTGATGAAACCAATAGCAAGTGTTAGAGCCCATCAACCATTCACCTTTACATTGTCTTCTTCTTTTGGTACAAGTGACTCTAATACCCTATGTCGTACCTCTGTTAACTCCACCAGAATTATTCTTGAACTTATTCTCATTGAATCTTTCTGAGTGAGCTCCATGTTCTTCTGCACCCTTCCTTTTGTGTGTCTCTTTACGCTTTTGAGTAAGCTGATAGTCAATCTCCACTCTTCTAGCTCTTTCCACTAATGCTGAAAATTCATCGATTCCTGAGGGTACAAATGATTATCTAATAGAATCCTTTAATCACCAAATAAATCTGTAGCACTTTTCTTCTGTAGCAGCAATCAACTGTGGCGCATACTCGATAGTGCAGTAAATTCTACTTCACACTACATGACCGTCTGCTCTCCTAACCTCAACTTGATAAACTTATCTTGCATCTGTCCTCGAGAGGATAAAGGTACAAACCATTCAATAAAAAAATCCACAAACTCCTACCAACTTAACATCGTATTCGATATGTCCCCTAACCTATCCTGACACTGCCCATGCCACCATCTTTCGGCTTCTCCATCCATCACAAATAGCACCAACGGTACTCTTTTATTATCCGGACAGGCTATGCTAACTAATATCTTTTCAATCCTCATTAGTCAGTTCTTCGGTTCAATTAGATCTTCAAGTCCCTTAAACAAAGGTGGACACAAGTCTTGAAATATCTTCAAAAAGTTATCCACAACGATTGTATCACTTCCGATAGGTTGTGATTTGGACTCTTGAATCAACTGAGTCATTGTCACTATCATTTGGGTGAGGACATTCACGTTCACATTAATAGTATAATGTACTCCTTCGTTGTCTATCAGATTCTTGTTCTATAATTTTGAGTGTATTAGTATGCTTGAACGTATAAATTATTTCTTTAAGTTAATTTCAATTATTAAAATTTTCTTATAATTATTCTATTTGCTCTTTCATCAATATTCAATTAGTTAATCTTAAACCATATCTCTGATATTACTTTTGTCACGACCCGACCAAAGGCTTGAAATTAATCAAGGTGAGTACAGATGGTCAGACAGAGTGAATTAAATTTTCTATATTCATCTACAATTTGATAGATGAAATAACCACTATATTTAAATTAAAACAATACAAATAAAATTACCTCGTTGATTTTGTCTACGTATTCTATAAATTTTGCTCATCTATCGCTCATTTTTTAATAATTTAATTAAACCTGAAAAGTTAGTTAATATAACTGTGAACTAAACGAATCAGTGAATACTCATACTTCTAAATTAAACCAATACAAGGAAAAGAAAGAATAATATGCATTCTAGTTAAGTTTATTTATAAATCAATAATATCATTTAAGATGTTATTCGTAGGGATCTATATCATTATTATATCAATATCATTTCATATCTGTATAATCGTCAAATGAGACATTGTCTAAAAATTTATATAAATTACGACACATCAATATCAATGTTCATGTTCATTTACATGCACGGGTATATTAATATTCTCCTACTAGTACCATCAAGGAGTGCTACATCATAGCCAATCATGCACATATAAACAGTCAAAATAAGCATATTTGTTCATAATATTTAATCATACTATATAAAACATACACTAAAATGCATAGTAAATAGCTACAACATTCGCAATGATATAATCAGTAAAAAAAGGAACAACTCAATCACAAAAAAAAACATCCACAAATATCATCAACTGCAAACATATTTGAAAATAAACAAACTATTACTCTAGTTTAAAAGTACAAGTACTCACATCGAGGACGATAATTTATTCTTAAATTTGTCTTAGCCTCAGCCATTTTAAAATTTAAACATACAATAAATACAAATGTAAAAGGGAATAAATTTATTATTTTAATTTTTCAGTATTTAAGTATTAAATTTTCATATTTATTTGATAGAATCCTAATTATATATATATACACACACACACACACACAAAATCCTAAGTATTAAATTTTCATATTTATTTGACGTAAGATTTTGTTATTGCTAATACTTTATTATTACTTATAAAAATGAACCTAATAAAACACAAATTGTTCATTTTTTTATGAGAAAAAAAGATTGCCGAGAGTCTTAAGGATTACAAGGTTATTTCAAGTAAAAATTTAAGTGCTCAACATTGATTATTAGTTTAAGATTTTTAGATGAAAAGTTGTAAGAAAAAAAATACAAGAAAACATTGTCATAGAGTTAAATGGAGAAACCTAAAAGATACAAATAAAATTATTATTAAGAGAAAACTTCAAGATTTCAAGATTTGGAATGTTTATGAAGAAGCAAATTATATGTAGGGTAAAATAACACTATTAAAAAACGACAAAAGATGTACTTGGAGAATCAAAAGGAAAAGATTTTACAAATAAAGATAGTTTGTAGTGGCATAATAATGTGCAAGAAAAGATAAATATAAGAAGTGTTAAAAACAATGGTTTAAATGTAAAAGTTTCGAGAAAAAAGAAAAATATAATTGGCCCATAGAAAGCCTAAGAGAACAATTTGTGATGCTAAAAATTCTGCTTTTAGTAATCATTATAATAAATAAAATAAAAAATAGTGAAAAATATATGTATAAACTAGTTAAACAAAGAGAACAGAAAATATAGATTTAATTAAGTAAAGTATATTAAAGATGAAAAGTAAAAAGTGTTTTTTTTAAGGAGGATATTCAACATAGATAAACGAGCTATTTTGATAAACTTTTCAATGAAATTTCTGAAAATACGATCTACCTTATTTATCTTAATAATGTTAACAATGTAAAATATTTTATTTTTACCTTGCATTAGTAAAGAAGTAGATCAGGCTTTAAAGAAAATCAAGTGTGAAGATCAGTATAACCTGATGATATACCTTAGTGATCTTAATAATGTTAATAATGATAAAATATTTTGTTTTTACCCTCACATTAGTAAAAAAGAAGTAGATGAGGCTTTAAAGAAAACCAAGAGTGAAAATCAATGGAAGCTAATGATATCTCCATGGAACCTAAAGATATTTTGTTTTTACCCTCACATTAGGAAATTTCTTGGCTTACTAAACTCTTTAATATTATTTAAAAAATAAAAAAGATGTCTTAATAGTAGAGGTAGAGTATTTTGGTCCCCATTATAAGAATAAAGAGGATGCACAAAAATGTGAAAATTATAGAGAAATTAAGTAATGTGTCATACTTTAAACTTATTGGGGGTGGGTGCGGGGGGGGGGGGGGGGTGGGGGGCGATTGATCATGGGTTAAGATGTGATGCAAATATTTCCCATAATTAGTTTGGATTTATGTCGAGTAGATCTACGATGGAAGCTATCCATTTATTAAGAGGTTTGATGGAGAAGTACAGAGAGAATAAAGAGTATCGACATATGATTTTTATTGATTTAGAAAAAAGCTTATGATAAAGTTCCAAGAGAAGTATTTTGAAGAGTTCTTGAAAAAAAAAGTGTTTATATGAATTATATTTAAGTTATTAATGATATGTATACTAGATTTGTTACTTTGGTTCGAACAGGAGGATTGTCAAAGTTTTTTCCTATTCAGTTGGATTACATCAGAGATCGACTTTAAGTCCATATCCTTTTGTTTTAGTTATGGATGCTCTTACTGAACATTTACAGAAGGATGTACCTTGGTGTATGCTTTTCGCTGATGATATTTTTCCTGTGGATAAGACTAAAGAAAGAGTTAAAAAGAAACATGAATTATAGAGGCCTACTTTGGAGTCTAAAGGCTTTCATTTGAATAGATCTAAAACTGAATACATTGAATGTAATTTTAGTAGTAGTAGCTCTAGTGGCAAAGTTGTAACTATATGTGATCAAATCATTAAAATGTGTGATAGCTTTAGATATCTCGAGTCTATAGTTCAAAGTGATGATGATATATATGGGAATGTTACTAGTAAAATTAAAGTTGGCTGGTTGAAGTGGAGGAACGCATCATGCCTCTTGTGTGATAGAAAAGTAACATCTCAAACTGAAATGAAAATTTTATAAGATAATGGTGAGACTTGCAATGTTATATGACGTAGAATGCTGGCCTTTGAAAGAAAAGCATAAAACAAAGTTAAGTGTTGTTGAGATGAGAATGCCTATGTGAATGAGTGGCTTGATAATTACAGATAAAATCTATAAAATGAATATATCTGTGATAGGATTGGTGTTGTAATAACATAAAGTTTAAATATATATACAGTTCCCTACATGTTAATTGTAAAAAAAGTAGTACAAAATTTAGGATGGGAGAGGATCCTCAAGCTAGAAAAATGAAAATACATTAATAAACTCACTCAAATGGGGATCCTCATCCACTTACAACTCCACCCAAAGCAAATAAAAAAGAGAAACAGTATACCCAAACACTTGTATACCTGAACATATACAAGTAAACCAAAAAGCCAAAAAGTATACCCACCAAAAAATCAGAAATAAAATTTCCAAAACTGATCCAGTAAAGAGATCGGTCAGGCAGCCAAGAAGTATTGCAGAGTCCAAATAAATAAAATAAAATAAGTGTCAGTCAGGAAGGCCGCACCCCCTCACAGGAATCTTAACTCATGCTTCATTCACACTTCCTCTCATTCGAAACAGAAGAGCGAACAAGAGGGAGAACAGAAACATCGAGAAAAGAGGTTGTGCCCTAGCCGTGTAAAGAAGAAGTCCTAGGGGTGATGAGAAGAAGAAACCATACGAGAAGGGGAGAAACTTCAGTGTAGGGAAGAAGTGGAGAAAGAAGACGCGGGTGAGCGGTTCGGGATCGAACTGAAAGCCAAAGCTCGTTTCTTATCTGTGAGGATTAATATGCATTAGAGCTTTTGAGCCACACAAGGAGGAAGAAGAAGTCGAAGAAGAAAGAAGCTGCATCGAAGACTTACTTGGATAGAGCCACAATTGAGGAGGAAGCTACGGTTGTGTCCGCGTGTGTTAGAGGGAGGCCAAAAGTTATATAAGGTATATTTAATATTTGTATAAGTTAATTAATATGTTATTATGTTAATAAAATTTGTGTGTGTGTGTGAGTGATTAATAATAATATTACTGGAAAGTTTCATTAAAAAGTCAGGACTAAAAATTACTAATTTCATATTCAAAGAAGAAATAGATGAGCGTACGAGTTTCGGGGGGGAAGTGTACCGAACAACTTATAAAGTGAATCTTAAGGTAAATCTTCATATTTAAAAATTAAGCTATATATATAAAATATTAAAATAAAGTATACTTGAATCGAAAAGTACTTGAGGTTTGGGAGTTATAAGTTTGAAATTTAAAGAAGAAAAGAAGAGATTTATGCAAGGAAGCAAACCAAATTTTTTTAAAGTAATGAATTACCATATGTATCATTTTGATAGTATGTCATTACGTATATCAAGCTTCTTTTTAAAATAAGATTCTTATCAAATTATTTGCAAATTTAATTAATATAGGTGGTTGTCCAAAGAAGTTAGTTGAGGATAAGTATGTCAGAAATCTCTTTAATATAAAGTGAGAAATTCTTTTCTTATATGTATTAAATTTAAAGTTATTAAATAAAGAATTTATTTAATGCTTTAGACAATTATCTCACGATTGTATGTATGTTGTAGCTTAAGAATTAAAAGAAATGAACGGAAAAAAAAAATGAATGTTTAATGTCTTTAAAAGTGTAATTTAAAGGAAATGAAAGGATAAGTAAATTTTTAAGTCATATAGGATTAGCCCTAAATGATACTGTCAGAGAATGCAATGTACTCGTGCACATTAAAAGAAATGTTAAATGTGTTTTCGGATATAATTTGAGAGTACATTCTTGAGAGTTCATTCGGGTACATTTTCTAGGGTGTTTTCGGAAACAATTTTTAGGATACCTTCAGATATGAAGGTAATCTTATTAAGACTTTTAAAAAGGTTACAAACGTAAATACTTAAAGTGAAACGAGAATAATAAATTTAAAGTTGTAATGAAACGAATTGCATTTTCTTTTGGGCATTTATGCATAGTATAACATAGAATAATAACCTAATGCATATTAGATTATAATTACTTACTAAGTTATACTTATGGTTGTAATTAATATATTTTTTTTCAAAACAAGAAAAGTTTTAGGTTGATATATCAGATAGAAAAAACTGTTTACCAGAGAAAGATCACAACTACTAGGTATTTTATGATGATAGTTTCTCTTTATTATTTCTTTCATATGTTGATTTAGTGTTCAATTTTGGATTGAGATGTAGTTTGTAGATGTTGTTGTTATTAGATGATTTAAATTTTATTACACTTTATTGATTAGTACCTCTTTTATATATATTGAAAGTTTTTTTTAATGTGAATAGTTAGATGCTAATACCATCCGACCGCATTACCCACCATAGTTAATGCTAAGCACCGGGTTGGGTCGTGAGAAAAGTGTTATTAGAGCGAATATGTTTGATCATGATCTAAAAGAGTTACTTCAATTAATAAGTAATATTGATAAAGAATAAATTGATTATAATATTTTTTTATGTTATTTCAGAAATATGAAAAATCAAAGGAACAAAGCTAGAGATGATTTGTAGAAATTGATACAACCATACAAATTACTATGAATACTGATGCATTTACTGAGATGATGACTGCAGTAACGCAGTTGATTAAGAGTTTTTAGACTCAAGCAAGTTCCAGTGGAGGGGGGGTCAGATAGATATGTATCTGAAATTATTTCAGGATATGAGACTGCCTCTCTATTTTGGAGAATGAGGCTCAATAAATGCTGAAAAATGGTTGTTAAACGTGGACAAGATCCTAGATGGATTGGAATGTCCTTCAGAGAAGATGGTTACACTGGCTACATTTGCATTAGATAGAAGAAAAAAAATGGTGGCATGGACAGCAGCATAAAAAATTCAAGGGTAGAGCAAGTCACATGATTCTGTGGGGCGAGTTCGTGACACCTTTAGAGACTAGTTTGTACCACTGTCTGTCAGAAGACAGATACAGAACATAATTATCAGGTTAGTATAGGGTGATCGATCTAGTATGCAGTATGAAGCTGAATTCACCATGCTCTCTAGGTATATGCACCTAAGTTGATCCCTAATACGGAACAGAAGTGTCATTAATTTTTGTCTAGGCTCAGGGATGTGATTAGACAACCATTGATTTCTCTTGGAATTTATTATTACTCTGTTCTGGTGGAGATAACAAGGACGATTGAGCTCGATCTGGAGGTTACTCAAAAGAGGGATATACGAAAAAAGAAGAAATTCAAGGGGATTCAGGTTTCTTCACAATTCTCAGAGCAGAAATTCCTTTTAGTTAGTTGGTACAAGATCTAAGAAGGCTAGATCCAGCAGCGTTGGTACTCAGTTTGAAGCCAAAAAATGTGCAAGTGTGGAAGTTCTCACTAGGGTTAGTGATTTGAATCCAACACTTATTTTTGATGTCACCAGTCAAGACATAAGGCGAAGAATTGCACTAAATTAAGTTAGAGAGCTCTAGTAGATCCCAAAGGCAGTGCTGCACCACCTCAGAGGAGCTATGGTAGACTGAGGGCAATTGAATCTTCAGAGTCAGTGACAAATGGAAGTCAGACTCAGCAGAATGTTCAGCCCAGAGTATATGCATTATTACAGCAGGAAGTTAAGGACTCTCTTGTCGTATCATTGGTATGTTTCTCTTAAAAATCATAACCAGTATATTCTAAGCATCATAGCATTCATGTCATATTATACTTGAAGCAAATAAGAATTTAAATATTAATAAGCTAATTCTAAATGTTTAATGTGATAATTTTAATGATACGTATATTCAAAGTTGATCGATATGAGTATTATTTGATTCGGGAGCATTACACTCATTTATAGCTGATGAACTAGTTAAAGTGATGCGATTGAATATCCATTCAATGCCTGTGATATCGATGAAAATGTCAAATGTCACTTTTTTGAAGGAGTTTATGATTGGTGAAAGGAGTTTTGATGCCCAACTTATTGTATTGCCCTTGGTGGAATTTAAAGTGGTTTTAGGCATGGATTGGATGTCGGAAAATTGTCACTATTGATTGTAAAAAGAAGACTATCAAAATGAATGTACCTAGGGAGGCAGAAGTCAAATTTCTGCTGACAGAGGACTGGCATCTATGATTATTACTTGCATGAAAGCTTTTAAATTGTTGAATTATGGGAGTCAAGGTTTTCTTGCTTAGGTAGCAGATACATCTAAGGAAGTGAAGTCTTTGGGTGATATTCCAGTGGCAAGAGAATATCCATAGGTCTTCCTTAATGATTTACCAGGGCTACCACAAGTGCGAAAGATTGATTTCAATATTGAGCACTTGCCAAGTTCTGAGTTTGTATCCAAGGCACCCTATAGAATGACAGTTGAGAAGTTGCCGGAGCTAAAGAACCAACTGCATAAGTTACTAGATAAGGGGTTTGTCAGATCTAGCACCTTAACTCTTTGTGAAGAAGGATGGGAGCTTCAGAATATGTATTGATTACAGAGAGTTGAATAAGCTCACTATTAAAAAAAATATATCTACTGCCGATGATTGACGATTTGTTTGATCAAATTAGAAGTTGCATCTATATTTTCAAAACTCCATCTGAGGGCAGGCTATCACTAGTTGAGAATTAGAGAAGACAACTAAATCTGCTTTCAACACCATATATGGACAGTATAAATCCCTCGTAATGCCATGCGGACTAACAAAAATGCCCCAGTAGTTTTTAAGGACCTAATGAACAAGGTCTTGAGGCAGTTTCTGGATAGTATTGTGATCATCTTTATAAATGATATTCTTATTCAAGCTATAGTAAGTCATACAGGTCACTTACATGTTGTGCTATAAGTTTTAAAGAAGAATACAACTTAAGCTAAATTTTCTAAATGTGAATTTTGGCTTAAGTGTGCCTTTTCTTGGGCACACTAGTAGTGGAGATGACATATCTGTTGATCGGAATAATGTTAAGGTGATTGCAGATTGGCCAACACTTACTGTTGTCACCAAGGTCGGCAGTTTTCTTGGTGTGGCTGGTTTTCACAATATTTTTATCGAGAGTTTTTCACAAATTGCTATGTCGTTTTCAAGGCTGACTCACAAAAACAGTAAAGTTTGACTGGTCAGATCATTGTGAGGAGGCTTTTCAAAAGTTGAAATCTTGTTTAATGTCTGCCCTAGTATTAGTCATTCCTTCGAGCTGTGATAGATTTCAGATTTTCAGTGATGCATCTTTGAGGGGTTTGTGTTGAGTGCTTATGCAACATGATAGGGTCATTGCATATGCATCACGAAAATTGAAAAATCACGAAAGGAACCATCCTACACATGACTTGGAGCTTATTGCAGTTGTATTTACACTCAAGATATGGAGGTATTATCTGTATGAGGTTAGATTTGAGGTATTTACTCACCACCAGAGTTTGAAATATATCTTCACTCTTAAAGAATTGAGCCCGAAGCAGAGTACATGACTGAAATTTATTAAAGATTATGATTTAGATATTTAAAATTATCCGGGGAAAGCAAATGTCGTTGTTGATGCGCTGAGTGGAAAGACTTCAAGAAATTTGAACTATTTATTTAAGTAGCAGGAGCAGTTAATCAATGATCTCGAGAAGTTCAAGCTGACTATAATTGATTATGGTGACGATAGTATAGCTCAATTATATCAGTTGGAGGTGAAGTCAACTTTAAAGGGCGGAATTGGAGATTCTTTAGTTAGAGATAGCGATTTTTGAAAGTTTTGGAACAGGTTAAGACAGGTTGTTTAGAGAGATATGTGATAGATCAGGATGGTTAAGGTTAAAAATGAAAATTTCATGTTCCAGATGTTGATGACCTAAGGAAGGAAATTCTGGAGAAAGGACATTTATTTGGTTACAGTATTTATCCAGGGAGTAATAAAATGTATCAGGATCTCAAATAAGCACTTTGTTGGCTAGGATTGAAGAGGAGTGTGACAGAATTTGTGGCTAAGTTTCCTTCAAGTTAGCTGGTGAAGGAAGAGCATCAGGGTCCTCAAAGTCAATTGTTGCCTTTACCGATTCCCGAGTGAAAATGAGAGGAGGTTGCGATGGATTTTATTATTGATTTGTTGAGATTACGTCAGGGTCATGATGCTATTTGAGTAATTATCGATAGACTAAGTCTGCCCGTCTTTGTCTATTAAACAGACAGATTCAGTTGAGAAGCTAGCCAAATTATATGTAGATCAAATTGTGAGGTTACATAGAGTGTCGAAGTCTATTCTCCGACAGAGATGACAGGTTTACTTCCAGATTGTGGAAGAAGACTCAAGAAGCTTTGGGCATTCGACTGACTTTCAGTACAGCATTTCACTCTCAGTACTAAGGTTATGTTTCATTGACTTTGATGGAGTTTGGGAATCACATATACCCCTTATAGAGATTTCTTACAATAATAATTATCAAGCTAGCATCAGGATGACTCCATATGAAGCCTTGTATGAAAAGAAGTGCATGAAACCTCTATGTTAGGCTGAAACAGGTGAAAGAAAGATCATTGGATCAGATTTGGTTGATAATGCTACTGAGAATATTAGACTGATCAGAGACAGATTGAGGGCAATGTCGGATAGAAAGAGCTAATATTATGATGCCAAACACAGACATGTTGAGTTTGAAGTTGGAGTGTTTGTTATTATCAAGGTCAATCAATTGAAGGGTGTTCAACGTTTTGCGAAGACAAGAAAGTTGAACTCCTTTTTGATCCATTTGAAACTGTGGAGAGGATTGGGAAGGTGGCTTACAGATTGGCTTTACTAACTCATATGCAGGGAGTGCAAAATGTATTCCACATTGCTTCACCGAGGAAGTATATTACTGATGAAGCTAGTAGGGTAATAGCAGACTCAGTTAATATTCAACCCGATCTGACTTTTGTTGAAGAGCATGAAAGGACTCTGGATTATAATGTGAAGAACCGCGAATAGGAAGAACACTTTTGTGAAGGTTTTATGGAAGCATTGGTCTTAGAAGGATGTTACTAGAGAGAGTCTCTAGGATGCAAGAAACATATCCACAACTTTCAATTCAGGTATGTTCACTTTTATGTTTATTTTCAAATTTTGAGCACGGAATTTTTATAAAGATGGAAGATTGTAATAACATAAAGGTTAAAAATAAATAATAAATAAATATCATACTAATAATAAATAAACTAAGTGTCGATTAGGAAAGTTGCACACCCTCGTAGGAATCTTAACTCACGCTCCATCCACAAATCCTCTCATTCAAAACAGACGAGCGAACGAGAGGGAGAATAGAAAGATCGAGAAAGGAGGTCGTGCCCTAGCAGAGTAAGCAAGAAGAAGCCCAAGAAGAAAGGAAAAGAAGAAACCATAGGACAAAGGAAGCAACTTCGGTGAAGGGAAGAAGAGAAGAAGAAGACGTGTGAGTGGCTTGAGACCGAACTAAGAGTCAAAGCACATGCCCTAACCATGATGATTAATGTGCGTTAGGGCTTTTGAGCCATACAAGGAAGAAGTCGGAGGAGAAAGAAGCAACATCAAAGGCTTACTTGGACAGAGATGCGATCGAGGAGGAAGGTATGGCTTCTTACACTGTGTTGTGCGAAGGAGACAAATGGAAAGCTCCCTGCTATTGTGTTCGTGTCTGTTAGGGGGAGGTTAAAAGTTATATAAGGTATATCTAATATTTGTAAAAGTTAATTAATATGTTACTATGTAAATAAAATTTGTGTGTACATTTCAAAATTACGCAAATTATCCAAATGTTATTTAGATATATACATACAATTTGTGTTCATATTTCAAAAATACACAAATTATCCAATGTTACATGAATACGTACATACGTACGTACAGACAAAATATACATACAGACATACATACAAACATACATACATACATAGATGCACACACACACACATATAGACAGACACACAAACATATATACAGACAGACAGACATCCATACAGACACACACACGCACACGCACACATACACACATGCGCACACACGCACACACACACACAACACACAACACACATACACACATACATACACACATACACACATACACACAGACACACACATACACACACTCATTTAATTGGAAGAATTGAACCAATCAAAAAAATTATGCTTCTCGACTCCATAATACAATTTTTTTACGAAAATTATGATTGTCTTTTAGATATAAATTGTGATATGTATATTTTTTCCTCAAATGTGCTAGTGAGGGATAAAGTACTAAATCTTTTTAAGAAATAAAGTTTTTGATCGGAATATGAAATATGAAAAAAAAGGAAAGACCCCTTAACTATTGAAGAATGAATCAAACTTTTACCACTAAACTATACCCACTACATATTCATTATTGGATATAAATTGGCCTTTTGTCCAATAAAGTAATTAGATGTAGTCAAGATAGCATCATAATCATGAAAATTTCAACATTAACACATATGTTGTTCCACCGCTGGAAAACTTGAAAAAAAAAGAATAGGTAAATAGCAAAAAGTTTAGTCAATTTTCAATAGAGTACTAAAGTTACAAGTATTTTATTTTTATAAGTATTTTATTTTTTGTGTATGTGTGTGTATATTTGATTATGTGTGTATGTGTGTATGTGTGTATGTGTGTATGTGTGTATGTGTGTGTGTGTGTGTGCGCTCATGTGTGTGCGTGTTTACGTGTTTGTGTGTTTAAATGTGTATGTCATGTTTGTATGTGTGTGTTTGTATGTATATATGTATGTGTTTGTGTGTGTGTATCTATGTTTGTGTGTATGTGTGTGTGTGTTCGTATGTGCGTATGTCTCTGTGTGTGTGTGTGTGTGTGTGTGTGTGTGTGTGTGTGTGTGTGTGTGTGTGTGTGTGTGTTTACTTGTGTATGTATGTTTGTATGTGTGTATGTGTGTATGAGTGTATTTCTATATGTCTGTATGTTGTGTGTGTGTGCGCGCGTGCATATGTCTGTGTGTATCTTTTATGTGTGTCTGTATGTGTGTGTGTCTGTATGTGTGTGTGTGTGTGTCTGTATGTGTGTATGTGTATATGTGTGTATGTGTGTATGTGTGTCTGTGTGAACGCTTATATGGTCCACCTAAATAATCACATTTAAAAGACTCCACTATATTTTCAAGATATCACTCCTAGCACCTACCGAATTTGCATCCAGCCAAGTTGGTCTTCTCAAGCATGGAGCAACAGGTTCATCAGTGCCATCCCTATTCCCACAACAAGGAAAAAGCTAAATAGATAATTCCAATACATAAAAGAAAATCCTAAATATCATTTATATGAAAGCAAATGTATTAGCTGAACTTACAACCAAGGAGGAGGAGGGCAGTGCATGTGCGTCACATTTAAACTATTAAGGTTCAGAACTCCAGACCTGAAATTGAACAAGGAGCAATATGTCTGAAATCTGCATCTGTTACACTTTTTAAGAGCATTTTAACAGAAGCCAAACATTAAGATCCATGAGAATTTGAACGCATAAGAAAATAGATATACCATAGCCGTCCTCTGAACTAGGCAGAAAGATTTTACCTTGTCAAAATCTCTTATTATTATTATTATTTACATAAAAAGTTTCTTTAGAAATATCAAGCTTTCTAGGAGATAAGGACACTTCTTAATCCACGCACCAGACAAAGCGGTGTCTAACAAGGCCATACATGGCCTATTGTTGCAGCAGCACAATTTGTCGATTAAGTGCAAAAGAACGTTTGATGAACAGAGCCATATAGCAATATTGTGTATTTTGACCATTTATCGCCAATAACTAACAACGTGTAGCTTATGGATCATGTTAAGCAGTAAACAAAGCAATTTGCCCAAAGTTGGATAATATATCCAATTTAACCAGGAATCAACCAATTAGAGTGAAACAAACAGTTCTTACTGAACAGTCTTTTCTTTTTTTAATTCCACAGGAAGCAACGAATCCAATCTTATAAGAACACTCTCAGCATTAAATCCGTGTGTGTAACTTGGGGCACTAAACAAGTTAATTAGTGATCAATCTTCTTTTCAACAAAATTCAAATAGTGCGAGTCAACAATTACGTCAGATCAGATTAGGAGATTAAGCTTTAGGTTTCGATTCAATTGGATTTTTGTCCAAATTAAGAAAAAAAAAAAAGAAGATTTACCATGCATGAAGAAACAATAAATTTCCAATAAATTAAGGTATTAACAAAGATGACCAATCCAGTATGAAATATAGCATATCATTTCCTTAAATTAATCAAAACATAATGATAAATAAAAAATCAAGCAGACTAAATTTATAACTAAATGGCCTGAGCAATGACATGAATTTAATAGAGCCATTATTCACGGGATGACGAAAGTGAGAAACATTCATGACATACCAGCCATCATCAAGGTGGAAAGCTAGCTGGTAAGGGCAGGAAGGATCCAATTTGATGGAGTGAATTTCTTTTGGTAATATATTTGATTGTTCCTGAAAGAAGACATAATTTTTAGTGAACCTCTGAATTCAATAATCCAACAGAAAAGGCTGGATACTGAAACTCTTTTGCATGCAATAATTTTTCATGAAACTTGCTATATGCAAAGTGCTTGTGAAAGCATATAATTCAACCTCTTCCAATCTCATTGATGCATACCTGCCTGCAAAGAACAATAAATACTTTTGTACCCTTTTCCATGTCATTATCAACCTAAACGAATCAAAGATAGGAAGCAGCTGACGCTGCAGCATACAGCTTTCCTTTCAGTAAAATGCTAAGGACATCAAGTGGTCCTTGAACATCTAAATGTTTGAAACAAAAACAATATCAAAGTTTTGTGCATTGAGGCTTAATGATGTTTATGAGGTTAATCTTTATAATCAAAGCTCACTCAGATTTTCAAGGTTTTGTTTTGATCTGGAGTCCTCAAGACTTCCAAAGGATGAAAGTTCACAAAATCACGTACCACGCCATGTCAAGGGAGCACTCCAATAAAGGAATATATCAGGTAGGCTCCAATCAGAAGAGTCGAAAAATCTTGGTTGCAACAATATAGCTTAAGTCAAAGAGTTGCATATTGTAACTACTAGCATGAGGTTAACGAGCTTGTTGTGATTATTAGCTTTATGTCATTGAGTTTTGCTTTGGACGTTGGGTACTACATTAAATAGGTTACATTATCTTTGTTCACTTAACGAACTAGTATTACTGGGAGGATCTAGTTAATGTTCTGAATTATAACAGCATTCAAAGGAATTCCGCTTAGGACTTTGAGAATATAAAACAAGGAGCTCTTACGCCCGGAGAATGGGCAGTGAGTTATGACCATAGGTCGTTAATCATATGGAGGAGCCAACTAGCTGTAGTTGTCAATTTGTGTGGCACTGGAAGAAGGAGATGCATGTTCATTATAAGACCTTTCTAACCACCTAAATTGGGTACAAGAAACCCTCTTCTAAGTTTTGATAGGTTACATATAGGAAACCTAAAGGATAGGGCGCTATATCAGATAGGTTACATTATCTTTGGTGTTAGTGAAAGAATATAGTTAATGTTCTGGATAGGAGAAGATGATCAAAATTTTCATGAACACTTATAAAGAGCATTGAAAAGTATTCCGCTTAGGACTTTGAGAGTATAAACCTAGGAATTCTTATGCCAGAAGATTGAGCAGCGAGTTATGAACATTGGTTAACAGGCGTAGGTGGTTGACCATATGGTGGAAACCTAATGGATAGCTATGAAACTTGTTAGCCATTCTCTGGCCCGCATTGTGGGACAGCAATAATAGAAGAACTGCCAAGTAGAGACACCAACAACAACAAAGGACTTGCCAAAACACATGGGAGTAAAGACGAATGTGCTCTAATTACCACCTAGAAATTATAACCTTGAGCAACCAGAACTCAGGGATTTCACCGTAGTTGGTGGGAGTGAGGCAATAAGAAAGAAGATATATGACTCCTGAAGCTGACCGTAAAGAGCTCCAAGCACAAGATGGGCAAATTATGAACCCAACAAACTTGAAAACTTTGGGGAATTCAAAGTGAACATTAAGAAGACGTTAAAAGCTGGCAACCTCGACTATCTCGTCAGTCAAAGCTGCACATAGACAGTGAGACAAGAGAGGGTGAGGGTCAGGTTGGTTGACCTTTATTGTTTTATTTCCAAGAATTGAAGGTGAGAAGCCTACCTTCTCCATTCCACTTAAATAAAAGTGGAAATGACCTGAAGAGAAAAAAGTTGACAGCATGCAACTAAATGGAAGATATCAATGAATGGAGGGTTAACATCAAAGCCGGTGAATGGAAACATCACAAAGGATGTTTAGAAGTAAATTTAGTGGGGTTCACCCTTTCAACAAACAAGTGCGCAAGAGGTGGGCATTCGTGCCACCTAATCATGTAAAAGCAAGATGATCATAAAAAGAACATGCCAATAAAGTTGTCAGCTAAAGGAGTCAACAGAAAACGGAAAGACTAGTAAAGAGCGACATGTAACATGCCATTACCAGGGGAAAATGAATCGAACAGTTGAGCAATACAAAAGATGAATCGAGCAGTAGAAGGGCTGAAGAATAGGAAATGAAAAGTTCAGGAAGTCAAAGAGGGGAGAGAAGAAGCGATAAGGTTGGGAACCGAACAGACGAGCTCATCCTACAAATTGACACGAGATGCGGGTATTCTAGGGTATGCGATTAGGGAGGCGAGGAGTAGGAAGGAGTAGTGTGTCCTCTTACCGAAGAAGTGACGCAACAGTCGAAAAGATCACATCAATTTCGGCATTGAGCCGTGACCTCAAAGCTGTGCGAAGGTAAAGGGGACAACGACAAGCTCGGAAAGGAGGAAGAAGCATTGCGTCGAGAGGGGGAAGCGAAGGGTTAAGCTAGTTGAGGGACCGAACAATTGGCCGCAAGTGTTTGGTGCCCTATGCCAATAAAGGAGAAGGGGGAAAGACAGGCGTTGTCGATAGGAGCCCTTATTCTGTCCGGAGTCCTAACTTAGAGGAAGGTGCGGGCTCGAATGAGGTGCTGACAAGTGGCACGTAGGACCTACAATAAAATCCAGTCAATTAAAAAAGAAAAACCGGCCCGACCCGTAATGAATCGATGCGAAAATAACTTGGCGTTAAAAATGAACGCGAAGAGTCGAAAAAACAACGCTTAGACGCTCGCTCTTCAACGCTTTGTCTCTTACATTTCATAGCAAGAGTTTCCATGGAAAGGTTTAGGGTACAAAGTATAGCCATTGTTCGAAGCAGAGCGGCGAAGCATTTCGTCGTTTGAAGTTCAGCGGTTGAGGGTTCGATATTTTCAGAAAATGATGGTCGCAGATTACCAAAATAACGTAGGAATGCTCCAAAGTCTTCGAGGTACTATTTAACGATGCAAGAAATAGGTTTTCTTTTTGGAACTGAAGAAATTTTTTTCTGTGTAATTGCAATGTTACTGCAGAGTTTTGCTTGTGTTATTATTGTGTTATCCATTTGTGATTGATGTGTTATAGTTGTATTATGATTGTGTTATTGTTTGTTATTCAGTTAATAATACAAATTTTTCTTTCATGTGGTGTATTAAAGTAGCATATGTGCCCTATGACTTTGCTTAAGGTGTTACTGATGTGGTTTATGGTACTAAAGTGTTATGTTTGTATAATTGGATGTTATTTAGTGATTTCATTACACCTATTTTGCTTTCCAGATGTGATTTGAAGCTGTATTTTTGTTGTATTGCTACAATTTTGGGTGTTCCTCAAGGATTCATTGGTTTAATATGTGAGGAAACTCATTAGTAACTGAATAACACAGTTGAATCTCACTGGTGTTATTCTGGTGTAAGTGTGTGTTATTCAGATATTAATGCCTTTTTTTTTCATGTGTTTTAAAGCTATATATGTCATGTATTGCTTTGATTTTGGGTGTTAGTGATGTCTTCTATGGTTGTTGTTTAAGTAATATGCTTGAGTAATTCGATTTCATTGACTGCATAACACTTATTTTTCTTTTCCTACATGATATTCTGGTCGTCTTATTTTTCATTCATTTCCTTTGTAGGTTTATGAGTGCAAGAATATTCAACTGTAGATATCGTTCATCTGCTGTAAGGGGTCCTTTGGATACTGTCAGACATGTCGTATCTAAGGGGACAATGAATTGTTTAAAAGAAATGAATGTCTTCCATTTCTTCGATATGCCTCCATATCCACAGGACAATGTTTTTACATTACACATTCTGAGATGTTGGGATAATGACCGGAGGGTGTTCAGAATGGGTGGGAAAGAAGTGAAATTGCACCCTGACCACTTGGCATTGATATTAGGTATGTCTAACAGAGGGAATGTAGTTGTATGGAAGAAAACCCACCCCTCTGGTGTGACGGCCAGACAAATAAAGGACCATCTCACGAAATTTTCTGAAGGAGGTGCATCCATTCCATTTGAGGAGTTATACTTGAAGTTTCACTAACGAACTTATTTTTTCCCTCAAGCAATTTCAATGTGCCTGCGGGACTTCTTTCCTTTGGTTAAAATGTACAGTCATTTACTGCCATCTGTGAATACATCATTGATCAAGTGAACATCGTCGACGTTAAATTAAGACGAAAGCAGTCATTGGGACACATCTAGGGATTTGTCTTTCTTTTAACGGTAAGTATACGTTTTATAGAACAAATAATATGTATTTTGATGTCATTTGTTTTTTATTTTTTATGAGATCCATGTTTCTGATATGAGACATCCTCAGCTATGGTTTTACGAGCACGCCTCTGTGTTTACTCCTGATGTTCCTGAGGTAAGGCCTCACATTCTTAGGTGGCCAAAAAAATCATGGTTTGACAGTAGCAGAGATTCATGAGGCCTTCAAAAGGCTTGATCATGTTCATATTCACATCACATTATATGTTCATTAATAGTGCCAAGTAATAGATAAATACCGTAGGGGAATGGTGAAATAACACAGCGTCAATGTAAAATAATGCAGCCGCAAAAAGAAAGTAACACATAGGGAATATTCGGAGAGCGTTGCGCGCTTTTAGGAATATTCGGAGAATGGAATAACGCAAGCGGAAGGTAAAATAATGCATCCGAATATGGAGTAACACAAGAGGTATATTCCTTCCACGTTACGGTAGCATTATTGTTGCCGTGAAAAGAAAAATAACGCATGCGTGCGCCGAAATAACTCAGCTGGGATGCAAGTAATCGCATGCGAAGACAAAGTCCTACGGCAAGAATATTCGCACCACCTTGCGCACAGCTTAAATCGGGTCTTTTAAATCTTACATAGTATTATTTTCGTTGTTGTGAGTGTTAATAAGGTGTTATAAATGTGTTATTGAACTGCTCTCGAGATGTATTTGTATTATTAACGTGTTATTGGACTGATCTTCAGATGTAGTCGCGGTATTAATGTGGTATTGGAATGTTCTTCACTTGTATTAGCTTAAATATTAGCAATGTAACACAAACAACACAATAAACAAAGATATGCATTAATTTCGGCCCATATGAAATAATAATCCGCCATACACTATAATTAATTCAACATATTAAACAAATTTCTACAATGAATATTGATACGTTAAAGCTCAGTTATCGCATCCATCAGTAGTCCACTGAGTAATTCAGTTGATATTTGCGTTGGAAAATATTGTTGTGAAGTTGCAAACAAAAAAACGTTTTAGAGAAAACATATTAAAAAACAAGGCCTTCAATATCAACTGCACAGCGAACCATTATTTGACAACAAGTCCTCGTGTTTGATTTATTGTACTTAACTGGATTCATAACGTTAGACTCCTTCTGACCGGCTTTTCCATAAAGATAATCTTTGGACTTCATTTGCTTGGAATTCGGCCAATATGGTCCTTCCGAACACTAAATCCTACAGGATGTACATAGGCGCAATAGTTTTCATAAGCTTCTTGCTCATTGTGGACGGTAGTGCTGAGAAACTTCTCTGCAATTGGATCACTGCAAACAGTTCTCTGCTCAGGTGCCTGCACATTTCCACAAATTCAGTCCATTATCAGCAGCATGAGAAAAACCTAAAAAATGCTACGACAAGATCTTAATAAAAAATAGAATAAAAAACACTACTATAAAGCAGCATTAGCACAATATTAGTTCCACAAACCTTCATAACACCTGTGAAATACCAAAGTAACACTAGAATAACAACACAAATAAGTAGCACGCATGCATACATGAGAATAATTCGAGAATAAAATTAAATAACCTACAAATTAACATCACAATAACAACAAAATTAACACACTAGAAAAACATAACAGCACCACCACATTAAGACTAAAAATAATATACAATAATGGCATAATACTAAAGCAAATTAGTTAAATAACACAATAACAAAACATCAAAAATACATCAAATTAACACTACAGCTTAACACCTGCACAAAACCAATATTATACCACATTAACAAACCTAAACCATAAACCCAGAAAAAATAGTAAATCCAACCCTAAAACCAGAATAACAGTACAATAACATCATAAAACCTGATCCTAATGGCGGTGGCATCGAGAGCTCCCCTGGGGTTTCGCCATGGCGATTCCCTGTGATATTTCTTCAAATCTTTCTCCTCGGCTTTGTCGAGCACAACGACAAGGGCCGACATCGTCCTCATCGGCTTCGTCGAGCACAACGAAGGTTCGGCATCGTCGTCTGGCACGACGACGAAGGCGACGGGACAGGGTCGTCTTCCTTCCTCCTCGCTCTCGACGCCCGGTCGTCGGCTCTCACGGGTGACGGGAAGGGGAAGGGTTTGTGCTTGTTTCCTTCGATTTGGTCCAGCAAGTCACGACGTCGTCTGCTGCTGTGCTCGGTAGCCTTCTGCGGCTCTTCGCTACAGACAAAACGACGCGATCTCTGCATCTCCCTCCTCTATCCGGAGCTTCCCGCGACCTTGCAGGTCTCCGTGATCCAGCAATCCTGCAACCAGCTTGACAGGTGCCTTGTGACAATTTCTGTTCTCGCGGTACCTGTCTGATGCTGTGCTCGGATTCCATTGTGGCAGAGCGCCAGCTGCTCCTGTTCTTGGAGTGCCTGAAGCACGATTATGGCATCAGGGCATTCCTATGTTGCCGCCCTCTCTGGTGGAGCGGCCTCTGGCTCTGCCGCTAGCTCTTTTTACTTTCCTCAATCTTTTCATGAAGCTTTGGAGTTTGGAGGGAATCATCAGTTTATTAGAAAGCTTGGTCGTAAGAACAGTAAACCTGCACTCTTTCTCACGGATGAAGAAAACAACATCCTTGCCTCGTCTTGCCGCTTTGTTCTTGTGGGTAAGTTCTTATATGGACATCCAAAAATGGAGATTATTAGAAAGGAGTTTGAGTTGATAAAACTTACTGGTAACTGGAAAGTCGGACGGTTGGATGGGTGACATTTCCTCATCCAATTGTCCAATGATGCCGATTACACACAGATTTTTGCCATAAAATTCATAAAGATTGATAATCGTTTCATGAAGATACTTAAATGGACGGTCGATTTCGATCCAAAAGCTGAATCACCCATAATCCCTGTTTGGCTTACATTCCCTGGCTTGAAATATCATCATTTCCACGATGAAACTATTTACAATATCGCTTCGGGCTTTGGCAAACCTCTTAAGAGTTGATAATCACAGTTTAGACCGCACTAGGCCTTCTGATGCATGTGTTCTTGTGGAACGAGATGTTACAAAGCCCTATCCTGATGAAGTGGATAGGCTCTAATCATACGAGGTATTGGCAGAAGGTAATTATGGGGCCTCATCCACACTACTGTACTCATTGTTGTATGTTTGGACACAATTCTACTGTTTGTTATAGATTGCATCCTCATTTAAAGCCTGCAGTTACTCAAGGACCTCTTATTTCCCGGCCACTTACCAGTTCTGACCCATTAGCTGCACCTGTGAATGAGCATCTTGATCACCATCGCCCACCCCTCTTCAAGTTTCCCCCCTTGTCCATGATGCAGCTGATACTACGAACTTAACCGAGGAGGTTCAGCCCCTCCAATCCAAAGAATTGACCTCATTCTTGCCTTCTGCTTCTCCTGCTCATAAGACTACTGATGCCCCCTGCTTTTATCTGATTAAGAACCCCTCCCCATTGAGAAGAGGGAGGATGTGGCTCCTCTTATTTCTCCTCCAGCTATTGATTCACTTACTGATGGCCCGAATTCTCAGGGACAGGATGTGGCTCCTCCTATTTCTCCTCGAGTCTTTGATCCAGTTACTGTTGTCACTCATGTTTTGGAGTCTGAACAGATTATTCAAAAATACAGCAGGAAGAGAGGAGACCACCAAGTATTGATAAATTGTCCTACACAAACACCGGAACTCATCGTTGCATCTACTTTTCCTTCTATGGATCAGATGAACCAGTCCTCAGAAGAAGAATGGCAAGTATACACTTCTCGGCAGAAGAAGAAGCCTGAGGGTACGCTTAGAGACTTAATGAATGATACCTCAGTCACTCCTGGTAATGGAACAACACTTAAGAGTTTGTTTTCTAGATCCGCTCCAAGAACCAGAGGAAGAGGAATGGCTAGGAGACTTCGTCCTTAGACACTGTTATTTGTTTTTTTTTCCTTCTGTATCCTTTTGTTTTGAGCTCTTTCTGCATTTTGTATCGTATGGGTATGGCTTCATCTATTGGGCCCTATCCTAAAAATTTCTTTTGTATCCTCCTTATTTCAATAAAATAGGCCCTTGGGCTTTCTTTTTAAAAAAAAAACATCGTAAAACCTAGCAGCCATACATAAGAATAACACTAGAGTAATACCACTAAAAAAAACCATAGCGAAACTTAAAAATAACACAAAAATCAAAAGAACAGATAATAAAAACATAACAGTACCACCACAATAAGAGTAACTAAAACACTATCATACTAGATTAACAAGCCTTAAACCCAACCCCAAAAACACATAGTAACCCAGCGTAACATCAGAATAACACGAGAATAATACAGTAAAAACTAAGAACCACGCATAAGAATAAGGCTATAATGATACCATTATACAACACCCTAAACCCTAACACAGAACTAAATACTCATTTCATTTTCGACGTCCGGCGAGATTGATGGCTGCAACACCTCTAGCATTTTATCGTTCGGCGAGGAGTCCATCAAAACCCTAAACCCTAAGCCAATGCAACAGTAGTTATTAAGCTGGGCGTGACAAAATGAAAGGCGGCACGAAAACCTTTTAAGAATAAATTATCAGGTACAGAACGGGCCGGGCACCACTGTGTTTTTTTTCGTTAAGTTTACTGTGAGGTCCATACACGCCACGTGTCAGTATGTCATTCGTCTCCGCACCTATCTCTACGTTAGGAGTCCTGATGGAATATTTTGTCGTTAAGAGGAGGAAGGGCAACGGAGCTAGCAAGTCCAGCCGGCCGAGTATTTGGAAGAGGTAAGGATAGCTTTTATTTAAATAATAAAAATAAGAAGATATTTTATAATATATTTATTGAATAGAAAAATAAATATAATAAACTAATGAAAATTTAATACTTAATAATGAAGTTAAAAGTTTATTTAAAATAATTAATAAATTAATTTTGTATGTAATGTTTATGATAGATCTTAGCTTTAGAAGAGATGAAGTAAGCGCAAAATCTTATCGAATTAAATGTCATTAAGGTGAGTAGTTTTAATTCTAAATTATGATAATAATGTTGTATTTCTTTTAAATCAACCGTACTAGATATATCTTGTTACTGCAACTAGAATATGATTACTCTGGCTTATTATTGAATTTGATCATCTAGAAATGAATGTGAAAGATTTACATGGCTACACTTATGTATTACTCATGCATGCTATAAAAGAAATATATTTGATGATATATAGAATGTAATGAAATTATTTATAATATGCTTGCATGTGCAAGCTTGGCTATGATGGAGCACCCTTTGATGATACTAGTAGTGGAACACTAATGTACTCGGGCACGTAAATGGAAAAGAATATTGCTATTAAAGTACCTTAAGTGGTACAAATTTTTAGACAGTGTCTCGTGTGACGGTTGTATATATATGAGATGATATTAATATGATAATGATATAAAACCATTTAAATAACATGTCAAATGTTATTATTGGTTTATAAAGAAGCTTAACTAAAATGCATTTTATTATTTTTTTTCATTATGTTGAAGTTTAGAAGTATGAGTATTCACTGACTTGCTTAGCTCACAATTATTTTAACTAATATTTCATGTTTAATTAAGAGCGTGTTTGGGGCAGCTGCAGCTTATTCAATAATCTGCTGATAAGCAACTGATCCAAATAAAATGTTGTTCAACAGCTTATCTGGATAAGCTGAATAGCTTGTTTGATTTGTGTGCTTGAAAAACTGCTTATTTATAGTTGTTTCTTGATAAATGACAACTCTGCCCCTGTGCAGTAATGTTGATTGCAACAGAACTGTCATAGCTATGTATTGGATAGTTTAAAAGCAAAAAACTACTTCATATCAGTACAAAAAATACATACATCTCACTTAAAGGCAATAATTATTCCATCTAGAAATCTTTTGCAACATAGACAACCTAATAAAACGTGACCACCCAGTAAGTCATAAATGTATCCATATACCAATTAATAAGTAAATACAACATCTAGGACTCGAGGCATGCCACTCAAACTCCCTTTCAAAACTATCATTCTCACGATACTCCCTCTAGAACAAAGCTCCAGAACAAACCATCAACCCAATTTCACCCATTCATCGAATTCTCAGTAAAACAACCAACCTTAATAATCGCAGGAAGAAAACCAAAATCGCATGAAGAAATCGAAATTACCATAGGAATAACTTCCACACATTGTTGAGCGGAGGAAGAAGAGAAAGAGATTGTACGCATGAAAGGGATAGAAGGCGATAGAAGGTTACTGAGGGTGAACGATGCTATTGGAGAGAGGCATGGCAAGGGAGACGAGAGTGAGAGAGATCAATGCAAGGCTCGGGTCGAGGGCGAATGAGACGCGAGGGCAGTTAGATAAAATACAAGCGAACGTACGCGGGCAGCGGGGTAGATCCCGCGACCGCGTTCGTTAAACAATCGAAACCGACGTTTCTCAAAGCACACCCCAAACGCTTTTATCAAACGGGACATTAGCGTTTTCAAAACGCCGCCCTCGATTTAAATCCGCCCAAAACGGGCCCTACATTATCAAAAGATGAGCGATAGACAAGAAAACGTTTATAGAATATACAGACAACTATCAATGAGGTATTTTAATTGTATTGTTTTAATATAATTTGTAGTGTCTCTTTATTTGTTAAATTGTAGACGAATATAAAAAATTTAATTCACACCGTCCAACTTTCTATACCTACCTTAGTTTAATTCCAAACTCTGGGTCGGGTCGTGACACAACATGAGGTCAACTTCAAAGTAAGGTGAATTTCAATCAGCTCCTTAGAATAAACTTTGAGCATATCCAAAAATATCAAAACCATCAAAAAGGCAAAGGGCGAAGTCAATTACAAGGGCAACTAAGAGTCGGTGGGACAACGAGAGACGTAAACCACAATGTTGAGATGTTAACCAAAAAACCAATAACAGTGGTGCAAATGAGCCATCATCGGAGAGTCGACACGACACCCATATATAGCAAATCTCTGGGAAGAGATTCAAGAGCTTACATCTTAAAAAGTCAGACAAATTTAAATCATCAACATTGCCTTAGAGTAAAGCAAATTGATCGTGTCGGTCAAAAATGAGGTCAACAAATACTTTAACCCTTCTAGAGTTAATGAGTATCCAATAAAATTATTTTAGAGCTCTCATATCCAATTTACTGTTTCAATAGTTTTGATGAATATGAACATAAGAAACACAATAAAAAGTTCTTAGTGGAAGCTAAATGTATGTTAAGCTACAAAAATTTTAAAAGGTTTCAATAGGTATTTAATTTTAAATTAATTTACTCAAAATTATACCAAGATTATTAAAATTAAGGTAGCTTCCCCTAAAAAAACTTTCGGAACATTCATCTCAAACAGTAAGGCCTATGAAGCATATTTTTTTTATTTATGCTGCCCCCAATTTAATATGGAATATCAATAAAAGATTCATGCATTTTTTTCTTTTAAAGTAGAAGATAGCTTATTAAAATATTTCTTACAAATTTCAAACCTAATATAAGTGTTGAATAGGGTAAGGATCATTTCATCAGATACAGGGAGAGTTGTCTAATATCAGATTTTTTCGCAAGACAAATAGCTATGTAATGCAATAGCAATTATCCAAGAAAATTAACAAACCATCTAGCCTCATTAATATTAACTGGGAATGTTTTCACACATCAATATGAGCATCAATCAAACTAAGCAGAAAAGCATTGAGGCTTTTGAGTGACCTGGGAGGTAGAATACTCAGTATGTGGACATTTAATAGACCTCACACTTTATCAACTTTTATTCATTTGGAAGATGCAATAAAGATGGATTGTTTTACAATAAAGGATGGGTGACCCATCTATACACAATGGAGCCAAATGTGTGATACTTTGCATTCATATTCTCATTTCAAAGAAATAAAATTGAGGGAAAAGATTATTACAAAATTTGGTTTGAATAAAATTTAAGTTTTATTCATGTGAAATTTTCTTCATCCTCATAGGATAATAGCCCTTGATCAAGTGTAGGATTTGGAACATTCCAGAATAAAATATCTTTTAATTCAAATAAAAGGCATATAATTTGGTCCACTCATTTCATCAATTTCTCATCTCTTTAACTAATAATATGATTGGCATGTTTTCAGATTTTCTACAAATTTGGCTTCATTCATTGGCGTGATATCTCAATTACTATGACCTTTTTTCCCTACTTATGATGGAATTCATTAGAAGATTAAAGATTTTCACTATAAACAGAATTTTATTTCTTTATATTAACTACATTTCGTGTTGTTTAAATTTTTGTCGTTTTGTTTGCTTTCCTATGAGAGGCATGTTTATTCTTGCATTTGAGCATTAAATTTTGGGTCTCTTAAAAATACATTACTCTTTTTTCCATGCAATCAAATACTACATATTATAACATTAAAAATCATATACACTTCGGCGTCATGCGTCAAATAGCCCACAGAAGGTAATCCAAAAAATTGAAGTACAAAACTTTAGATGGGCACTTAAACCAAATGAACATGACCAAATCCTAAAGTTCTACATTCCCAAACAAAAGAGACCATGAGAAACAAGGAGTCCAAAGAGGATGTTAGAGAAATTGGGATTCCTTGACTATGGTTAGAATTTGAAAGCTAACTGTGAATTTGAATCAAATACAAAATCTTCACCAAATCTTAAGGTGACATGAAAATATCTGGTTGTGCTTTCATAGGTACTTAAACCCAGGCTTTACGATCAAATTCATAATTCAAACATCTAATTACTTAGTCGCCGAGTTAACCATGACTAAAATATGATGCATTGAGAAGTTCTCTCCATTGAATGTTAGATGCTTAACAGGCAGTTTTACGCAGTCCTTAAAATAAAAAGTTGTGTCCATAATAACAATTTTACAAACTAAATAACAAAAAAAAAAACAATTATTCATGTTAGTATCCATGAACTACGTTCTTGTTACAAGTTCTCATAGAGATGATAAAAGAAAGAAAGGCATTCCAAAACATAATAGAATTTCACAATCATCAACAAAGATTAACATACCATACCTTTAAAGCTGTGATTTTATCTAACATTGACGATACCTTTAAAGATGTAAGAAGTGGGCAACAATCCTGATAGAGAATTTCATACAGATGAGAAATTTGAATGTTAATATGATGACAAGAGATTGAAAATAAACAAAAAGATGCATACAGTAAAGAGACTCCTACACTGATATGACTATTGAAGAAAAGATAAGACATTAAGTAAAAAGATTTTTAAATGACCAGCAAATAACAAAGAGAAATGGAAAACAAGTCAAGCGATGTTTGTAGACAAGACATTAGAGTTCCCGGAGCTATTCTTGTCTACAGTTCACTGAATACTCTTAATGTAGTTCTTTTCAGAACATTTCAGGTACAATTTTGGTTTTATACTGAGGTTAATAATCATTGTTTGTTAAATCACACCAAAATTGTTTTATAAACATGGTTTCTATCTTAGAAAACACTCTAAGTGATTCATTGAGAAGTTCAATATACCATATGAAGCAACTCTACGAGTCTAATAACAAACTAACAATAGAGCAAAGCATCCATTACCCTTGTATTGACATTGGTCAACTTAGGTGCTTTTATATCATTATTCATATTGAACGCATCGATTATTGGCACTGAAAAAGCCTTAGCATATGGTACCAAATCATGCTCATTTGGATAACAAAAACTTTGCCTACCAATTATTTGCTTTTTTGAAGACATAATTGTTTTAATTTTATCTTTAATAAAAGTTTCAAGTCGAGTCCTGATTAATGCACAGAGGTTACTTGGTTTCTTCAGTAGCTGATTGGGCTTCCCCCTTGACTTAGCTAGAAGGAGGTGGCAATGTCTTCACGTTTGTCTTAACTAGTAAACCAATGAAAGCTCATACAAGTTTGTTTTGGAAACTATGTTGCTCATTTGCATGATTTTTTTTTACAATTTATATTTGCAATTAGCGTGTAATTTGTGCATTTTTTTTGCATATTTTGTTGCTTTATTTCAGTCCCAATAATATTTTACTCAATGTTAAGTTTCAAGGCAGATTCAATAGCGCCTCGGCATAACCCCTGCAGAAGAGGTACCAGAAAGCAATGTCAGATTTCAGTGTAAAGGTGGTTTATGGGAGAACACAGCCAAGAGATGTCCATCATCACATTAAAAAAGACATGTATGGGCAATAATTGAGGCATTAGAACGAGCATTTTTCACATCCATCATGCTAAGAAGAGTGTATAAAGATGTTGATTTAGGTTCCATACATGAAAAAAAAAGTCCCATAAAAAGGTCAAAATAAAATCCTTAATGAGTCAAGAAAGATGCCTGATGGCGGTTCTTAAATTTTATTATGGCCTCAATTTTTAATTTATATTTCTAACATCACCATCATCAACATCATCATCATCATCATCATCATCATGATTACTATTATTATTAAATAGTTACACACATGCATATACTATGTTAGTTTATTCTTATTATGCTATCTTTAAAGCATGTGTGTGCGCTCCTCGCAGTTTATTACTTTAATTAATAATTATATTTTTCTACATCACATTTATGTAGTACATAAGGTCAATTTTGGCCATATTGGTGCACTAATTATATTCGGTCATTCCATTTTGTTGATGATAAATTGGATACCTTTAGTCAATTTTTTTTGTAAAACTACAACCACGTGTTTATCTTGTTGACATGTTCGACCAGAGTTGTCTTGAGAATCACACATGTATGTCAAAAATCAACAATAAGATTAAAAAAGGAAGAAAATAGTAGAGGGTCAAGGCAGACGACGTGGGATCTTGTTGTATTTTTTTTAGAAACAAGGGACCTAACTAGTTGATGTAGAAAATGTGAAAACATCATCATCCATGGCCAATCACAGCTTGTAAATGGAAGGAATCTACTTTCTAATCATCATAAAGAATAAGGACCTAGTGGAGTTTTCTTAGAAGAATAGAAGTTCTAGAACCACTTTAAGGCAAAACAGACATAAGAGCAATTAGAAATCTAATCAAGTGAAATGAAGAGATGGCCTCCTGAGGGGTAGTGAACATCGAGGAGTTAAGCTTGTGAAAAATATAAATATGATGTTGAATTGTATATACATTAGACAAGAATCACAAAGCCGCACATGCAAAGGCCATATAACTGAGCTAAGTTCACCTCTTTATGACTTTGAAAAGCAAACGATGATCTGCCCCCTCGAAGATCCCAAGCACATATGATGCCTTGTTGATTAGCTCCAAAAATAATCTGCAATACCTTAACAAAAAGAGGCTCTGTAAAAACTAAAATAGAACATAATTAGCACTAGCGCCAAAAGGGAAAGATTCCACTACAAAGAGCAATTACCATTCATCGGAAAAGCATTTACAGTAATTTCACATTGATATAGCAAAATTATAAGGGGGCATGATGATGGACAATGCAAAGTCTGCTTAATTATGTCCGAAGAGGGCATCATAGCTAGGAATAGTTTAGAGTCGTGATGGAAATGGGAGAGACAAAAGGTCTGCTTCTATAGAACACAGTTCATGTCATTATAAATATGCAAATAAATTGAAGGACTAAAGTAATTCATTTCTAACCCGATCTTCAATATCTAATTCTATGCTGTTAAGAGGGCTCTCAAAGCTAGAATTCAATCTTCGGCAAGGAAGATTGCTGAGCCGCCTATCCCATATGTAAATAGCACCATCCAATCCAGATGCAAGCAACCTACAAAAGATATAAGAATGGAACAATAATTATTATAATGGAAGGCACCAATTGTAAGAAAAATAAGGAACAATATGATGCCAAAGATAAAGCTTTCATAAATTAAAACGAAGGAAGAAGAAAATGCATACCATGTAGCACCAATTTCACACACACACCCCTCTCCCCTCAGCCCAACCGTTTTGTAAATAAATAGTTATACTCATACGACATTCATGGCATAAATGAAAACTATAACAATGTTTACAATATAAAAGAAACATAATTAGTATACCAAAGATTGATTATATGATATGCAATTTTAGATGGTTTGATATTAATGATAATAGAACACAATGGAGAAAAAAGATTCATGCAGCCGACCCCACTTAGTGGAATAAAGGTTTTGTTGTTTTTGTTGCCGCTGTTATTGTTGTTGATATTATTAGAAAATAAGGTAGCACTCAAATAAAAAGGCTTTAAGTGACTTGGTTCTATAATACTGAAGAATTAAGAAATAGATGATAATTTAACTTTGAAAGTTAAAAGTTAACGATTAAATAGAGGAGTGCTTCAAGAATATTCTGTGATAAGAAGATATCTAATGTAAAATTATTTTCTGACGGTGGAACTTGGCATAATCTATTTGTCCACGTAATAATTTTGGATTGAAGCTGTAGTTATTTTAATATGGGCAGCAGACTGCAGTTATGATTTTCTATCCTTCGCCCGGGGGGCAATTGGCTTTATAGTTATGTGATTTAAAATTTTTCATCCAGTGCTTCAATGGGTGGCTCGTTATTGCCAGTTTTTCCTTCAATTTTGAGCAGTTGATTATGGGATTTTATATTTTATAACTAAGAAAAAACAATAGCAAAACTTGAAAAGGAATGTCCGATTTGTCTACAGGACTGTCTATGTTGTAGATTGGCATCTTTAGCCATCTGGCAGTGTATTTGAATTACTGTGCTAAACTTGTGGTTTCTTAAAAGTAGCGAGTTCTGATTAGTGGAGCATATTTATCGCACCTTCTACTACAAGTGCATGATCATCTGTGGTGGCCTCTGGATTTCTACTCGGCTAGGTTCATCATATGGATGCTAAGCATTGGGAAATTAATCACAAACAAGAAGAGTTCTCAAATTGAAAATTTAAAAAATAAAATAAAATAAAAAATAAACTGGCTACTGCCTTTTGATATTTTCATTTCAATATCGATTAAGCTGAACCTTGTGTAAATCTGTTTATTATTAGCCAAGACGAATAAAGACTCTAAAATAGATATTTTGAGGAATGTGATTATAAAAACTTTCCTCGAATAAATTGCTCCTTTCAACTCTCAAACTTATAGGAGCAAATTAAATGTATGACTTCTTGGGGTACAATGCAAAAGCAACTTCAAAAGCTCAAGAGATATCCATTTTTTTTTACCAGCCATAAAGCCAATTTTTCTTAAATAGGTATTTTTTTTTAAATTTATTTGCAAAATTTGATATTGGCTTATTTATTACTCATAATTATGATATAAAATTAACTGTTGGGAATCCAATAGGTCAAAATTTTAAATACAGTTGCTCGTTGGTATGTGTTTCTAATTCATCAATAAATTTCTTGAATTATTTCACCATTTCATTATTAATTAGATTTTAACTTTGTATTATCACTTTACATTTAAATAAAGTTCAGCACTTCAGTTGGTGACATATGATCAGTGAATCTTTAGTTTCCTTAAGAATAAATCATATTACGCACCACATTAGTTGTCATTAGAAAACCCTAACCTTAGATTATCCTTAATCAACATAGAGGTTTAAAGGTAAATTTTGCAAATCCTAAAGTAGGGACCTCCTTATGTGCTCCAAGTTTCACTTGAGCAAAACCGATCGAAAACGACGCTCTACTATGTTGACATTGCTCGAGATGAACTTGAACCAGACCACTATCAACATAGCATAAATATTGTCTGATTATAAATTGAATTGTATCGACACATTTGGAACGTCAAATTTGCCTAAAAGCAACATCAATAATATCAGGTTTCCACATAAATGCAGAATGCAAAATACAAAAATTTATGCGAGCAACAATATGTGTGAGATGATGACATAAATTTTGAAGAATGAGATTCGCAATTAATTAAATTAAAAAAATAAAAAAGTAATATATATATATATATATATATATATATATAGAGAGAGAGAGAGAGAGAGAGAGAGAGAGGAAAGAGCATCTCGTGGCTCCCTACGCGTTAATAATAAAAAGATGATACAAATGTGGGAGGGAGAAAGGATCCCCATCTAAAAATAAGAAAATACATAAAATCTCCTAGGGGTTCAGTACTCCACAGTACAACTCCACACAAAAAAAGATAAAAGAGTACAAATAAAAACAGATAAAAAGCCCAAAGAAAATAAACCCGTAAATCAGCAGAGAAATAAGATCCAAATGTCTTGTGTACCAGAGGGACAGATAATTCAGCATCAAATGAAACTGCAGTATCAGTCAGCATCTAAATAAAGATTCTATGTCAGAATAAGGTTTGTTAAACCAGCAAAAGTATCTCAGTTTGTCCAACCTCCAAAATTGAAAGAGCCACCTGCGTCTGTAGAGAAAACAAAAAGAAAAAGAAACCAGCCAAATAGAACTGAAACCGAGAAATAAAGTACCATCAACCCTCTCCCAAATATTAAGTTTCAGTCAAACTCTAATATAAGGAATATTTAACATATCCCCAAGTAGAAAGGAATTGAGAATAGTGGGTGGATTAATGCCAACATTCACACCATTAGAACCATACTTAGAGAGCCAATCAGCAGGTCGATTTCCTTCTCTAAAAATAAGTGAATACCGTATATTAAAATGATTTTGATTGATAATATCATTAATACGATGTAATAAACACACCAGGTACCAAGGTGGTGTAAAATTTAGAGTAAAAATGTTGAAAAGAACTTCAGAATCAGTCTCCATAATAATATCAGTAAGATGAAAAGATTGAGCAACCAGTAATGTTAAAATAGCTGCCCAGCATTCAGCTTCAAGAGGGGAGGAGGCCACCACTGGAGAAGAAAAATAAACTAAACATTTGCCAGAACTATCCCTAAAAACACCAGCAGCCCTGGCAGCACTGTTGAACCAACTTCCATCAAAATTAGCTTTCCGCCAACCAAAAGGTGGAAGCTATTTCATCAAAATAGGACGTTTAGCATCCTCCGTAGCCAATTTTGAGGAAAGTGCTCTAAAAGTCTTTTGATAGTTAGCCAGGATATAAGAAATAGTAGTAATGGGGGAAAGAGGAGAATCATTATATTTATATGCATTCCTAGCCATCCAAATAAATCATAACAACATAAGAGGAAAATAATGCAGCTTTATAGGAATGTGTAGAACAGCTTGCCAATTTGTAATTATTCTGTCCAAACAAAAGTTAGGCGGCTAATGAACAGTAAAATAATTTCCAATATAGTTCCAGATTTCCTTAGCATATTGACAATCATAAAACAAATGAGAAATGGATTTCACATTTTTCTTACATATATAACAACAAGAAGCCAGTTTTAAACATTTCATTTTAAGTATATCATCCAAAGGCAAAAGAAAATGAAAAAACCTCCAAAGAAAAAAAGAGGTAGATACTCCATTTATATATATATATATTTTTAAAGCCCTAGGGCCTATTTTATTAAAATAAAAACGGTTATAGAAGCTTGAGGAGAGGGCCCAACAAATGAAGCCCTACCCCTACGATACAATGCTAACAAAAGAATCCAATGATCAAAACAAAAAAAGAGCATTAACAATGTCTAAGAACGAGATCGCGAAGGCAGTCCTCTTGCTTTGTTTCTTGGTGATCCATAAAGTAATCTCTTCAGTGCTACTCCATTTCCATGAGGTAGCAAGGTATCATCAAGTATAAGTGTACCCCCAGGCTTCTTCTTCCGTCGAGAAGTGTAAACTTGACATTCTTCTTCATTTTCATCTTCTTCTACTTCTTCGGCTTCTTCCTCTTCTGTTGACTGATCATGCTGATTCATAACAGTGGGTGCAACAATGAGTATAACTTGGGGGTTTCTTCTTTTTCTGCTAAATTTTTTAATGTATCGGTCAGAGTCGACAGCTATAGTAGCCACCTGGGCGGTTTGCACCACAGGAGGAAGGGCCACACTTCCAGCTTGTTCAGTAACAACTGTGTTGGTCATTTGACTAGCCACCGGAGTGGCAATTTGTGCAACCTGCGGAGGAGTCTCCCCGACAGCCTTGTCAACTGAGTTTAAACTGTTGAACACGTTATCAGCATCAGATGCTACCCTTATCTCCTGAATCAGGGTCGCATCAACTCTTTGTTGGGAAATCCCAACAGCAGCTAAAGAAGGCCCAAAAGCCCTTTTTCTTGAGGGATGATGCAGTTTATAACAAGTGTCCATAATGTGCCCAAACATTTTACAACCTCCTGCCAAAACCCATCCTCATCATCTGTGATCCAAATTCGATCTACATCTGGAAGAGTGATATCCCTCTCCACCTGAACCCTGGCTCCATCTGGTGAGGCCCTATCAAAAGTAGGTGAATCAACTCTGATAGGAGTACCAAGAGCTTGGCTGATGTTATACAAAACATTTCGGTGGTACAACTGAAAGGGAAGTCCAGGAAGCTTGAACCACATAGGAACGATAGGAGATTCCTTAGATGGGTCAAAATCAGGAGTCCATTTGATAATCTTCATAGGATTGTCCGCTACCAAAAGAAATTGTTGAGCAAAGATTCTTGCATAATCTTCTTAATTATATAGTCTAATAAGTAAATGTTTGTCATCCAACAGCCCCAACTTCCATGCTCCAATGAGCTTCAGATCCTCAAAAAACTTTCTAACAAAATCCATCTTGGGATGACCAAATTGGAATTTCCCAATTAAAGTGAACTTAACGACGATCGATAGAGCCTTCATTTCTTGGGTAGTGAAGATAACAGCAGGTTTCTCATCATTTTCACCTATCGGCCTAATAAAAGGGCACACTATTTTTCCAGCCACAGCATTATGTAATGCTTGTGGAAAAAAAAAGATGATCAAAATTTTTGTCGGAGGTGTGATCTCTGCCCACTACTCCAGCATAAGTAGACTTCGCCCGTTGTGCATAACTCTGCACATTAACGGGGATAGAGAAGGTAGTTGCCATGAAGACAGGCACAGAAAACCAGAAGCAGAGAAGAGACTCACTGTCACCGAAGTCAAGGAGGCGGGAGATGCACAATGATCGCAGCAGACGTCTAACCGGCAGGCGAAGAAACCTGCAGCGAGCAGAACTCGCTCGAACGACGAACTGTGGCCACTGTAGCACAGCCGCAGAAAACGATCGAACTGTAGCAAAGCAGCCGTAGAAATAGGTCGGCGCCCGATGCGAGCAAGGCGAACTTCTGTTCGAGCGAGGCCCTTCAATCAGCAGAGCAACCCTTCGCTGCGAGCACAAACCCGAGCCAGAAAGAAGGCGCGAACCCCTTCTCGCAGTGTTAGCCGATCGACACTGGGCCTCGAGATGATAAGGGAGTAGATGCAAACCCCTTCTTCGAAGCGAGCGAGACGGCCGATCGACGGCCGGAGAGATAGCGCACAGACGCGAGATGAGCCGATCGATGGACGAAGCACAGACGACGAAGACGACCAATCTAGTGCTCGACGAAGCCGAAGCAAGCAAAGTTGATCACCGGGAATCGCCATAGCGAAACCCTAGAGCTCGGGACGCCGTTATACGTAGCGAAATTTTATGCCCCGTCATTATATATATATATATATATATATATATATATATATATATATATATATATATATATATATATATATCACTAGGGCCATATTCATTAAGATAAAAAGAGGGTTACAAAACAAGTAGTATGAGAGGCCCGATGATGGAGCTCTACTCATAAGAAACAAAGAGCAAAAAGCTCAAACAAGAAGTACAAACGATAGGACAAAAATAAAACATGCAACTAACACTTTCTCAGTGGACGAGGTCTCCAAGGCCTTCCTCCTCCATGGGTTCTTGTAGCGCATTCAATAATCAAACTCTGGAGAGATTCTTCATTACCAGGAGAGACCAAGGTGGCATCCATAATATTCCCAAGTAGCATAGTACCCCCAACCTTCTTCTTCCGCCGGGAGGTGTATACTTGCCACTCATCCACCGAAGGGTGAGCCGTCCGAAAGGTTGCTGCAGTGGTTTGTTCTAATACTTGAGATTCTCCTACCCCTTGAGCGGGTAGAACAACCAAGGTACTATTAGCCAGTAGATTTTCCTCAGTAGGAGCAGACACATTTTCCGTCGTCAGATTATGAGTGTTTGTTTCTTCCTTGTCTTCAGATGTGTCAAGTTGGGGAGTCTGAACTCCCTCCATAGTAGTGGGTACCTGAAATGGTAGTATAGTTGCTCCAGTAGAAGAAGGCTGAAAGGTGACCACGTCCTGCTTATCAGTAGCATCTGCCTGATGTTCCTCCATCGGTCGATCCTTCTCACCCTGATCTGAAACTGAGGAAGGCGGTATATCCGCCGCAGGAATGTGTGGGCCAGTTGCGTTTGTACGGAGAGGTTTTAGATTCGGATGCAGGTGGTAACACTGTTAGTGAGAGTAGCCAAACATATGACAATGTGTGCAGTACAAAGGTACCTGTTCAAGCTCTGCTGGTTGCCAAAATTCCTAAGGTTGTGTGTTAATCCAAAGCTCTTTCGGGTATATATATAAGGTTTTATTAGTTAAAAAAACAAATAAACCTATTGTCTGCTCTCCATTCATCACCTCTCCACCCCGTACACACTGACGTACAAACCGAATTGGCCTCACAAAATCAAGGTTGGCTCGATTTTTTTCTGAAATCACCCTCTAGATCCTTCTGCTCCCACAACTCTCTCTTTCTTGCTCACTACAGCACCCCCCTCGATCCCTCTCTCTCGCTCCATGTTCTTGTATCCCTCTTACTAAACTCACGCTCTCTCCCGCTCTCATACTTCTCTCGTTGATACCAGCCACCTCAACGCCCCTGATACTTGCTCGAATCCAAGGCAACCATTCCCATTATTCGCCGATACCTTCCCTTTCTAGTGCTCCTCACTACCTCGCAGCAGTTCTCATCTCCCTCCTCATAAACCCCATGGCCACCAACTAAGCCACCTCACTTGCCATAGTTTTCATCGGCAAACAGCCCAGTGAAGCACTCCCCCACCTTTTCCTCCATACCGTTCATAGAACTTTCTAATTTCTTCCATTTACAATGACTTTCTCACATGAATACCTTCAAACACTAACTCTGGTGACACCGCATCTCGCTACGACACGCTCAATTAGAACATGTATGTGGCATTTAAGTTCTAATGTTGGTTGTTTGATTAAGGGAGCTATGGAATCATTGGTTCTTCAAAAATTATAGTTGTCATTTTTGTTATTTGATGAGAAGTTCTATTAGTGTATGTGTGCGCGTGTGTTTGTGCATTAAAAAATAAATAAAAGAAATAAAGAGAAAATATGCATGCTTAATGTCATCATCATCTCACACATATAAAATCTAAACACACTAAGTACTCATCCTAGTTGTTCCATTGGGGCAGAAAAAACTAGGTATGAGTACCCGTTATAGTTGTTCCAACGGGGCAAGTAAATCCTGTTATAAATATCCGTTCCCTTTGTTCCAACGAGGCGAGGAAATCCTATTTTGTTTATTTGTGGATATTGAAAGCCAATGCACATCTTGTTAGGTACGGTGAGTAAAATGAAATCTCGATTGTGGAATCGCACAACACCAGGCACACACACTAGGTCTGTAAACAAGTTAAGCTTGAGCTAGCCAACGCCCTAATGTTTGGCTCGTCTGAAATTATTTATGTTCGAATTTAGCTTGTGTTTGAAATTGTTCGTGAACAATAAGTTTGTGTTCGACTCGATTTATATATATATATAATCAGATATATGATACACCGTCTTCTCATCCGCTCTGCTAGGGTTTCGCCTCATGGCGAACCCTAGCGTCTGCTATGGTCCTCTACTCCTCGCGTTGCACCCTCTGCTTCGTCTTCGCCATCGATACAGCGTCTTCATCGTCTCCGATGGAAGAGCTCGCACCAGTGTCGAGCAGCTCGTCTGCTACAGGTTCGTGTCGAGCTGCTATCGGTTGCGCCCGATTCAATTCCCTGCGTTTTACAGGTTCGTGTCGAGCTGCTATCTGATGCGCTAGACTCGATTCCCTGCATCCTCTCTTTGTTCGGACCCAGCGACCCTAACCTCCAATCAGCGACCCTGCTGCAAGCTCAACGGAATTCACCTTGTCAACAGGCTTTGCGCAGCCGCAGAAATGGCCTCGGGTCGATCTTACGCCGACGCCCTCGCCGGCTACAAACACGCTGGCGCCCCTTCACGTTCTAACATGTTCCTGCAGAGATTCCATGATGCATTCGCGCAAGGCGTCGAAACCGGGTTTCTCAAAGAAGCATCCCGTAAAGACAGCAAACCTGCATTCTTTCTCACAGAGGAAGAAATCTCCACCCTAGCTGCACCCTCTCGGTTGTTTCTAGTGATTAAGTTCCTCTATGGTAATCCTAAACTTAAACTGATCCGAAAGGAATTTGAGCAAATGAAGCTGAATGGAAGTTGGAAGATTGGAAGACTGGATGGTTGGCACGTTCTCATCCAATTAACGGATGATGAAGATTACACACAAGCGTTTGCCAAAAGAATACTACGTATAGACAATCAGATGATGAAGGTGCTGAAATGGACCGTGAATTTTGCCCATCGTACTGAACCTCTCATCATTCCAGTGTGACAGCGCTTCCCAGATTTACAGGTTCACCTTTATGATCAAGCGCTTCTATTTACTTTCGCAAAGATACATGGCACACCCCTCCAAACTGATCCGCCTACAGAGCATTTAACTAAACCTTCTGAGGCTAGAATCTTGATAGAACGGGACATTACGTTATCCTTCTCGAAAGAACTATGGATTTGCACACAGCATCATGGATTTTGGCAACCAGCAGAACTTGAACAAGTACCTCTTTACTGCACCCACTGTCATATGTTTGGTCACTCTCACCATCAGTGTTACCACCTGCATCCGAACCTCAAACCTCCACGTACAAATGCTATTGGGCCACACATTCTTGCGACGGATATACCCTCTTCCTCACTATCTGTGATACCTACTGCAACGCTCACGCCGGAGACACTGCAAAAGACTATTTATGCTGATTCTGAGCATGTTAATAAGGATCAATTGTTGGAGAGTCAGGATGCGGCTGCTGCCCTTTCTTCTCAGCCTTCTTCTATTGGAGTAGGAACTACTGTGGAGGGTGCTCAGGCTTCCCTCCCTGACGTGATTGAACAAAGGGAAGAAGCGAATGTTCACATTCAGCTGACGGAGAATGTGCCTACTACTACCGAGGCTTCAAACAGTAGTTTTATTACTGCTACTACACATATACTAGTACCTACCGCCGCAACTGCACTTTCTTCCATAGTCCAGACCGACCAGTCTTCTCCAGAAGAATAACAAGTGTATACCTCCAGGCGGAAGAAGAAGGCTGGGGTTACTATGCTACTTGGGAATCTAATGAATGACACATTGGTCTCTCCTGGTAATGGAGAATCACTACAGAGCTTCATTATTGAATGCGCTACAAGAACCCATGGAAGAGGAAGGCCTTGGCGACCTCGTCTATAGAAAATGTTTTATTTGCATGTTTAACTTTTGTCCTATCTTTTGTACTTTTTTTGAGTTTTTTTGCTCTTTGTTTCTTATGAGTAGAGCTCCATCATTGGGCTCTCTCAAACTACTTATTTATAACTTTTTTATCTTAATGAAAATGGCCTTAGGGCTTCTTTTAAAAAATATATATAATCAGATAGTTTTTTAATGGTTCGCGATGTTGATTAGGACTCTGGGTTTCATTGGCGATTTCGTGGCGAACTCCTTCCTCCCCTCTCGTCCCTGGTGAGATCTCTCCTTTCCCTTCTCCCTTCCCTTCTCTCTTCTTCCTTCCTTTTCTGTCGTTCGAGAATGGCCTGCAATTATGCAGACGCAGTCACAGCTAGTCTCACTCCGAGTCCGAAGCGGAACTCGTGCTTCTTCCCACAAGAGTTTCATGATGCGTGGGAAGCAGGTGGAGGAAACAATACTTTCATCCGTAAATTGAGACGCAAAAATGGAAAGCCTGCTCTCTACCTCACAGACGAGGAAACGAACATTCTCGCCTCCTCTTGTCGACTTGTGTTGGTTGGGAAATTTTTGTACGGCCACCCTAAGATGGACACTATTCGTAAGGCTTTTGATTCACTGAAGCTCGCTGGACCTTGGAAAGTTGACTCACTCGACGGGAGACACGTTCTGATACATCGTACCACGGATATGGATTATACTACTGTTTTCTCTCGAAAGGTGATAAAGATTGAAAATCGACTCATGAAAATTCTTAAATGGATCGTTGATTTTGATCTTAAGGTTGAATCTCCTATCATTCCTGTTTGGATCAAATTTCATGAACTTAAATATCATCATTTCAACTATGAAATAATCTACTCACTGGCCAAGGGCTTTGGGAAACCATTGCGTGTGGACAATCCAACCTTAGAAACAACTCGTCCCTTTGATGCTTGTTTTCTCGTCGAACGGGACATCACCCAACCGTACCCTGATGAGATATGGATCGGTTCCGCACACAAAGGTTACTGGAAACCAGTTGTTATGAGTGCTCACCCTCCCTACTGCACTCACTGCTCCATGTTTGGGCACAGTCCTTCCATATGTTACCGACTCCATCCGCGTTTAAAGCCTCCAGCTTCACAGCAAGGCGTCAATACTGTCCAGCCGGCTCAACCTCTTCCTCCATAAAATTTACTTGCTATCTCTGCTGAGGTGCCGATTTCGCCACCTAATCCTATTAGCACTGCTGAATTACCACAGACGACAGCTCTATTACCGCAAGATGCTTCTCTACTCCCACCCCCTGAAATTTTACCTGACACTCATCAACTGCATCCTATTTGATGCACCGCAAGTTTTCGATGCTTCTCTGTTCCCACCCCATGAACCTTTACCTCCCACTCACCCATTAAACCCACCGGACACTCACCAATTAAATCCCGTTTCAGTCCCTGATGCAATTGAACCACATATGTTGGACACCTGCCCTCTTCGATTCCTCCTGAGGATGACACTACGTCTGTTGAGAATCATACCTTGCAGCCTCTGTCTTCTGAGGCTCCCTCTGCATCTGAAAATTTCGAGGCTCTCCCAAATGACATACCGTGCAATGAAGTTCTCCTTTCATCTGTCAGTCGCACCATCATTCCTCCTCCTCCTCCTCCAGATCCTACTTGCACCTCTTCTAACAGAAACTTTGTCGACAATGTTAGTGTTGCCTTAGAGGCAGAATGGCAAATTCAGCAATTCAGTAGAAAGAAAGGAAGATCAACAAATGTCATTTCACATGATTCCATCTTGAAGAATTCTGATTTTACCAATCAATCTGAAGAGAAACATCTCGAGCTTCCACCTATCACTCAAGTTACCAACCATACTATGGGCGGTGACACACGTTATGCTAGTACTGATTTAGAAGCTGATTGGCAGATTCAAAAGTTTAGTAGAAAAAAGGGAAGGAAAAAGGCGGACTTGCTCTTGATATACACATGCAAAATGTTGACATTACTTCTCATTCAGATGATGAGCACGATCCCCCACCCCCTAGACCTTCTCGACGGGGAAATGTTTAACATTTTGGTTTGGAACATTAGGAGGGTGGCAAACCCTAGCTCCCTTAATCGTTTAAAGCAACAGTGTAGGGTTCATAAGCTGGCTCTCTTTGCAATTCTAGAACCTATGGTTAGGCTGTTATTCTTCGTAAATTCAAACAGTATAGGCATTACTGTAATGCAAACAATAAAATTTGGATCTTTTGAAAAAGGAGTATTAATATTAATATTATGGAGGACGATATGCAGTTCGTACTATTGCATTATGAGATGGAAGAGTTCAATGGGTGGGCCACCTTTATTTATGCAAGTACTATATTGCAAGACAAATACCTACTGTGGCAAGAACTAATCATTATGGGGTCAACTATTAATTAAAACTGGTTTGTTGGGGGAGACCTCAATATGATTATGTCCCCTATTGAGCGCCGAGGTGGTGCTCGGGTGGATTCCACACTTATTACTCGTTTCCGTGATGATATTTCTCAGGCTGATCTGTTTGACTTGGGCCACACAGGCACTCCTTATACTTGGAGGAGGGGCTCACTCATGCAAAGGCTTCATAGATACTTGGGAAATGTTGCTTTCTTACATTATTATGGCATCACGAGAGTCCAACATCTCAATTATGCTTCTACGGATCATAATTCTATCCTTCTCACTTCATCTTTTCATCCAAAGCCGTCTCTTCTTCATTTTAAATTTCTCAACGTTTGGACCTCTCATCCCTCTTTTCTTAATTTAATTGAATAGGTTTGGCATACTGATTTGCCATGCAGTCCTTGGTACAACCTTGGGCATTTTCACAAAAGGTTGCTTCAACCCTTAAAAAAATGGAACTTCGATGTTTTTGGTAATATACATACAAGAGTACTTCTGACCCAATCTAGGATGGATGAGTTGGAGACGCATGTTATTTGTGACCCCACTCTTGTTGAGGAAGTTGCTTATGCTCACCATCATCTTTGGAAGAGATATCCTTAGAAGAGGATTTTCTGAGGCAAAAAGCAAATGACACATACTTCACTAATGGCGATCGTAATACGAGATACTTTCATGCTTCTATTAAACATAGAAGGAACATTAATGTCATACTCAAAATTGTTACTTCTGTTGGTATTCTCACTAATGCAGATCAAATTGGTTCCAACGCAGTTGACTACTTTACATCTCTATGTACTGAAGTTTCTTCGGTTCCTCCTATTGATGCCGACCTCTTTACTACAGAACGTGATTACGTTGCCTCCCTCTTGCTGTGCGAGCCTCCTACTGAACAGGAAATTTTTGATACTCTTAAAGGCATACATTCCCATAAAGCCCCAGGGTCAGACAGTTTTACCTATGCTTTTTACATTACTTTTTGGAACATTATCAAAAAAGAGGTTGTGCTAGCTATTCAATGTTTTTTCAAGGGTGAGGATCCTGGCAAGTATTTTACATCCGTCTTAATAGTCTTGATTCCTAAAAACACAAATAAAACACATTGGCAAAATTTTAGACCCATTTCTCTTACCACAGTCATTTCCAAACTCATTAGTAAGTTGATTGTGATGCGTTTACAACCGCACCTTCACACCCTTCTCTCTCCTCAACAATCGGCTTTTGTAAAAGGGCGGGATATTACGGACAATATTCTTCTTACCCAAGAACTCATTGAAGATCTTGATCGATCTTGTCGGGGTGGTAATGTGGTTCTCAAATTGGATATCAAAAACGCTTTTGACACTATTAGTCGGGACTTTATCCTACAGGTTTTGATGGATAGAGGCTTCCCTGTTTCTTTCTGTCGCCTCATTCAATGATGGTTTTCTAATAAACATTACAGTGTCCTTGTGAATGGGAATTCTTATGGCTATTTTTCAGCTCTGAGAGGCATTAAAGAGGGAGACCCTCTTTCACCCACTCTTTTTTATTATTGCATTTGATTATCTTTCTAGATTGTTTAATCAATCACCTTCATATGTGCCATCCTTATATACTTTATTCCAATAAAGCTATGTTTCAAGTCTCCTACTTGGCCTATGCTGATGATATGATTGTTTTTGGAAATGCTTCTAAACCTATCATTAAACGTTTGATGATCACCTTACATGAATTCCAACAGTGCACGGGCATGACTTTTAACTGTGATAAAAGTCAGATGTTTTTTGGAAAACAAGTGAGAACCTCTATTATTAATTGGAGTCTTTCTTATACTACTTTTCATGCAGCCTCTCTACCCCTCAAATACTTGGGGGTTAATCTTATTAGGGGAAGAATGAAACAGATGCAAATGGATGAAGTTATCAATAAGGTAAAGCAAAGAATTAATGATTGGCGGAATGTCTTTCTTTCTAATGGGGGTAGGCTCACTATTTTGTCTAGTATTTTACAGAGTATTCCTCTATATGCTTTGCAAGTCTTCAACACCAAAAAGAGCGCATTAAAGGAGTTACAGTTTATGTTAAATAAGTTCCTTTGGGCTGGTGGAGGTGCCAAGAAAATGTGGACTTCTTGGCCTTTTATTTGCAAACCTAAAAAAGCTGGTGGTTTCGACTTTAAAACTTTGCATCATATTGTGGAAGTTAACATGTATAAGCTATGGTTTAAATTTTGAATGGGCACTTCCCTCTGCGCTCAATTTACTTGGAAGGTTGAGGACTCGAGAATATGGAAAGCTATCTTGAAGGCTAGACCCACTGCTGTAAATTTTATTTTCTGGGATCTAGGTCAGGAAAATATTTCCTTCTGGTATAATAATTGGGGGTTGCCTGTTTTATCAGATTATCCTCATTCTCCCTCACTAAATAATATATTGGTCTTTGACTTGTGCATCAGTGGTAATTGGGATTTGACTAAATTGCGCTTTTTGGTAAGGGAAGACATTGCTATGATAGTCTCTACAGTTCCCTATGTCTCTCATAAACACGACACTCCCATTTGGAAGAAGAATTCCATTCAATCTATTAGCAAAAGTGATCTATAACAATTTGCATCATTTTTCGGTTTGGTATTGGGGATCCTGGATTTGGCACCAGACTTTTTCTCCTTCTATCACTTTCTTTCTTTGGAGATACTTCTCTTCCTTATTACCTCTGTATGATATTTTGAAACTAAAAGGCCTAAGAATGGCTTTATATGTGCCCATGTGTAAATCTTATGAGGAAGGTTTTCAGCATCTCTTTTTTTAGTGTGTTTTTCTTTTAATGTGTGGACTTTATTGGTTGTCCATTTTAATATTAGATGGACGCACGGTAGTCTTCTTATTAATTATCTCCTGGACTAGAAAAAGCTTGCTAAAGAAGGGCGAATTTCCTCTCTTCCCTTGGTGGTACTTTGGTTTATTTGGAATGCAAGGAACAATTATAAATATGACAATAATCCCCCTACCCCTCTCATTACTACTTCCCATGTTCTTTCTTATTTCTCTAAAGCTCTCCGTGCAATTGTTTGCTCTCACCCTCTTCCTAGAACTGTGAGGTCTCCCTTACTTATCAGGTGGGAACCACCTCCTCTAGACTGGGTGAAAGTCAATGTGGATGGGAGCTGGACCAATGTTGCTTCAGGTGTTGGTGGACTTTGCAGGAATCATTTGAGGGCTCTCCATTTTTATTTTGTTTCCCATGTTGTTGCTACCACCTCTCTCTTAGCTGAGTGTTGAGGAGTGCTCCTTGCTTTAATAGCTTCTCAGTCTTATAATTTTTCTTCATTTATTATTGAAATGGACTCCAGGATATCATATGACATTCTTCTGGGTAAGGCCCCCTCCCATTGGGAGCTTATCCCTTTGCTTAAGAGAATTAGAAAGCTTATTGTTTATAGAAATTGGAAAGTTGTTTGGAGCTTCATCCACAGGGAAGGCAACTCACCTGTTGACTAGCTTTCTGAGAACTTTGGTCCTGTACCAAATGTGTGAAGTTCTCCCCCCCCCCCTCCCGCCCGCCCCCTCCGTCTATTACTCACTGGTGACTCATTGGATCTGCCGTACATTAGACCTTAGAGTCTGCTCCCTCAAGTTTCTTTGCATCTATTTTACCACTTTTACTTATGACTGTTTAGGCAACAAATTTTCTTCCTCTACTGTTTTTTTTTTCTTTGGCAGCTAATTTCATTGCAGGTTATTTCAACTGCACCTCTCGATTGGATGTACTCTACGCTAGGTTGTTATCCTGATATCTGCTATTTTTTTGGATCTACTCTATGGGACTTCAATACTACTGCTTGCCATTGGATCTCCTTTCGGTGCACGGAGACACACTCTGCCATTTTGCACACAGATAACATCTTCTGCTCTTCATTTTTGTACATGGCCCCTTCGAATATACTCCTCTTTTGTCGATTCTTAATATTCATGTATTTTGGAGCTTTTGTTTTAGCATTGACGTCTTTTATAGGCTTTTTTGTGTGGAGTTATAATCAGGAGAGAGGAACCCCTAGAATCCATATGTAATTTGTTTTAGTGTTAGAAGGAGAGCCCCCCCCCCCCCCCAACACCCTATTTTGTACCAACTTTTTTTGAATTAACACGTAAGGAACTACTGAGTTGCTTTTTTCCATATATATATATATATATATATATATATATATATATATATATATATATATATATATATATATATTCATATTCGACTAAAAATTGGCTTTTTCATGGGCTCAACAAATTAAACTTAATATTAATTTTTTCATTAAATTCCTAAGATAGAAGAGAAGCAACAACATAGAGGTCCTAGAGCGAAGAGAGATTAATCAAGCTAATCAAGAAAGTAAATAAAAAGTTACTTATTAAATATTAACAAAATAAATGTTAAATAGCTCAATAGATATCATAATTAATATTTTATTTTCAATGCTTTTAAAAGACAAAAATTGAAGTACCAACCCTCTAAGTTGGCAAGCCTGTTTGCATCAAGAGACATGCCCTTTATATTTAAACAACAGACGGTATATAAGTTTTATTGATGTGGGAATAAAGATGAAAAAGTTAGTATTCATTACAAGTACATAGAAATAAGCTTCTCGTCTTTTTTCTCAATATTATTTTCTTCGGTACCTAATATTATTTTTTTGAGCTTACATGATATACAAGAAGCGATAAAGTGCAAATATTGGAACATGTAATTATTTAATTAATTAAACTAAAATGAGCGGAATATGATCGAACAAATATTTGTTAGTATTTGGCTCGTTCACAAATTAAGACAAAAAATTTGTTCGACTTCAACTAGCTCGCTTACCGAACAAATTGAACGCAGGCTACTTAACGACTTGAACACAAGCTAATAGCAAATGACGAACTATTTTGACGACCCTAAAGCACACCATGTTAGATGTGGAAGTAAGACCTAGTCTCCGATGTAGGCCCCCAAATCGACATGACACTAGGAGGATGAAAAAATTCAGACTAACAGAACCCGAGCAAATTGGTAATAATGAACAGTAAAAACGCTAATAAAATTATAAAAAAGCAAATAAGTACTCGCTCGGGTTGCTCCAATCTAGCGGGAAAACCTATTTTAAGTACCAATTTTGTTGTTCCAATGAGGCGGGAAAATCCTGTTTTGCTCAATTGCAGGTATGCATGCCTTGTTAGTCACAACGGGTTAAATCAAATTCTGATCATGTCCCACGTACACATCTTATTGGATGTAACGTCCCATTGCATTAACTGGGGGAGAGGAAATGAGGAAACCGAAGGAAAGGAAGTGAGGATTCAGTCAGTCAAAGAAGAGAGGGGAATCAAACAATTATGAAGCCGAAGAGAGGGAGGTGAGGCAAGAAGTCGGGAAACCGAAGGTAACTTTCGCTCTATAAACGGATGCGCATGAGGAAGGAAAAGGTGAGAACGACTTACTAGGGAGTCGAGCAAAGTGCAAACAAAAAGAGGATAATGTGGGAGGCAGCGACTGTGTCAAGCAAAAAAGAAGGCATTGAGAAGCTCTTGTGCCGTGCAAAGGCAGAGATGACATCAAGAAGCTCTCACGATGTCGTCAAGCTTCAAGCGGGCTAGGCAAGTTTGGTGCAAACGAGGAAGATGACGAAGCGAGCCTCCATTACAAGAGTCAAAGAGGAAGGCATTGCGGCTCTATGGAGGAGTCCTCGTGTAATTCAGCTCTAGCATGCAGAGAGGAAGAAGGGAGAAGAAGAGATGAGCTCTCACGATAGGGAATCAAAGCCAAAGGAGCTATTGCGTGCAAAGTGTGATCGGAATCGAGCGCAGAGCGGATTAGTGTGCGACCGAGTAAGTTTTAATAAAGTTAAGTTAATTGATTTAACAATAAAATTAATAGTAATATATATATATAATAAAAAATTAAGTGGGATTAAATAAAGTAAAATAATGACAATTTAATACTTAAATAATAATGAAAAGTTAACAATTTATTTAAAATAATAAATAAATTAAATTTTATATTATATTTATTTTTTAGCTTTCAATTTTAGAAAAGCGATCGTTAAAAAAAATCAAATAACAAATTAATCAACATCCATGTGAGTACTCATGTTATTATACTAGTAATATTTTGCTTCCACTAAACTAAATACATTTACTAGTATATCATTAGTTACAATGAAATTATTATAAACTCAAGACTAATTCTACTGTGTTTTTTTTCAAATCATAGGAATGATATGTGTGCACATTATTAATTAAATTATCATATATATTGAATGATTTATAAATATATTGTCTCATACGCAAATAAGAATGAAATATATTTCTATTAAATAGTGGTTTTCATAAAATGCTTGAATGTGCATGAATAAATATGATGTAGTCATTCTTTATGATACTAACGAGGGAACGCTAAGATGCTCATGCACGTAACTGAGAAAAAACATTGATATTGAAATACCTTTAGTGGCACAGTTTATAAACAATGTTCATGTGATGGTTGTTCAAATATGGAATGATATCGAAATACTATTGATAAAGTAAGATTCATTGAATATCATCTTAAATGTTAATACTGATTTGTTAAAAGTTTAACTAACATGCATTTTGCTTTTCTTTTTCTTGTATTATTCTAGTTTAAGAGAATGAGTATTCACTAACTTGTTTAGCTTATTGTTCTTAAAACTAACTTTTCAAGTTATATTAATTGAATAAAAGATGAGCGATAAAAGAGAAAATAATTATAAAGGAAGCGAACAACCAATAACAAGGTAAATTTAAATATGTTGCTTTAATTTAATTTGATTTGTGACTTTCATTTGTTAATAATTAAATTAAAAGATAAATATGAAAAATTTAATTCTCACCATCTAACCATCTTGTTAATTCCAAGCCCCGAACTGTGTCATCACAAAAGTAACATCAGAGTCAATAAGATTAATTAATGTAATATTGATGAAAGAGACAATAAGGTAATTTTAAGAAAGTGTTAATAAAAAAAATAAAAATTAAAAGTTTTAGTTAACTCAAATTAATAATTATGTTCATTCAAGCATAGTGATACACCCAAAATTATACAAGAACACCATCTGATAAAAACTTTATCAATAGCAAATATTGGCCTAATTAAATCATTTACGGTATGTTTATAAATTTTAAGGACGAATTTTTTGTAAGTGGAGATGACTGTAATGTCCCATTTTCATTAACCGAGGGAGAGAAAACAAGGAAACCGAAGGGAGGAGTCGAACAGTAAAAAGAGCAAGAGGAATCAAACAGTTCAGAAGCCGAGGGAGGTGAAGCAAGAAGTCGAGAAAATGAAGATTACTTTCGCTTTATAAATGAACGCACTTGGGGGTTGGGGGTTGGGGGTGGGAGTGGGGTGGGCTTACCTGAGAGTCAAGCAGCGTGCGAAAGAAAGGACGTATTAGGAGGCGACGTCTATGTCAAGCAAGAATGAGGTGTTGATCAGCACTCATGTCATTCGAAGACAACGTCGAGACACCCTTGCGGCGTCGTCGAGCTTCGAGCAAGCTAGGCGAGTCAGGTGCCAAAGAGGGAGACGATGTGAGCTAACATTGAAGGAGTCGAAGAGGAAGCCGTCGCATCTATGCAGAAGATTCCTCGTACGATTTAGATATAGCGAGCAAGGAGGAAGAAGGGAGAAGAAGAGATGAGCCCGTGCAGCAGGAAGCCGAAGCCATAGAAGTTACCGCGTGCAGAGCGCTTTATGGAATCAAGAGCGGATTAGGGTGCGACCGAGGTAAGTTTTAATAAGTTAAGGTAATTGATTTAATAATAAAATTAATAGTAATATATATATATACACACACACACACACACACACTAAAAAACTAAGTGGGATTACATAAAGTAAAATAGTGAACATGCTTAAAAATAATGAAAGGCTAAAAGTTTACTTAATAAAATTTTATATGATGTTTATTTTTAGGCCTCCAATTTTAGCAGAGTCGATGTTAAGGCAAACCAAATAACAAACTAATCGATATTGAACTGAATACTTATGCTTCTTGTACTACGATAATATATTGTTTCTTCTAGCCCGAATGTATTTACTAGTATTATCATTACTTATATTAAATTTACTGTAAACTTTAGATTCTTAATTCTGGTAAATTTTTGTTCATATTATAGGAATGATATGTGCACAATATTATTTAAATTATCATAAATATTGAATTATTTATAAGTATATTGTTTTCTATGCAAATGAGAATGAAATAAAAATAGTAATTTTTATAGAATGTTTGAATGTGCATGACTGACTCTAATGAAGTCATCATTTCATAGTACTAGCGGGGAACGATAAGTTACTCGTGCACGTAACTTAAAAAATAAATTGAAATTGAAATACCTTAGTGGTACAATTTTTAAACAGTGCTCCTATGACAGTTGTACAAATATAGAATGATATCCATACGTTATTGATATAATAAGATTCATTGAATATCATCTTAAAATGTCAATTGATTTATTAAAAGTTTAATTGACATGTATTTTGTTTTCTTTTTTCTTGTATTATTATAGTTTATGAGTACGAGTATTCACTAGTTTGTTTAGCTCACTGTTATCTTTAAACTAACTTTTTAGGTTAATCTAATTGAATAAAAGATGAGTGCTAGAAGGAAAAATATTTATAAAAAATGAGGAAAAACAGTAATAAAGGAAAATTTAAATATATTATTGTAATTTAATTTGATTAATGCCTTTTATTTATTAATAGTTATATATAAAAGATAAATATGAAAAAATTTAATTCTCAGCGTCCGACCATATGTTCCTTTTTTGGTTAATTTTAAGCTCCAGGCCGGATCGTGACAAATGTGATATAATATCCAAATTTAAGATTAATTAATGTAATCTTGATAAAAAAACCAAAAGAATAATTTTAAAATATTATAATAAAAATTAAAAATTAAAATTAACTCAAATTAATAATTATACATATTCAGACATAGAGATACACCCGAAATTATAGAAAAAGAGTGTCCGGAAAAAAATTTATAGATAGCTAATGTTGACCTGCTTAAATGAATTAAGGTATGTTTATAAATTTCGATGACAAACTTTTTGTAAGTGGGGAAGATTGTAACATCACATTTTTTTATTAACCAGGGGAGAGGAAACAAGCAAAGGAAGTGAGGAGTCGGGCAGTCAAATGAGGGAGAGGAATCAAACAGTCGGAAAGCTAAAGAAGGGGAGGAGAAACAAGGAGTCGGGAAACCACCAATTACTTTCGCTCTACAAAGGCCGCTTGAGGGAGGCCGAAGTGAGATCAACTTGCCTGGGAGTCGAGCATCGTAAGAAAAAAAGGAGGATGATGTAGGAGAAGGCGGAGTCTGGATCAAGCAAAGAAGGAGGTGTCAAGCAACTCATGTGTCGTGCAAAGGCAGAGGCGATGTCGAGACGCTCTCGTGACCTTTTCGAGCTTCTAGCAGGCTAGGCAGATCGGGTGCAGAGGAGGAAAGAGATGAAGCGAGCTGCCATTGAAAGAGTCAAAGGGGAACGCGTTGCGGCTCTACGGAAGAGTCCTAATGTGATTTGGATCAAGCGCACAGAGAGGAAGATAGGAGAAGAAGAAATGAGCCTGCACGGCAGGGAGCCAAAGCCACAAGGGCCATTGCGTGCAGAGCTCAACTGGAATCAGAGCAGAGTGGATTAGGTGCAACTGAGGTAAGTTTTAAAAATGTTAAGTTAATTGATTTAATAATAAAATTAATAGTAATATATATATACATATAATTAAGCGGGATTATAAAATAACAGAAATTAATGTTTAAATAATAATGAAAATTTTATAGTCTATTTAAAGTAATAAATTAATTAAATTTTATATCATGCTTATTTTTAGGCCTAAAGAAAATCAAATAACAAATTAATCGATGTGGATACGCATGTTCTTATACTGTGGTAGTATTTTACTTCTACAGCAAATGCATTTATTATCATTATGTTTTCATATTGTACGATGATATGTGTGCACAATATTATTTAAATTAGCATAAATATTGAATGATTTATAAGTATATTTTATGTTATGCAAATGTGAATGAAATATATTTATAGTAAATAGTAATTTCCATCGAATTCTTAAATGTGTATGACTGATTATGATGGAGACACCCTTTATGGTACTAGTGGATAAATGCTAAGGTACTCGTGCACGTAACTACAAAGGATATTGACACTGAAACACCTTCAGTGGTACAATTTTTAAACGATACAGATGTGACGATTATAAAGATATAGAATGATATTGGTATGTTATTGAGATAGTAAGATTCACTGAATAGTATCTCAAATTTTAATATTGATTTATTAAAAATTTAATCGGCATGCAATTTGCTTTCTTTTTCTTGTATTACTGTAATTTAGGAATATATTCACTGACTTGTTTAGCTCACTGTTAACTTTAAACTAATTTTTTAGATTAATTTAATTAATTAAAAGATGAGCGATATAAGTGAAAATATTTATAGAAGACACTAACAACCAGTAACAAAATAAATTTAAATATCTCCACTAAATTAATTTGATTAGCGGCCCTTTCATTTGTTAGTAGTTAAATATCGAAAATAAATATGGAAAATTTTAATTCTCACCGTCCAACTATCTGTTCCGATCTATGTTAATTTAAGCCCCGGGTCGGGTCAAAATTAATTGTGGTGGAAAGACCTAGCCTCGATGTAGCCCCCCTATGCAAGGGATATTCCAGGGTATTGCTAAAATTTCAGTAAAAAATGAAATTAAAAAAAAAAAGAGAAAACAAGAAAAAAGAATGTAACTATGAATTTAAAACATGACTTAAAAGCAAACTTAAAATACAAGATAATATTAGATGAATACTCAATTAAGTATAAATTATGTCATAACAATTTGAAAAAACAAAATTAGAAGTTGAGTTTAAGGGTCTGTTTGGCGCAGCTGCAGATTATCCAGATTATCAGGATATGCAGATTATCCTGATAATCTGCTGATCATCAGCTGATCCGGATAATCTGTCTGTTTGTTTGGTTTGAGCGTTTGGAAAACAGCTGAATCGCATCTATTTGTGGATAAATGACAATTCTGCCCCTGTTTTGAATAATCTGTTAAACTGTTTGGTTTCAGCGGTTTGAGACCAACTTATTTGCAACATTTTGTGAAAAAATATGAATTTAGGGCTTCTCTTTATCGCTAAAATTGGAGCAAACATAAAAACTTTTACATTTACAATAATCAAGAGTAAAATAAAAGTTAATTTTCATATATGTTAGCAATGACCAATACTCCTATGCTTAATTTTTTGGATTGGTTGGTGTCCGTCCACATTACTTATCGCTTTATGTTGAAGGCCTAATATTTCACATCCTGACAATCAAGTTCTGTGATTGGAAGCTTTCAAATGCATCAATAAAAAAAAAATTTGGAAATAGGCATCAACCTAAACTACCAAATTTCTCAAAGCTTGTAATTTGATACCCATGTTAAGTATTTACTCAACAAAATTGGCCTGAAAATCATCAGCCGCAGACGAAAGAATATAAGTAGCCATAAAAGCTTCAATAAAACTATAATCAACCAAATCCCATCCCAATGAAAAAGAATCCAAAGAACACGCATGCATTCCACCATAAGGAAAAAGGGGACATTGTCTACCTTCACGCAGCCAATACAAAAAAAATCCCAACTTAAAATAAAGCAACTATAAAAGAATTGCCTCAACCTAAACCACTAATCCAATCTCCATATGCCCCAAATGTTATTCTTTGATAAAACTCCTAATTCTCCAGAGCAACAAAGAGCAAAAGATCATGAATGGCCTAATCATACCATAACCTCTTCCATCTTCTCAAAGCGAGCACAGTCCCCTTAGCGGTAAAAAAAAAATACAGATCGAATGGCGAAGGAAACCAGGGGCTAGGTTTAGTTAGCCATACTCGATGGCGACCAGAATTCAAAGTCGGCAGTCGACGTTCACGCTAGCTGCACATTTTCAACGCCTGTCGTCTCGTTCGGCCCGGAAGGAAGGATCCCCAAATCGTGATCAATGGACACTGATCTAAAGGAGACGGATCGAAGGAGACGGCTCGAAGGAGACGGCTCGGGAAGGAGACGGATTAAAGGAGACGGATTGCGCTAGGGAGGAAGGAAGGAGGCGGATGCCGCGACCTAGGGCTCGGGAAGGAGACGGATCGAGGGAGACGGATCGCGCAGGGATCGCGCAGGGCTCGCGAGGGAAGGAGACGGATCGAGGGTAAATTTCGTCTTAGAAAAAAAGGAATCGCGGATCGCGGGTAGGACCCCGCGATCCGCGACCAGTAGAAAAAAAAATCGCGATTCTTAATAATTTGAGGAAACGGGACATCCAAACGCATCCATAGCGTTTTGAAAACGCCACAGCTGTAAATAATCTCTTCCAAACGCAGCCTAAAATTGAATTAACGGGTGACTCGATATTTCATCAAGCGAGCACAATGAAACTAATAACAAACTCAATAGTTCGCTAACAGGCAGTCTTGAATCCTAATTCTACTTAATATTATCTAAACTCATGAGTCTAGAATGAACAAATTTTGAATTGAGCATATAATGTAAACGAACTAGGAAGTATTTATTTATTAAACATTAAAAAAAAAATTGTGTGCGCCACTGAAACCAAAAGTGATTTTCAAAATTTAGTATTTACAAAGTTTAAACATTGAAAGGCCCTTAGTTCATAAATTGCAAAAGGATGCACAACTCATATATGAGCAGACAGCAGACAGTTCAAGCCTTAAAGTGAACAAAGACCGCGTGTGCTCAAACCAATGCATTAAATGTTTTGGTAAATGGTCTGAGAAAGTCGTGTGGGTAAAAATTAAATTTAAAAATCAAAGTTTAACTTGCCGCTAGGAACTTGCAAACAATTTAAAATTCATAAAACTGTATTTTTCAATACTCTAATTCAAAGTCATTAAATTATGCATCTTCTCGTAAACCAGTCTAATTCTCCAATTAGCAAACTCTGAGTTGACAAAATGGGATTTATAAAACCAAATTCTTTGCTAGTAAATAAGTTGAGTTGACAAGATCAATCTAACAAAATAGAGGTTATTCAAATCCCCGATGATGGACGTGCTGATAGAAAATCCCAACCGGATTAGTTCATTTTATAAAAAAATAAAATACAAGCACTTATATTTTAAATTTAACTCTAAAATATTAAAAAAAAATTACTCATAAAAATTAAAGAGCAAGATCCATCTACCCTTCACACTAGTTTGTTAAGGGTGACAAATTTAAGATTAGTTTAAGCAAATAATGAGTGTTGAATCCGAGATTGTCCGGGAAACATACCCAAGGAATGAAATATTCTATTAGGAGGAAATTAGAAAAAAGAGAGAGATATAGAGGAGTGGTAGTAGACAAGCAAAAGGGTATCATTTATTCATAATATGGATCTCTATTTATAGAACTAGGTGTCAATATTATAAAAGTACATAATAGCCCCCTAATCGTTAACCTTTCAGTGAGATTTTTTTTGGTAATTTACAAGTTATTTGTATATAATAAGGCCTGGGACCTATTCAATCGATAAGGGTCGTCGATCGTCTGGTAGGTCTTGGTTCGATCGATTCAATGTCCGAAAGTGTTGCACCCCCCCCCCCCCAATCGATTGTTCTGAAGACTGATTATCGTCTTGAGGGACTTCCTCTTGCCTTTTGTCAATGGTTCGGTTAAGGTGATTTCTCCATCGCTACTCACTTGAAACGATCATCTATTGCTATGTCTGGTCGGTTGTTCTTCCTTCTTATGTCGTCCATCTGCTTTGAGATTCATGCAAACACATTTTCATGTGTACATATTTAGTTCTCCAATCTTCTTACTCGAAAGTTGTTTAGAACATGAGGACAAGAGAATATTGTGATCACGTATACATATATGAATAAATAATTAAGCGATATTATTACGCAATAATGGACTTCGCTGGATTTTCGTGCCCGTACCATTATAAAAAAAGCTTTAGGGCAAGGGAAGTTTGCACCGCTTCAGTGCCTTTAGATTTCTTTGTCCCGTATCTTCCTCTGACAAGAGCGTGCTCCTCGAGGCAATGAGTGACATGCAGGAGCAAGCTAGCAAGCTAGATGTGAAGCGCAAGCTTATGGGTGAGGCGTCTGCCGAAGGATTGAGTAAGAAGATGGTTGTGTCTAAGAACGGAGCAAGTGATCGTGAGACTTGACCCGTCTCTTCAGGTTTCCTTGTGGGCCCTCCTCAGGAGAAGGCTACGGGTCAAGTGAGAGACCGTTCGGATGACCCATCAGCGGGGCGTTCACCTGAGATGTGGCTTTCACCCGCGAGAGCGAGAATACTTGTCCAGCCAACTGTGGGGGGCGTGATCCCCCAGAGAAGTACTGAGGAGGCGGTAACCGAAGCTGAGAACTGGCTTTGCCCGACTAGAAGAAGCTTCTCCTTGGAAGGTGGAGGACAGGAAAAAAAATAGGTGAGGATCTCTTTTCTTATTCCACATCTGAGTGAGGGCGTATCCTTGATATGTAGTTTAATTAGCCTTTTTGTTCCTTTATTTTCAGCGTCCAAGGTCTTGACTGTCGATTCTTTATCGACAAATACTGACGTGGGACCCGAAAATGATGCGGTGATGGTGGACCAAGTTGTGTTCAAAATCGCTACGGAAGGAGACATGGCGGGGCTCAGCGGGTCGAAGCAAGGTACTGAGCGGGGTGTTGAAGGTTCAGGTGCTGGAGCTCAGGGCGACAGCCATCAAGCCCTCCCCAGAGTAGCAAGGGATGAGGAGGCGACCGAAGAGCACAGGCACCGTGTGTCCTTGGACTTCATACTCCACCGCCTTGCCGAGATGGAGGAACGCATCCTCCGCTTCATAGGATACCCGAAGGAGAAGGTGATGGAAGGGTCGTCAAGGTCCTCGAGAAGATCGAGAAAATGGAGAGAGAAATTGCAAGGTTGCGCGAGGAGCTCATAGCCTTCTGAGGGGAAATGCTTAATAGCAGAGAGGAGGTTACCCGCTTATGCTTGGATCTATCTATTGTTATGGAGGCCCAGGATAGTAAAAAAAAGACCTTTTCAGGCTGGGCGGTGAGTTCATGTTCAAACGACTTCGTCACCGAGGTTTTGTCCCAAGCAAAGACGAGAAAGACCATTTGATCCAATTTTTCTTTACCCAAATGCAACTGAGGGCTTTGTCACGATGTCCCCTCCCCCCTCTTTTGTACAAAAATATGGAATATTTTTTTTTCCAAATTTTGGTAATGATTACTTGGGTGACGTGTAATCTCGGTGCATCAGCCACATCGAAGGCATTTCGACTTCTTAAGGAGCTCGTGTGTTTATATATATATGGGTCCTTTACTTTGCCTTTTAGAGCTCCCATTCCTTTCTTTTTCCATTTTTCTCTATTGTAATTTCTCCTTTTCTGCCTAACGCAATAGACTCCATGGTTCGGAAATACTCTTAGAAGTCATTCGATTCAATTCCTGTGACGGAAATTTCGATTCTTTCTACGGCGGACATAGAGGAGATCTAGGATTGTTCCTGTGACCGGCCAGCAGTCATGAACGGGCCACAAATGACTTCTCTCCTGACATTGTCTTATACAATGACCATTTCAAGTTAGGTCTTTGGCTACTATTTTGTCGAGAGTTGTGTTCCATCTTCAGCCACTAAGTCATTATTCCTGCCCAATCCTTCCAAACTCGATCACTACTATTATGAATTATGTGCCCTTCTGCCAGAGGATGAAGATCCTGTGGTCGATTGAACTATTCAATCATTTCTTTTCTTTCCATATTGGTCGCGATAGTTACATCCAGTTTGCCTCTGGCATCAAGATTCAACTATTGGGGCTAGAGAATAAGATTAAGGACTGAAAGACGAAGTTTCTGATTGCCTAATGTGCAGATGCATGGGGGATCCGCACCTCTCCCACTGAGAGCGAGGTGCAGAAAGTAAAGACCCTGCCCAGGAGCATTCGGGGCCACATATCGTTGATCGAGGGCCAGTGCCTCTCTCTGTCAGTACCTCAACCCCAACGCGATCAAAAGAATGATCCATCAGTATGGCACTGATACTATGACCAAGGATCTGTGAAGATTGGCCGACGACAGGCAGGTCACTTGCAAGAAAGAATGATTTTGAAGAAGCCCCATGTGAGAGGCAATCCCCTCTCGATCGGTAGTGTCGGGGGCTAACTAGCTTGGTCAGGTCAGTCGAGGAGCACGATGGAGGTTGGTATTACCTACTCTCTTGTTTGTTTGTGTGTGAGGAATATTCTCATAATCTTTGTGTAAATTTTCAGCTTCTTCGGAGGTTAGCGAGGGGGTTTCTTCGCGTCTACCTGGCCCTTCAGAGTCCGGGGGTCCATCGGCACGCCCTCTAGCGACGAGAGGAGCCTTGTTCATTCCTCTGCGTGAGCGGGGTGAGGCGAGCCGCACCTCCCGCCCCATCTCCATCGAGACAGGCTCCGATGACTAGCGAGGGGTCGCAGATCGGGCAAAGAGCGACACTGGGAGGGATGAAAAAGCCCCTGTCCCCGATGTTGGCCTGCCCCCTCCCGCACAGGAGGGCGTGGTTCTGGCCAAATGGTCATTCTCACATGACCAAGGAGTCGGCGTCAAGACGAGCGACCAATATGCGCATATTGGCAGAGAGACTGAGTGGCTCCCCGCGAACCCACTGAATGAAGATTATCCCTCCCGCTTGATAGGCACGTTCTGGTTTCGCACTTTTGAGACGAACCTACAGTCGATGGACAGAAGGGATATGTTCTAGACGATCAACCGCTACCACGATCTCGCCTGGCATGTGTCGCACTTGTAAGCCCTCCTCCAAGACAAGGCCAAGGAGGACGTCGGGCGGTTCTCCTTAAAAGTCCACAAGTTGGAGCGGAAGCTGGCTACGACGGAAGGGCAGTTGAAGCTCCTCATCGAGGGGCGACAGATGGATGCCCAGCAGCATTAGGAAGACATAGCTACTCTTCTGAAGGAGAATAAGAAGCTTAAAGAAAAAATGTCCTTGATGATCACCAAGGAGGCGTATGTCGAAAGCCCGTCTAGCCAGATTGCAGTTGGCACCTCCCAAGCGATCGAGAGGTTTGTGAAGTAAAAGTTGGTGGACCCAAAGTGGTAGAACATGGAAGAATTTAGGACGCTCCTTTCGGATTCTGAGAGAAAGGACTATGTACCAGGAGCCAGTTGGTGCTAAAGGGACCAGGAGGGAAGACTCTGGGGAATCCTCGAATGCCCAAGGGCAAAGCAGTTTCGCTTTCTAAGTTTTTTTTCTCTTTATTCTCCTTTTTTTAATGTAAAGTGGATCCTATTTGTAACTAGCAAATGAGTTGTCGAAATATTTGAAAAAAAATTCTTTGAAGATCGGGGTTTCGTTATCCCGACCACATTATCCCCTACCTGCTAATTGTTGGAAATGCTCAAGTATATTCTGTGTCATGAGTTGCTGGTGAGTGCGTAAGTATTTCGCATATATGGCCAACCTAAGTTCCTTGTAGAGCTTGTCTTAGTGTAAATGTCATAGTTCAGGCGAGGGAAAATTGTACAGGCACCACTCGCAGAGCTTATCGCTGTCGGGTGTTGTTACGTCATATATGCCACAAGCAATAGTTAGATACCCCTCACGGAGCTTGTCTTTGTCGAGTGCTAACATTTACAAATAGGGCGCGGGATAACTGTTTGTGCACCCCTCGCAGAGATTGTCGCTGTCGGGAGCCGGTACGTCATATAGGCCACTTGATGATGCTCTTCTTTAAAGTTGGGCGCAGAACAATCGTTCGCACATCCTCCACAGAGCTTATCGTTGTCGGGTGCCGATACGTCCCAATGCCACATGTGGTATTTAAGCACCCCTTGTTGAGTTTGTCATTGTCGGGTGCTAAAAATTTAGAATATGACACAGGATGGCCGTTTGCACACCCCTCATGGAATTTGTCACTGTCGGGTGTCGCTACGTCCCATAGACCAGTTAATGATGATCTTCTTTAAAGTTGGGCATAGCACGATCATTCGCACACCCTTCGCATAGCTTGTCGTTATCGGGTGTCGATACATCCCATAGGCCATATAAAGTAGTTAGGCACCCCTCGCGGAACTTGTAGTTGACGGAAGCTAACATTTAAAATAGAGTGCAGGACGATCATTTGCACACCTCTCACGGAGATTGTCTGTGATGGGTGCCAGTAGGTCTTTGAACGTAACTGAGTCTATTCCTAGAGCATAATTTTGTTATTTCCCATAGTGTACTCGCATCAATTCTCTGAGTGTATTTGCAACAGTTCCCCGAGATAATAGGAGAAAGCACTATTAGTGATGTCGCATATGTGTAATCTTGAACTTTTAGATGAAATATACAGAAAAATATCTTTAATGCATTGAGTTTTTTAATGATAAAAAAATGTTATGCTGAAAATTATGATATCTCTAGGGAAAGAATTTCTTTAGGTCAACACCTCTCCAAGTTCGAGGGACATCGTTCCCGGCGTGTATTTAATTTGTAGGCTACTGCTCTCACTCTCTAATGGATGATGTAGGCATTGTTCCAGGTTTGATTCAGCTTCCCGATAGCTTGCCTCTGGCGGCAGGGTCAGTTTATTTTAGCACCAGGTCCCGTGGAGCAAATTTCTCTTCGCGCACGTGCTTGTTGAAGTACATGGTGGACCTTCGCTTAACCTCTACTTGTCGGAGGCTACATTTGCTATGTTCTCCTCTTTCATATCAAAATCCAATCTGACTCCCTCGTCATTTGCCTCGACCACCTCTCCTAGGTATTTCGTCATAGTTTTGTCTCTGACTTCAAATTCCCCATCGATCTGGTTCACAATGAGTTGCGAATCAGCCTTAACTATTAAGTGCATCTGCTTTACTGTGACCAAGCATGCCACATTGTGGGTGGTTCTCGGTTTTTGCTAAAATGCATGGTTGGGAAGGTTTGGTGAATTCTATAGTTGGTGATTTTCGGCTTTGGTAAAGTGCGTGCTTGGGAAGGTTTGGTGAATTCCATTGTGGGTGGTTTTCGGTTTTGATAAATTGCATGAACATATTGATATTTTCTACGATTCACCATAATTAGAAGCAAATTTTAGGTTCTTATACATGTAAAATACATTGGAATTGGGTGGCATGTCTGTAAATGACCCTTCTCATTATATTTTGAAACTCTATTTCCTTAAAAACTAGGATTCCTCTATAAGTGGTTATTAGTACATGGTTGAATTTTATGGCATATATTTCTATTTTCTTGCAAAATACTAAGATTGTTTTAAGATTTGCGCAAGAACATTAATCCAAATCAGCTATTGTTAGAACATGGTTATCAAATAAAGGAATTCTATGTATTCATGGTTATGAAATGTAGCAATGCACATACTGAACTACATGTGGATATAGTTTTATGGAAAATTGATGTTTGGACAATGTTACAACATTTCATTTGGAAAATGTTTTTTTGGGGACATTACATACATGCATCCAATTAGGTGTGAATACAGTGGAATTGAAGTGTTGGCTTCTAATATTTGAAACATTGCAATGAGTCCTTTTCATGGAAAATTGATGTTTGGTTCATTACAAGCCATGTGATTTTTCTGAGCTCTTCTTTTTTATTACTTTGTTTTTTCATTCTCATTCTATAAAGGTGTTTGAATCATGAGAATGGCGGGGTTGTCTCCCAGCTCTGCTATTTATTAGTCATTCTGTAATGGTGTTTAATTCAAATTATTTCGTTCTCATTCTAGAATGATTTAACATGTTTAGTTTGTTATATGTTAAGTTAATTTGTTTAACTATAAATTGTTCTATTAGTTCCAATATGACTAAGATAAAAGAAGGGGTCGGTCAGCAATGTGGGATAAGAAAGTAACAAACATTTTTTTACAATCATTGCATTAAATAGATCAAGCTTCGAAATAGATCTACCACATACTTTAATAAGGAATGCTGGCAAAATATCTCGAAGTGGTTAAAAAAATTGACAGTAAGAGAGTATGATAGACTAAAATTCAAGAACAATTGGAATAAATTGAAGGAGTGGAAGTTATGAAAGGAGTTGAAACGAGAATCCACTAGATTGGGTTGGAATCTCATTAAAAGTACCATTGATGCTTCAGAGGAATGGTGGACTGAGAAGTTAGAGGTAATAATTATAACCCTGAGAACTCTTCTGTTAATTATCATTTTTATTTTGTTTCGTCTAATATGCAACCCCCCCCCCCAATTGCTGGCAGCACCAGCAACACGAAATTTAAGGTGTGCGGAATTGAGCCAAACTTGGAAGATAAGTTGGATGTAATGTTTGAGGGGGTTGTCGCAACAGGCCAGTATGCGTTCAACAACTGAGCAGAGGTTTGTAGGCATACCAGATGACTTGCCATCCGAACAGGTTAAGGGTTCAAATGAAGGGCCTAGCATAAACCCGAGGAAGCTCGAATCCACGTGCCAAACAAAGAGGCCCAGGCTAGACAAGAGGAAAGAAAAATATGTTTCGTGAAAAGCTCAATAGATAAAGGTAGAAGTATTTGCAGTTATGCCACCTGCTCCATCTGCTGACACCACAATAGAAGTTTTTTTTTTTTTGTAGCTCTAGATGCACTTTAAGAAGTTGTGGCTGATTCAACCTTTTATGTAAAATGTGCTAAACTGCTCGAGGATCCGACCCGCAGGCAATATTGATGAGACTGCGGCCCGAACTGTGTGTCAAATATTTACGTGTCTATTGAGAATTGAGTCGTGTTGTTTGTTGGCTTTATTCATTTCATTTTTTATTGGATTTGTTCAATTTTTCTTTATTTTCTGTACAAAGATTAGTGGAAATTATTGTGATTTCAGTTGTACATATATTAGTCATTTCAGGTTAGAGCTATTACATTTGTTCGCTTTATTTTTAATTTCTAGAAGCATTTTGTTCATTACATGTTACCCTAACAAATCATTTATTCAAGATGGATCAGCAGCAATAGCGTCGTAAAAGAATGGTTGTGGCTGCGGCAATTGTTATTATGTTGTTGGAATAATACCGCTCCATCATTGTTCGAACACCACGCAAGACGTCATTTATTGTTCATGAATTGGTGGGTTAGATGCTTGTTAGACATCCTATAAAGTTTAGCAATATATTTCGCATGAATGTACCCATTTTTTTAGATCTCCTTCACGAACTACATAGCAACCATGGCCTTCAAGGTTCCTCCAGAAAGACTACAAAGGAGGTGGCAATAACACTCAATATTCTATCTCAGAACAAATCAATGAGAGAAGCTATGAAGCGATTTCAGGATTCCTCGGAAACAATAAGTTGGTACTTCTCTGAATAACTAAAAATAGTAGTTAGTTTAGCAGCACATATAATTAGCCAGAGGATCCATTATTCGGTTCAACTACAGAAAAAATTGCTAACGACCCGCTTTACATGTCATTCTTCAAGGTAGGTTTCATTAACACGTTACATTTACTTCAGATAGTAATTAGTTTGTTGGGAATGATGTCTTTAACAAATCTAAACAAAACTGCATTGGGGCAATTTACGGTACGCACGTGGATCACGTGGATGTCCGAGTACCCAAACATGAAAATCTAGCATACATTGGTCAGTGTAAATCAGCTACCCATAATGTGATGGTCATCTGTGACTTCAACATGTGCTTCACATTTGTGATGACAGGATAGGAATAGAGTGCACATTACAGTCGGCTTTTTGCCTATGCAACAAAGAATAGTAGACAGAGTTTCCCTCACACACCTACAGGCAGGTTTAGTTTTTTGACCTATTAGTTTTTGTTATCAATAGTCAATAATAGTGTTTTTCTCAGGTAAATATTATTTGGTGGATATTGGATATCCCTTACAGAGGGGATATCTAAAATCATTTTCTTACACCAAATATCACATTCCTGATTTTCAAAGATCAAGTTGCGTACGCCAATGGCAAAAAATAAATGTTCAACAAACGCACTCTTCCTTACGCGGGATGATTGAAAGAATATTTAGGGGGTTATCCTACGCGATATGCCAATGAACCCATTTTCTAAACAGGTACATATTGTGGTGGCCACTATGACACTCCATAATTTCATTAGAAAGCATTCCTCTCGGTCAGATACAGGCTTCGGTATGGCTAATGATGATGAGATGCATATCTTGCCTGAAGCATTCGAATTTCAGGTTGGGCAGTCTATACCAGAGGCTGTGATGGAGTCGCATGAATTTGACACCACGATGACGAAAGTGCAGCGGAGATGGCTGCTTTGAGGGAGCCTATCACAGATATTATATGTGACTGTTGATTAACCCAATCTTGTATCTCAATTGTATCACGGATATTTTTAGATTTGAAATTTTCAGGTGATTGTTTTTTCTTTATTTTATAATTTAAGTTTTTTTTTTTTTTGTGGGCATGTGAAATACATGATGAGACTTTGACTTTATGGGTTCTTTTAGATGGCACATTGTTCGATGTTGGTTAGTATTACATGTGAAATCTCAATGATGGCAATCGAGTAGCTTTCTTCTTCTCGGAGCATCAGTTTATGAGGCATTTATTGATAGCTTTTATTGTGTATATGCACAATGAAGGCAACCAAATACAGCTGTTCTTTTCGAAGCAACGGGTTTCTAGGCTACTCTGGATGGCCTTTTTGGTGAAATGCACATGTGATACATGGGAGGCTGGTATGTGGGTTAGAGGTAACCAAGAACTCATTTCTTTACAAGGTCAACTGTCATATTATATTTAAAGATTCGTTGGCTAGTGTGGTGAGTTCTCTGAGTCCTCACGCCTGTTATTTTTTTGGGTTGATGCATGTCCGACCACATAGCTACGGGCGGCAGTTCTATAGGTGTCTGCAATGAGCAGACGGTCTGGACAAGTGTGAGTTCTTCAGGTGGGCGGACAGTACGGTCGATTCCAATGCTGATAGTAATCGAGGTTCAACGGTATTCTAACCAAACAACGTTGCTCATGACATGCTTCTTCAGCATTTTAAAATGAATATTATCATGCATTCAATTGTAATATTAATATGTTTTTTTTCTTTTTTATTACGTTTCTTGTGACTCACTCTTAAATGGCGTGTATATCTTTTTTTTGTACTATTATGAAGTAGTTTTTTAGTTCTAAACTATCAAATGTATAGTCATTACAGTTTTGTTGCAACAACACAACTAAGCAATAGCAGAATGGTCATTTATCCAAAAACAACTGCAAATTAGTTGTTCTCCAAACTCACAAAACAAATAACTAGACAATTTATCCATATCAGTGGCAGAATGGTAATTTATCCATAAACAGCTGCAAATCAGCTGTTTTCTAAACGCACAAACTAAACGTACCAACCAGCTTACCTGGATCAGCTATTGATCAGCAACTTATCAGGATAAGTTGTTTATCTGGATAAGCTGCAGCTGCCGCAAATAGACCTTAAGTCTTTGATGTGTTGTTCCGCTATTTGATCCTTATCTAGCATATCATTGGCATACACCTTAATGTTTCTTTCTTATTGATTTGCTAATATTACATCCATGAGGCGTTAGTAAGTTGCCCCAACATTTGTTAGCCCAAAGTGCATTACATTGCAACAGAGAACAACCTCACAAATGACAAAGACAGTTTTTTCTGCGTCAGTTGGATGCATCTTGCTCTGGTGGTATCTAGAGAATGCATCAAAGAAGCTCAGACTAAGTGCTAACAGCTAAATCTACTACGGTGTTGATCTTCGGCAGATGGGAGGTGGGGGGGGGGGGGGGTGTGTGGGCATGTCTAGGAGTGTTTGGATCTTTCCCTGGGTTGGCCTTTATGCCTTCAGGGTTGAGCAGGTATCCTAAGAATTTACCGGTCGTGTCTTCGAAGGTGCATTTTAGCGGTTTTAATTCCATGTCAAATTTTTTAAGTGCTTAGAAGGTTCCTTTTAAGGGCCTGTTTGGCACAGCTGAAGCTTCTCGAACTTTGAAGCTAAAGCTGTCTTGCCCAGGAAAATTGCGGCAGGAAAGCGAGCTTCTGAGGCAAGTTCGTGACGGTCGATAACGACATGTAGGCAAGCTGTTTCAGGATGAATGACCAAGCCGCACTGTTTGGTAAATGCGATAAAAAAATAAGGAACGCTTCTACTTTAAAATAGCTTAGCCATCAGTTTAATTCAATTTAAAATTATTATATTTATATGTAATTCAAACAAAAAAAGAAGTAAAAAAATTATAAGTCATCATGATTTTCAAACTTAATGCCACCTATAAAATAATAAAATTAAAATGATTGTCTTTAATTATAAGTATAAAATGGTTGCACAATACTATATAATCATTTTGTATATCTCAATGAATCTCACGGCTTATTTTTTCTCCATCTATATTCGTTTAAAATATCTTGGATTGATTTGTAAGTATGTTCGTCATTTAGAATTGACTATGCAAGCAGACTAATGATTAGATTGAATATTATAAGAGCACATTGAAGTAATTAATTTAAGTTTACAAACATTCAGGCTATAGATCATCACTTTAATTTTTCTTACAAAGATAAAAGCTTTGTAGGACATAACAGCCTTCCTGTCATCAAAATGTTATACTCTTAGACATTAGCAAGAATGTTCTGAAATTAAGAATTAGTTCGTAAAAAAAATTCTTTCATCTTCATAATTAACCCAACTGATAACACTGATATGAATGCATAACCAATTATAATCAAATTTGTCAACTCGAAACAATATAATTCAAAACCCTTGAACATTGATATCTTTTATTTTCTGAGAAAATTCATTGTACGCCCAGTACAACCACGTTTTAAATCTTTCCAAATTTTTCAATCCTTTTTGAGCTGATCTCATTTGTTTTTCAGCTGCGTCTTATCATACATCCTCCCAGTTGCTTCTTTAAAATGCTTAACAATGTTTTCCCAGCCTTCTTTATTGAGAAATGTGGACGGTCTATTTCCCAACTCTATCTCTTTTATACATAGATCGCAAGAAAGATATTTTATGTTCTTTTCCCATGTTGCAGGTAGACCAATTTCCTTCCCCTTACTGGCCATGTTATACTAAGCTATAGCACATATAGAAATGAAATACATTCAAATTTAAAAAACAGCTAACATTTGAAACAGATTACAAACTTTCATCACATCCAATTGAAACATAAAATTAACAAAATTTTGCAAAAATATAAAAGGAGACAAATTATTTAACGTGGTTCGGTCAATTAGACCTACATCCACGGGAAAGAAAGATGAAAATTTTATTGGAGGATAAAAGAGGTAGGTACAAGGCTTTCATTCATACATGACTTCCTCCAACATAGCACAAAGTCCTCTATATACATATTTTGTGAGGACTTGCATAATTTCATTGAAAATATTTACATATAAAACACCACTATAAGGGCGAAACCGAGAGACATAACAGGGAGCCCACTTTAAGGGTCAAACCGAGAGCCATAGCAGGGAACCCGAGCCCACTATAAGGGCCGAACCGAGAGTCATAGCAGGGAGCCAAACCAGTTCAGCTAGAGGCAAAACCGAGGCTTGTATAACAACATCCCTCTTTTCATATATGCAATATCACAACAATGAAAATGAGTCAGACTTGTATGACATCCCTTTTTTCAACAATTAACTCAATGCCAAAAACCCTCTTAAAGCCATAAGCTATTCATGCATTTCACTTTTAAACATAACAAACAAGTTCCACTGCAAATAAATAAGACTTCACCAAACCAGCAAAGTAAAAAAAGAGAGGTAGTAATAACCCCCCAAACCTTTCCATATTTTGCAAATAAACCCCCCCAGTACTTTATAGATTTTACAAACAAATCATTCAAAGCTCTCAGGTTTTGCACTTAAACCCCTCAAATCACTTCAGATTTTGCATACATAATTAGACAAGTTGTACATGAAATGATAGTCACACCATGCAATACAAGAGTGGTGTGTATGTAGGAAACAAAGTTTAAGTGAAATAAGCGTAAGAAGCACAAGAATTGAATGTCATATGTTTCAACTCCTCAATCCTGTAACCATTCTCATTCCTCAATTTAAATTCATTTAGAAAATGCATTAGGGAGGGGCAATTCCAAGTAACCCAGATTAGAAAGAATAAAGTCTGCACATATGAAGAGTGCTAAAATAATAAAGCCTGTACATATTTGCCATCCATTTGATTTGTGAAAATAAGTCCTTAAGTAATGCAGGCTATTCTGATTGAACAATTTTCCTTTGTTGCCTTTACAGTTAAACCAATCCAGCCTACCAATCTGATTGGAGTTTTAAATCTATGTTGCTAATGTCAGGGAGTATGACAAGAAAACTCATCCCATCAAAAGAAGAGGATGACAGGAAGGGTAATAGAGTTGAAATATTGAAACATAAAAACAGGATCAAACCACTTAAAATGAGCCAAAAGAATCATTCCATAGCACAGTCATCACAGTACAACCAACAAAAAGCCAGAGAATTGCCTCATAGTAACAGATGAGAGCTGAAAGCCGACTACTAGGAATTCTGCATTTTGTATCCAACTAATATGCTGCATATTTGAGCACAATTGAAAACACAGAAGCGCCAATGAGCCATATAACACATACATAACGATGAAACTAAAACGGTATTCACCTTAGCTTCATTTGAAATAAAAGGTTTGTAGACACTTTACTGGAACATATAGCAAAAATTTCTACCAAAATGATACAACAACAAAATTAAAATTAACTTGAAAGTGAACAAAATCAATGCTCAATAAACTGTTTCCAATTTTCTAAGCAGGCTATTTCAACAGTAAACTCCAAAGCTCACTGAAAAGAAAAGGAAAAAAATTTCGAAGGAGAGCTTAGGTAATGAGTGTGTTCACAAAACCTAGAACTTCTAAAGAGGTAGCATTACATATGTTATCTGATAAATCCATTGTCACATTCACAAAGCAAAAACTAAGGAGCTGGGTAGTTATTGTCACATTCACCAGATTCTAGCAAAATCTAACAAAGCCATAACTAACGATCCACCAAAATCTAGAAACAGGGAGGAGATGGGTAGAAGATGGGAGGAAGTAGAGGAAGAAAATGCAAAAAACATTCATCAAATCTCTCAGATCCACAAGTAGAAGAACCGAATGACTCATGTTTTACCTGAGATTTTGAGATCGAATGGCTAGGAAAGAAGAAGAGGAAGCAGTCGCGAGGGAAGCAGATGGGGCGCCGTTAGGGTGTAAGAGAAGTCGCCACGGGGGAAAAAATCGACAAGGGTAAAGGCGAAAAAATTACGGGACGAACTGCGGGCCGTGGGGGTATTGTCGCGGCTGGCTTTCACGCCGCATTCGCCCAGCTTTCACCGCAAAGCGCAAATCAAACGACAAACTTTCGGGGTCGGAAGTCGCCGCTAGCCGCGCAGCGCTAAAAAGCGCGAACCAAACGGGCTTTAAGTCTTCGATATGTTGTTCCGTCTGCTGATCATACATAGTACATCATCGACATGCACCTTAATGTTTCTTCCTTTTTTATTTGAAAATATTACATCCATGAGGTATTAGTAAGTTGCCCCAACATTTTTAGCCCGAAGGGCATTATATTGTAACAGAAAACACCCTCACAAATGATAAAGGAGGTTTTCTCCACGTCAGCTGGGTGCATCTTGATATGGTAGTATCCAAAGAATCCATCAAGAAAGCTCAGGAGTGATTGGCCAACAGCTAAATCTACTAGGGTGTCGAGCTTCGATAGGGGGTAAGAGTCATTCGGACATGCGGAGTTCAGGTTGGTGAAATCTAAGCACATCCTCCACTTTCCGTTGGTTTTTTGCACCATCACTACATTGGAAACCCAGGTGGGATATTACACTTCTCGAATGTACCCGCCTCTTACAGCATTTGCACCTCTTCTCGGATAGGTTCTGTTTGTCATGGTCTAGCGCCTGATCTTCTGCTTCATGGCTCGAGCAAACGGATCAACACTCAGTCTGTGGCAGACAACATCGATCAGTACTCCTGGCATTTCGACTGCCGTTCACGCAAAAAATGTCGTGGTTTTCCTGAACGATTTGGACCAGCAACTTCCTGTGACCTGCATCAAAAACCTCGTTGATCAAAAAATATCTAACTGGATCTCCCTCGACTGTTGGGACTTCATGAGTGGCTTAACTGGTCTTGTGGCCACCATCCCTCGCATTCAGGATATCCAGGGGGTCATGCTCCACATTGCTTATGGCCCTTAAGTAGCAGACCCGGGATTGCTCCAAGTTGCCCCTAGCTATGATGATTTCTCCATCTCCAGAAATCTTCATAGCGACGTGGTAAGTGGAGACTACCGCTCTAAAGTCGTTTAGCAGTGGTCGGGCCAAATATGGCGTTGTAGATTGGGGGTGAATCCACCACGAGAAAAACATCAGTAAAAGTGAATTGTTTCTCATTCTCCCCCCAACTTATCGGAAGCCCGATCATTCCCAGTGCCTCCTTCCTCTTGTCAAAGAATACATACAGCGAATCAGCTGCTGCAGTCATTCGATCAGCGGTAAAGCTCAACTTATCGAACATCTATTTAAACAATACGTTCACAAAGCTACCTGTGTCAACTAAAATACTCTCCACTTGATAATTGTTTATTATAGCAATTATTAGAAAAGCATCATTATATGGATTTTCTTTTTGGGGAAGATCCTCATCAGTAAAAAATATAAGTAGATGGTTCTTGGGCTACGAAGCGAAGTTGGTGATGCAGAGCTCCCGTGTTTGCTCCCTTCGCTTTCCTGGTTGGCTCGCTTCCTCCGAAGATTACAAGCACGTACCCTGCAATGTGAATGGCGTTAGTGCGAACGGGGCCATCGGTCACTCCTCCCGCGAGGCCTTATCCTACCTCTAGGGTCGCAGCTCCATGAGCAATGAACTCTTTCAACTTTCCTTCCTTGATCAGTTCTTCGATCAAGCTTCGTAGATGTCTGCATTCTGTCATGTTTGCGGTCTTTGTGGTACTTATAATACTTCCTTCTATCCCGAAGGAAAGCTCCAGCCCTCATCGGTGTCGCCTTTCCTGAAGAAGACTTTATACTGGATGGCGTCTCCTATCTCTGAAATGGATACTCGAACTGTTGTCTCGCGGAGGACAATGCGGTTATACCGAGGATGCTCCGGGTGGTACGACAATCAGTGGTTCTGGGGTTTCGTCAGCCGCCTCCGGTCTTCTCTACGTGGGTTGAGTGGTTATCAGGGCGACCCTCGTAGCAGAGGCGGCATGATGTTCGTGTGTTTTGTCTGGGTTGGTTGATATCCTGTGGAGGTCTTTTCTGATATCTTTGCTTGACAGGCTCATAAACGTTCCCGTAGGCGACAATGTATTTGTTGTTCATCTCCAACAGCTCGGCAAGCTCAGTGGTTCTGCAAGTTCGAAGTCGAAACGGAACCTCTCTGACCTTACTCCTTGTGTCAACACAACCTAAGCTATGCCGAGCTTTAGGTACTTGACATCTAGCATCTCGATCAAGAAACACGCGATAAACGGTTGTGGACTCTTGTTTCCCCCTGCTTCAGCTGCCACAGGGATCAAGTGTTCTTGAGCCTAAGGGCACTGGCAAAATAATGATAAGAAAGCTTCATGAACTCTGCGAAACAAGTGATCACCACTGCAGCCAATCTGTCGAACCACATTAGGGCGGCCGGTCTTAATGTCATGAAGAACAACTAAGACTTGAAGGCATTTGAAATCTTCAACAGTCAGATAGACGATTCAAACGCGAGGTCATCGATGGGATCCGATCGTCCATTGTATAAATCCAGGGCCAGCATTTTGAACTTCTTCGGGGGTTCAACCCTAGAAACATGTAGGGAAAAAGTGTTCTCCGATTGTTTATGGGCCTCAGTCTGCATCGGTCGGTCCCTTTCCTCCACAAAGGTAGATTCGACGCTGTCTCGGTACAGTCCGTCGTCAGGTTTTTCCTGCAGGCGGATTCCCCTCCTTTCATTATTGGCCGGCGGTTCCTTTAGGGGGGTTATGTGTTCCTCGTCGCGCTGGCTCTACAACTAGAACTAGAGGGGTTGCTAAAGCAGCGACCGCCTAAAAGACCTCAGCAAACTATCCCGACATCTGGTTGGAGATCTAGGTTCTTAAGTCTGGCAACCCTTGCTGAAGAAATTCTTCCATGAACTCTCGAGTACATGCCACTTCCTCTTCGTTCCTCTGGCTAGACTCCCCTTGTTGTTGTTGTTGAGTATCTCTTCTTGTTTAAGACATGTTTCCACACTCATCGCACCTTAGAGGATGTTAAATCTGATATTGTCAGGAAAACACCCCTAAGGAATGAAACGTTCTATTAGAAGGCCATTAAGAGAAAGAGAGAGAGAGAGAGAGAGAGAGAGAGAGAGAGGAGCGCTAGTAGACAAGCAAAAGGGTATCATTTATTCATAATATGGACTCTTATTTATAAGTCTAAGTCTCAATATTACAAAAGTACATTATAGCACCCTAAACGTTAATCTTTCAAGGGGCATTTTAATAATTTACGAGGTTATTTGTATATAATAAGGCTCGGGACCTATTCGAATCGATAAGGGTCGTCGGTGGTCTGACAGGTCTTAGTTCGATTGATTCAGGGCCTAAAGGAGTCCCCCTCATCAATCGTTCTGAAGGCTGATGATCGTTTTGATGGACTTCCTTTTGAAATCTTTTGTCGATTGTTTAGCGAAGGTGTTTTTTTTGTCGTTGCTCACCTAAAATGATCATCTATTATAACATCTGATCGGTTGTTCTTCCTTCGTAGATCACTCATCTGCTTTCAGCTTCATGCGGACGCATTTTCATGCGTATTTAAGTGAATTTTTTATAATTACTCTAAAATAATCTCACGCGAGCAAAAATATGACCCGTGTTCTGAGTCTGTGTGATTTAACACTAACTCCACGATGAAATGGTTACGACCAAAGCACTTTCATTGGGCGATTTGGCCAGTAGGCTCCACCAAATTATGGTTGTAGACAATATGTTACATAATAGTTTTATCTACTGAGTTATGAAATATAAATATACTTGATAGGACACAAAGCTATTTGTTAGAAAAAGTTAATTTAAATGTGTCCTTTGGACAAAAGCTCAAGTTCCTTGGACGAAATAGCATAAGACAACTTACAAGAATACTTTTGTCAAGTTGGGTCAACTACCTCCTCTGATTATATAGATCAGGGACCATGGCTATCCAAGATGACAAAATCAGGGAATCCTGGTCGAGTTTGTCACCATTCCTCCCAACGTCGGCTCTAAGCCAACATTGATAAATTTAATCAATCTAAAATCTAATTGATATTATGACATGTTGGAGTAAAATCATTTAGCATTTTTAATGACTAACTTTAATTGAAATTAGTCTCTAGTTAACAGATGGATTTGCATCTATAAAAAACTTTGAAACTCATATCAAAAAGTTTTTTCAAAACAAAGGTAACATCTCTGGGCAGTATCTTATCATAAAATTTAATGTCTTCTGAAAATTTGACCTGAGACCTTAAAAGCCAAAACTCACAGTCCGGGGCATTTGACTTCTTGCAATTTATTTCGTCACAATTACTTTAGATATTTAACTGCTCACCCAACATAGAAGAAATCAACTTTTATTGACTTCAAGGCTTAGATATAAGGGAGGGAGCTTATAAAAGATCAAAACCTACCTTTGAATGTTGCAGTCACAATTTCAACTATTTTAGATTCAATTATGTGCATAAAAATTGAACTAACTTTAGATCTAGTCATGGAATGAGGCCATCTTCCTAAGCCCCGTGGGGAGATTGGCATCATTACCCTGTTTGTTTTAACAAAAGCCTTCATTGGTCAATTTAAACAAGATGTGTTAGCTCCTTATAATAATGTTGTTGTTGAGAATGTTGGTCGCCCAGATTCTGAGCAGCCTTATAACTCTGGTGGCAGTATCCTACTATCTAAAGCACAAATAGATAAAAAGTTTGAATTTTTTTTGCCATAGTAATAGAAAAAAATGCATAGCCACTTACAAAATTTCAAGCTATATGCAATAAATGAAAATTTTTTAAAATATCCTCATCCTTCATAAGGGCTCTTTATTCTTTGCTATTAAGTTATTTTTGATGTTGTATTTTGGTTTCTTATTTATCATCTGACAATTCTTTGTAATTGAAGCCTCATAATCATTTCATTGACTGTTTCTTTTTTTAAATTGTTTTGAAAAAAAAAGTGCAAACCTAAGAAGTAAAAAAATGATGAATGGTACAACACAAATGTCCTTTTGTGAAAATAAAACTGGCATTCTCAAGAAAATACACCTAAAAAATGTAAAAGAAAAAAAAAGGAAAGCACGTTTCAGTATCAATCAGCAAAAATGTCAATAACCTTGACTTGTCAGCTGAAGCAAAGGCAATATCGGATAAGCCATTAAAAGCTTCAGGCAGAGAAAACTTCAGCTTCTCTTTCTCTAAGACCTGCAGAGAAAGAAACTAAGAGATCATAAGGCTTTCAGCAAAAAAATTGTACTATGAAAATTTATCAAAAACAAGTTTCATTAAAAAAATAGAATAGCTGCTATGACACAATTTCTTCTATAAGTAAGATCAATTGGCAGAGAATCTTGTGCCCAGTTTCTTAAATAAATTATCCTAATCTTGAAAATAGTAACATTGCAAGCATTTACTTGCCCTGAATAAGGTAGAAAACATGCTGAAAATCCAAAATAACTGGTCAAATTCAAAATAGAGAGGGAGAAACACGGAAGTACGAAGATAATGAAAAAATTAATTTTTGCCTGGAAATGCAATATACTTACTTCAATGGGATCCGTAGATACATAACCAATGTCATAGAAATAAACCATATTATGGCTTCTAGAGACACAGCAAACCTGCAGAAGCAAAACTCAGTACAAAAGATAGCATTGTTACCCATTATTGAACTTTACACAAAAAAATAGGTTTATAATCTCGACCACTCATAGTTATTTATAAAAAATAAACATCAGCACTAGAGAAGATAACATGTCAATGGAAAAATACATTGAGATAAAAAAGTCTCTACGCATGATAAAGCTGCCACCTTGCATTTAATTGATTTGGGTTTGACACGTAAACATAAGAGCAAGTATGTCAGCCTAACAAGCTTTCCAGCTCAGCAAAAAAAAGAGAGGAAAATTAATCATATTGTACTGCAAAACAAAAGAAGGGACAACAACAAATAGATGGAGAACGATGCATAAAGCAGGCCGCA